>CM036753.1:109508461-110005961 GCA_020796225.1 Arion vulgaris | reverse complement strand
CGACTTTGAAAGCGGAAAGCATATGACGTTATAATTGGGATACCGTTGTATAGTTAGTTATAGGCGTATCTCGCTATTTGTATGAAGCTATTGTATCATATTTGTTGGCTTATCAAAACTGACATTGATATCACATTCATAATGAGTCTGAAGTGCACATTTATAACAATGCAGAAGGTTACAGTTTTACTATACCAACACTTCCGTAGGGAATCTAAAAGAGGTCATCTATATTGCGATATTCATAACCCTGAGAAACGAACGCAACTGGCGCTTGGTCTGAATAGAGAATCCTTTTCCCGATGGATTAAACAAGACACAAAGTGCACTAATGTCAAGCAAGGAAGGAAAAGAACAATTGACGACTTTGACATAGATGTCATAAGACGGGAGCTCTTGAAAATGTTTGCGACAAATCAACTTGTTACTCTCAGGAAACTGAAATTAAAACTGCAATCAGATTGCAGCATAGACATTTCTAAAAGTACTCTATGGAAAATTGTAAGAGCCGCCGGCTTCACCTTCAGAAAACTATAGGCGGCAGGAATATTATTTGTGAAAAGCCACATTTAATTGCTGCCCGAAGTAAATACCTGAGGCAGATCCGTGAGCGGCGGAGGCAAGGCTATGATATTGTATATTTGGACGAATCCTGGGTCAATGCTCACCACACCAATGCTAAAGAATGGCAATCAGTAGACGGTGAACAGAAAAGAAAAATACCAAGCAGCAAAGGCCAGCGTATTATACTAACACATGCAGGAAGTAGTGAAGAAGGTCTTTATTTTCCAATCAAAAGTACCGACGGTAGGGACTACCACACAGAAATGAATGGACATATTTTCAGGCACTGGATGGAGAAAGATCTACTTCCAATTCTAAACAGACCATCATGCTTGGTAAGGGATAATGCATCCTATCACAGCGCAGTATCAGCGGAAGACAAAGTACCAACTGCATCAAATACAAAAGATCAAATTAGGACTTGGCTTGCTAAGGAAAATGTCAGCTTCGATGATACATATTTGAAACCCGAGTTGTTGCACCTGGTGAGGATGACAAATAAGACAAAGGTGTTTCATATTGACAGAATCATTGCGGAATACGGCCACACGTCTTTGCGACTACCTCCATATCATGCTCACCTCAATCCGATAGAGCTTGTCTGGGCTAAAGTAAAAGGGCAAGTTGCCGAACAGAACAAGACGTTTAAAATGTGTGATGTTGAAGTTCTGACACGTGAGTCCCTCTCAATGATAGACATGCAGTTCTGGAAGAAGTGTGTTGAACATGTGCTCCGAGAGGAAGACGAGTACTGGCACCGAGATGGATTACAATTTGTCCAGCCAGTAACAATTATCAACCTCATGGAATCGTCAGATTCGGGATGATACAAATCATATTTTGATTACAGACTGAGAAATAGCAACGTATACATTTCCATATCCAAATGCGTCTACCATCATACAATTTGTGGTGAAGTTAAGACACCCTGGGGTCCAATGGTGACCGAAGTGGAGGACTAACTGTTGCATATTGTATCCAAGTTCACGATTGCACATAAAGGGCAACACACTTAATTACTTGACCTATCAAGTTAATATGGAGATACACCTATGAATAGAATTGACATGGACAAATTCTAGGGATTACTGTAAAATCTAAAATTTGAGCCCCGTATTTGCAATTGTCATAAAAGATCAAAGGAATTCGCCGATGTGCAAAATCCGTAGCATCTATGGACTACTGGTTAGCTTTATTTTAGCGTCATGGATATTCTAAGGCTGCATGCAAAAAATCACTGAGATCCAACAGGTAGTTTTCGAGAAAATCAATTTCAAACGTGCTCACGAATTAATGGACAGACTATAGAATTAACGTATATACATTCGGTGTATTTGGGTTATTTTTTAGATCCAGACGCACTTGAACTTTCAGCTCTTCGGCTTGGTGCCATGGACATCGTAACCCCTCGGTGCCACGAATACCGTAAATCTTGAGAACCTGTGGTTTTTCTGCCAGCTCGCGGAATTGAACAGCACTCACATGGGGCTTGTCACCCGTCGTCCAACGTGCTACGAACACGCTAGGCAGGCGACGCGGTGTGTCCTTATAAACCGGTCCTTTTCCGCTGAAATCTTCAGTAGCTGGAAACATAGGTAGTACTATCCTGCGAGGCCTAATACTAACAGCCTTAAAAGTTATAAACTGCCCCCTCCAACCCCTTTGCCTGCCGGTCCCTTATGTTGCAGCCACTGATAAACATACGGCCGGCGGGCTCAGGTAAAAATTCTAGGAAATAAGACCACAACTGTCACGTGATCCTCGCATTCCAGTGTTGTTATATATAGACTCATTCATGTTAAAATCAACACATGATGTTAAATCAAGGTTATATTATCAACACATGATGTTAAATCAAGGTTATATTATCAACACATGATGTTAAATCAAGGTTATATTATCAACACATGATGTTAAATCAAGGTTATATTATCAACACATGATGTTAAATCAAGGTTATATTATCAACACATGATGTTAAATCAAGGTTATATTATCAACACATGATGTTAAATCAAGGTTATATTATCAACACATGATGTTAAATCAAGGTTATATTATCAACACATGATGTTAAATCAAGGTTATATTATCAACACATGATGTTAAATCAAGGTTATATTATGTTACAAGTTAAATTTAAAGCTAATGAATATTAGAATTATTCACATTTTACAACCATACATAAGCATGATCGCTTAGAATTGAGTAAAATTGCCAAAAAGTACAGTGTTTTATCAAACATATACAAAACCAACCCCATCTAACAGAAATAATCGATTTATCGGCAAAGATATTCGACCTAATGTTACCGGGGGCTGTGGTTACTATCATGTCCTAAATGATCCTTCCCCTCCATCTTTGCATCCGTTTCCTCTGGTGATCTCAAGTCTTTGTTAAAACATCGAAATCGTTACATAGGTAGGACTGAATAACGTCATGCTTAGAGCGTTCGCTTACCTAATCCCACGCAAGAGGCCGCCGTGGCTCAGTCCCACAATCAAACATTCGACACTTGAGGGAAAAATTGACCCTCCTATCTCCTGTACACTAGGGTGTATAAATGGCAATTGAGAGGTACGTCATAACTTAAGATCTGAAAAGGTTACGGACGTTTTTAGTGTTAAATTGTAGACATTAGAGAACTTGGCTGAACTGCTTCTTCTTCTTCTTCTCGTTCTTGTAGACATTAGATAACTTGGCTGAACTGCTTCTTCTTTCTTCTCGTTCTGTAGACATTAGTATAACTGGCTGAACTGCTTCTTCTTCTTCTTCTCGTTCTTTATACATTAGATAATCGCGGCTTGAACTGGGTTCTTCTTCTTCCTCGTTCTTGTAGACATTAGATAACTTGGCTAAATCTTCTCTTTTCTTCTCGTTCTTGTCAGACATTAGATACTTGTTAAACTGCTTCTTCTTCTTCTCGTTCTTGTAGACATTAGATAACTTGGCTGAACTGCTTCTTCTTCTTCTTCTCGTTCTTGTAGACATTAGATAACTTGGCTGAACTGCTTCTTCTTCTTCTCGTTCGCTAGCTATGAATTCAGGTGTAGTAACGGCTTCCAGTATGGTGCTTCTGGTTGATTTTGTGCGTGAAGGCTTGATTTCCCTATATCATCAGAGCCCCTCACCATTCAGGCGAGCTTTCTCTGACTTTAGAGGTATACTGGTTCTGAATGCCATACTTGTGTGTAAAATTTATGTAGTAGCTTGTCAAATATTACTCATAATATTCTTCTTCTTCTTTGTCCAACGCTCAATATCGATCACTTGTTAACCACTAGCTGTGATTTGTATGTGATCTGATACTAAGAGCAAGTACGTTTGCCAGTTATGCGTCTACATGTAGGCCAGCACATCCGATTTCTTAACGCATATTTACTAGAGCTCTAGTCTTTACCCAGTCGCCTCTGAGTGTAGGCGCAGTTTTCTGTCTATTTGACGACATTGTCAGGGAGGTTATTTGCCATTGGCACACTTTGGCTGCTTGTAGGCGCAGGTTTTCTGTATATTGGGGCCAAACATCGGCATGCCTGTAGGCTGCAGTTTCGCTTGGGAGCCGAAACTTAGCCTTGTAGCGCAGTGTTATTTTGTATGGGCGAAACATGGAGCCTGGGTGATTCTGCTCATGAGCCGAACCCTCATGCCTTGTAGGCTGCAGTGTTATCTGCTCATTGACCACAACACCTCTTGCATGCAGTGCAGTGTTCTTCTTGCTCATTTGAGCCCAAACACTTTAGCCTAGGCGTGTTCTTTGCTCATGGGGCCGACCTCTAGGCATGCCTAGGCGCAGATTCTGCTCATTGACCACAACTCATGCCTGAGGTCAGTTTTGCTCATTTGACCCGATCACCTCTTACGGCATGCCTTGTAGGCTGCAGTGTTACTTTTCTTTGCTCATATTGGGAGCCCCGACAACACCTCTTACGGCATGCCTTGTAGGCTGCAGTGTTACTTTTCTTTGCTCATATTGGGAGCCCCGACAACACCTCTTACGGCATGCCTTGTAGGCTGCAGTGTTACTTTTCTTTGCTCATATTGGGAGCCCTGACAACACTCCTTAGATTATGTCTTAGTAGGCTGCAGAGTTATTTCTTTGTCAATTGGGACCTGACAACACACTCTTAGCATGCCTTATGAGGCTGCAGGTTACTTTCACTTTGCTCATGATTGGGAGTTCCCTGACAACACAATGAGAACACATACTACATATGATTTATATCTAAGGAGGATCTGTATGACTTGGACGGGCAATGACGATCACATTTGACTTATGATCTGAGAGATTTGTGACTGACAATGACTGAACATCAGACTCTATGTCTGAGAGATTTGTGGACTGACAATGACATCACATAATAGACTTAGATCTAGAATTGTAGGCTGCACATGTCTCTGTTAGTAGAACACAGGTGAATTCTACCAGCTTGAAGTTAGTGGCACTCTGTTAGCTTAGAAGTAGGTGCACATCTCTCGTGCTGTAGCTTAGAAGCTAGGTGCACATCTCTCGTGTTGTAGCTTAGAAGCTAGGGTGCACATCTCTCGTGTTGTAGCTTAGAAGCTAGGGTGCACATCTCTCGTGCTGTAGCTAGAGCTAGGGCACATCTCTGTGTGTAGCTTAGAAGTTAGGTGCACATCTCTCGTGCTGTAGCTTAGAAGCTAGGTGCACATCTCTCGTGCTGTAGCTTAGAAGCTAGGGTGCACATCTCTCGTGCTGTAGCTTAGAAGCTAGGTGCACATCTCTCGTGTTGTAGCTTAGAAGCTAGGTGCACATCTCTCGTGCTGTAGCTTAGAAGCTAGGTGCACATCTCTCGTGTTGTAGCTTAGAAGCTAGGTGCACATCTCTCGTGCTGTAGCTTAGAAGCTAGGTGCACATCTCTCGTGTTGTAGCTTAGAAGCTAGGGTGCACATCTCTCGTGTTGTAGCTAGAAGCTAGGTGCACATCTCTCGTGCTGTAGCTAGAAGCTAGGGTGCACATCTCTCGTGTTAGCTTAGAGCTAGTGACATCTCTGGAGCTAGGCTAGGTGCACATCTCTCGTGTTGTAGCTTAGAAGCTAGGGTGCACATCTCTCGTGCTGTAGCTTAGAAGCTAGGGTGCACATCTCTCGTGTTGTAGCTTAGAAGCTAGGGTGCACATCTCTCGTGTTGTAGCTTAGAGGCTAGGGTGCACATCTCTCGTGCCAAAGGTACCAGGTTCGCTCCTTGTGGAGCCATCTGGATATTTTTCCAGAGATCCATAATCTCTAGTGTTGGTGAGATCAAGTTTCAAGTCATATCGGAAGTGAGCTCGATCACAACCCAAGTGTACCAGGCTCAAACACCGCGGCGGGCAGTTTGGAAGCAAATTTGTTCCCGTGAATTTTACGAACGGTAAAGTTATTCCTCACCGTTCAGAAAGCAATAGCAAACTAGTGAGCGTATAAGTGGTGCCTAGAAAATCAACGATTCGTTTACTGTGCTTGATGGTGACACCCTATAAGAGGATATGCCAGGATTTTCATGGAATGCACTACTAGTCAATAGATGAGACGTCAATAGAGGAGACGTCAATAGAGGAGACGTCAATAGAGGAGACGTAGGAGACGTCAATAGAGGAGACGTCTATAGAGGAGACCTGTCTAGTGCCAATCCACTGTGCTAAGTGGTCAAGCCCTTTGCCTTGTGAGTCGAAGGTCGTGGGTTCGAGTCCGGCCCGCTCCATTCTGTTCATGAGTGCAGTTTTTCCAGAGACCCCTAGGATTGTTGATGGAGCTACGGAGTTCGTGTTTTTGTGCAATACTCTCGACATGTGACGTGCCATTTCTGCGGAGAGGTACAGAGCTGCATGGGGTAAAACCCGGTGCAATGAAGTCAATTCTTCGGATTTTAAACCTTTTTTTAAAAAAAACTGTGCGATATCTGCTGATCTCCGTAGATGCATGTTTTATGATTGACTTTTCGCTAGAATGAACACACCGATAAATTTGATGCAATATGATAACACTAGGAATGGGGCAGGCAATATGATAACACTAGGAATGGGGCAGGCAATATGATAACACAAGGGATGTGGCATTTCACAAATACTGTTAAGTATCAACAACACATCGATTTGATCAGTTGCAAACCACGTGACTCATGCCCCGTTAACATTCTCTCTCATTGCCGTACTCTTTTATCAGGTTCTGAAATCTCTTCTCGTTCCTTTTGTAACTGTTTGTCGTTAGAACTTTTGTTGGAAGTATTTCTGTCAATCTTCTTGTTTGAATGCATAATCACTGGGCTTGCATGTTTCTCCTTTCCTGTGTCATTCTCTCCCCTCAATGTCATCTCATTATCATGTTCATTTTCATTATAATTATTCATGTTTCTTTTTGGAAAATGTTACTTTATTTAAAGTAAAATTCACCCTTCTCTCTCTCTCACTCTCTCTCTTCCCTCTCCTTCTCTCTCTCTCTCTATTCCTCTCTCGCTTTCTCTATCCCTCTCTCGCTTTCTTTATCCCTCTCTCCGCATTCTCTCTCTCGCTGTCTCTCTCTCTCTCTTTCTCTCTCTCTCTCTCTCTCTCTCTACCAGTGGTATTTATTCTTCAGTGTTTCTCATATATATACCTGAGGTTAGGATGGTCTGAGAGCCGTTGCAGTCGGGGAAAAAGTCCAAACTTCAGCTAGGAATTTCGAACCAAAGACCACGAGTCTACGAAGCAAGTGCACTTGCCACTGGGCCCACTCTATTCCACCCACACACACTCTCTCTCTCTCTCTCTTCTTCTCTTCTTTCACATTGTATCCATCAAACTTTATCTATATACGTCTGTCTGTCTGTATGTCTGTCTGTCTATCTGTCTACCATCTGTCTATATTTCTGTCTATCTATTTGTCTATCTATCTGCATATCTATCTTTCTGTCTGTCGATCTATCTATCCATCTGTCTATCTATCTATATAAATACATATTTACATATTGATCACACTAGGCGACGCATAACACAATGTCTCCTGAGACAAAGAAGCAGATATATATATATATATATATATATATATATATATATATATATATATATATATCAACACTCCTTCTCTCCTACTTACACGCCACTGGAATATCCTATTTATGATTCATCATCATCATGTTTAATGTCTAGGTGCTTTTGCAATCATTTCCGTTGACCACAAAGACATAACTGCTGTCATCTGACTGTATTCTAGTGTTGGCTATTTGTTTTTTAGGGACCAGATGTTAGAAGGGGCTTGTTCTTCGATCTCTTTACGACAGCCTGTTCGATGAAGACTCAAATAGATGTTGAATCGATTCAGCGATTTAAGGTGTTTTTAGTTACCCGTTGTACAAGTAGAACTGGATGCCTGAGGGGCAGAGTGAGGAGTGTGTTTAACCAGCGAGCCACGGGAATCATCAGTATGCATACCCTTCGACATCTGTTGGGATAAACTGAGCACAAATGGGTCTGCCTGGAGTGCATGATCTCGGTTCACTAACCAATAACCAATAGGAGTGAGAGATATTAAATTTGAATGTGTGAGCAACCACGCATTGTGAATGGATAGACAAAATTAAAACATTTGTATCACATAAAGAATCGAACTTTCATATATTGAGGAATACAGTGTTAAACTCATATTTTAATTTTACCAGCGGTACAAAATGAATCATTTGATCAACATCTCACCAGCAATCATTACTTCCTATTGTTTGTGTGGTACCCAGGGTCGACCAGAGAGTTGATATGATGAAGAAGAAAAAGAAACACGCACTTCAGCTGGGATCTCATTTTCTGAGTTATCTCAGTTTTGACTATATTTGCATATATCTTTTTAATTAATTATATAAAGTAACCACTATAGAAGCTTACACATGTGCGCCAAACACATGACTTACTTTCTTCTTCAAGCACTCCATATCGACCACTTGTTAAACCACTCTTTGTGATTTGTATGTGATCTGAGCGCCTACGAGCGATTGTACGTTGTGCCAGTTACGCGCCTACAAGTAGACCAGCACATCCGATGTCTACGACACTTTTATTTACTAGGTATCTTCCTAGGCCCCTACCTCAGTCGCCTCTTACGACATGCCTTGCAGGTGACAGTGCTACTATTCTTTGCTTCCCTTGCCGGTTCCTACACCACACGGGCATATTTTTTACAAATTCCATACAAGCAACCACTATAGAGGCTTTCACATGTGACCAAACAACCAACAACCACTATATTTTTTTTTTAACGTAAAGCACGCTTTTTTTCTATTTATAATAAACAAGGCTGTATAAGACTGTCTGCGTGATACACATACGTGGCGCCATATTGCTTATTCCTCTAGCTTTAACGTTAATCAATTTTTGTAATGTGTTTCTGAATAACAATATGAAACAGTTTTTTCATAAGCATAATATGTTAATCAAATGTCAACCTTGTAGTCAGGATTTAGTTATTCATCTGTTATTATTTGTATTCATGTTACTATTAATATAACTTTATTATTATTATGTGTCACATGACGTCCCCGCCTCCACATTCATTCGTCAGCTGCTCGCCCACTGTATGAAAACGTTGGATAGCATGTATAAGATACTCGAGTGGTCACCGGGGACTAAATTAGGGGTGTAAAGAAGAGACCACTGTTACCTTCCGCGCATGTCGTAAGAGGCAATTAGGGAGGTTGAGAGTGAGGTTAGCTACACCACACCGTAAAAAAAACACATTGATAGCTACAGAAACCACAACCAAGAAAATTCATAGCTTGCCACCCGAGGAATAAGAAGGACCCAGCAAGTAGTGAGACAGAATGCAAGAAAATGCATAGCTTGCCACCAGAGGAATAAGAAGGACCCTGCAAGGGAGTGAGACAGAATGCAAGAAAATGCATAGCTTGCCACCAGAGGAATAAGAAGGACCCAGCAAGGGAGTGAGACAGAATGCAAGAAAATGGGAGAGAGCGGAGAGATCTGGAAAAGATGGCATTGGAAGACCTTGGTTACGGACCTATGCCTCCCTATGAGGGGGTGAAGGGGGAAGAAGAAGAGTATATCAGGTGATAGACAAAGAGGAATGTGATAGACAAACAGGAATGTGATAGACAAACAGGAATGTGATTGACAAACAGGAATGTGATAGACAAACAGGAATGTGATTGATTGATAGGACCATCATTACTGTACCTCGGTGAGGAACCATGTGTGCTCCAATCTCTTTCTTACACAGAGAGATCCCAGCAGCAGTGCACGTTCCGTCGTAAGATCTTTCGCTTATAAGTTGTATGGAAGTTGGCAAGTTTAAACTTATCTTGTTTTGTCATTCTCCAGCATTCTCATCCGTATAGAACAATTAATAGCACGCAGCTAATGTTCATATTAATCTTGGTTAGCCCGCGTGCCCAGCCTGTTCGTAGCGCGTTGGACTGTGGGTGACTAGCCCTCTGTGTGTACGGGTTCAATTCCGTGGGCAGGCAGAAAAGCCACAGATTCCCAGATTCACGGTGTTCGTGGCACCGAACCGAAGGGTTACGATGTCCATGGCACCGAGCCGAAGAGCTGAAAAGCTCAAGTGCTTCTGGATCGGAAAAAAAATAAAAATTAATCTTGGTTCTGATGCTGTATTGTACTGATTTCACAACGCAGCTGATGTTCATATTAATCTTGGTTCTGATGCTGTATTGTGCTGATTTCGTGACCATCTGTGGGGTCGTGAATGGACTTCGTCTGTTACTGAGATCTATCAATATCAGATCCAGTTTTCCCTCCGTGGATGATAGCACTTCCACAATATGTGAAAGCAGTTGAATTGGAAATAATATTATCTTCTAATTTGACATGCTGGGGTGGCTATGTTTATAGTCATTATTTCTGTTGCCTGGGGTGGCTATGTTTATAGTCATTATTTCTGTTGCCCTCTTCATGTATGTGCTTATTTATTACTAAGTTTTATTGTTTAATGTTTGCAGGCGGAAAGTAAAGAAACCATGTTGAAGTCGTGTCGAGAGACTGCTGACACGTCGTTGTTTGGGTGTGTCCAACGCCAGGAAGGTAAGTCAAATAGAGCTAATCTAGATTTTGTTGTTGAAGGTCACCAAAACAAACTTATGAGTTTCCTTAATTGTATATGTGCACATCTTTATGTCTTTACTGCTAGTCTTTCAACTTGATAGTCTTTCTCTAGCTAGTCTTTCAACTTGATAGTCTTTCTCTAGCTAGTCTTTCAACTTGATAGTCTTTCTCTAGCTAGTCTTTCTCTAGCTAGTCTTTCAACTTGATAGTCTTTCTGTAGCTAGATCTGTGATAGAACATACATGACTCTGAAACTATATTGAAGTCATAGAACATAAATGGCTGAAGCTGTATTGTCATTGAACATAAATGATTCTGAAGTTGTATTCGCTATGCGTCATAATGTCCTACTGATGACTATTATTATAAAGTTATATTGATAATGAGAGCTACCATAGTGTGGTTGTTACTGCACTAGCTTCGCTGGAACACAGCCAACTCTAGATAACTAGGCCAGACAACTGTCCGGGGATTCCCTAGATCAGAAAAGGGGGCTGGAAATTACAGATGTTTGATAGAATACTGCACGCTCTTTTGCAATTTTACTCAATTCTGTGAGTCTATGGTTATTTATTGGTGAAAATGTTCATAAAAATTGATATTCCTTATTGTTAAACTTAACTTGTTGCATAATATAACTTCGATTTAGCATTTTGTGTTGATTTTAAAAATGAATTCGTCTATGTACACCAATACTGGAATGCGAGGTCACGTGGTGTAGTTGTGGTCTGATTTCCATAATTCTTACCTGAGTCCAAAGGCCCATAAGTATATAGTTGGCTCTGCTACACCACTGAGAGGTGGGGCTGACTTGTGTTCTCTACAGGTCATCAGCAGGCTACTAATTTCATTTTCGCCCTTCTTAAGAGAGACTAGCCGATCCCAACACTGCAGGATGCAGAGCCAGTGGCAGAAAACACATTACAGACCACCAGGACGAGTGACAAACGGTATTGGGAATTTATTACAGCCAGACTTCAATTCGGACATATTAACTAGTCTTTTCTGATTACCTATACACACCATTGCGTGTCTTTAATAAGATAAATATTACGCTATTGATTCTTTTCAGCTGGCAACTCGTGCTGTAACAAAGCAACCTCATCATGTGGTATTGTGTGCCGAGGGATCTACATCACTGGAAGTGGCAGCACTCGAGCTACACGTAGCGTATTGGCTCAACACTGCAACTCTGCGAACAAGCGCGTTGAGCAGTGCGTACAGAAACAGTGGCATCCTGAGAGTGGCAACTCGGAGAAATGTAAGTAGTTGTGAAGTAAGGTCATTTTATAAAAGACAAAAACAGACTAAAGCCGTGTTTCTACCAAATGGTCTTTATCAAGCACAGAATACAAGACAACAAGGGTAGGAAAACAATAATCAAAAATATATATATCTGAGATTCGATTTGTTCTGAGGTTACTATCCCTTCAATCGTGACTTGTTGTCCAGATATCCCAATCTCTTACTGGGGACAGACACCGACATTGTGAATACAGTATATACTGTAGTACTGATGTGACAAATATCTTTAAAGATGCTTCAATTACCATATAAATAATGAACGTCACTAGAGTGGTTCCATCAAGTTGATGATCTGTCACATTTTATTGATGAAATATCCCATCTGATCTAATATCCTACTTGATTTATGAAATATCCTATTTGATTGATGAAATATCCCGTCTGATCAAATATCCTACTTGATTTATGAAATATCCTATTTGATTGATGAAATATCCCATCTGATCAAATATCCTACTTGATTTATGAAATATCCGCTGAAATCTTTTTAAATATCCATTTGATTGATAATTCCAGTTTGATTGATAATCTTGTCAATATCAATTGATTTATGAAATTCCTTGTCCCATATTATAATTTTCTCAATTGATTTCTAAAATTTTCACATATGGTCCCATATTAATAATTATTTCTCACATATGATTTAAAATGTGTTCCATCTTATTGTCGTATCCCATCCGATTTATTGATTTGTTGCAATGTTTTTATAATAAAATGTAAGCTCAACTGCTTGTAAAGCTTGTGCTGAAATTACATTGTTTTTTAATATTAACTTTCAAGCCTCCTTGCTACATGTGTGATAGGTGTAACATGTCGATGTACTTGATACGTTTTTTCAAGTTTGTCAACTGTATAGTTTTATCAAGTTTGTCAACTGTATAGTTTTATCAAGTTTGTCAACTGTATAGTTTTATCAAGTTTGTCAACTGTATAGTTTTATCAAGTTTGTCAACTGTATAGTTTTTTCAAGTTTGTCAACTGTATAGTTTTTTCGAGTTTGTCAACTGTATAGTTTTTTCAAGTTTGTCAACTGTATAGTTTTATCAAGTTTGTCAACTGTATAGTTTTATCGTTGTCAACTGTATAGTTTTTCAAGTTTGTCAACTGTATAGTTTTTCAAGTTGTCAACTGTATAGTTTTTTTTCAAGTTTGTCAACTGTATAGTTTTTTCAAGTTTGTCAACTGTATAGTTTTATTTCAGGAATTAATTTTAGCATCATATCACGTTCATTTAGAATATCCTATTCGAACGCACTTTTATCATAACCTAGCTGAAAGACTCGATCTCTAGACAGTTCCCATGCCATCTAAATTGTCGTTTAAGGTTTCTCTATTGTCATGTTGTTTCCATCTTCTTACTCATCCTTTGCCTCATCTTCCTGGAAGCATACTTAACATTATTGCTTTCCCTAAACAACTGTGATCAAAATATTTCAGTCTTTGAGATATGATATTGTTTGTAAGCCAATGTTCTTCAATATTCATGTGTTGTACGATGTCCCCATTTGTCCTCTTTTTGCCTAGAATTTGCTAAATAAATATTTTAGCTTATTATTTGTTAAAAAGATTTGTGTTTAGACTAATGAAGTACTTGAGTGGAACCAGCATGGAAATAGAAAAGGGTACATCCTGAACAGATCTACTGAATGATGCTGGACTATCCTGGAAAGCCATAAAGAAAAGGCAGAGACAGTAAAAGTAGATAAATACTGTCATATGCTCCATGAGGAATAAAGACAAAGAAGTAGTAGTAAGTAAGTAATGAAGCATAAATCCTAAATGTATACTAAAATGAAAGTTTGTTCTTCTGATAAATATTTAACGCATTTCTGTCTCTCAATTAGCTTTACTTTGCTGTGACAAAGCTCAGACTCCTCACTGCCGAACCACCTGCCGCAGTGTCTTTCAAACTGTCATGTCTGAAGAAGACAGAATCGATGAACTTATACAAGCATGTTCTCAACCTCAACCAACAGTAAGTATAGTTAATACTGTGTTAACAAAAGTTCACATTCAGCAGTTGTTTAGAGACTAAAGATTCTTCATGTCTTGTATTTAACTTATATGAAAATATAACCTATGTTATATGTCTTGGAATTAGTTCATAATTCAATTTTTTGGCCTTTTAAGCAGGCACTCTGAAATGAACTTAGAAAACCTATGGAAAGAAACTGATATAAAGATGGAACAAATTTTTCAGAGCGAGTATTTTCCCATAGAATGTTTGTAAGGCATGGCTTATTGATAAAACGTTTGAAAAATCAATTAATGCTTTTGAATGCAAGTACTACAGAAAGGTAGAAAAGAACTCAGAATACAAATGATTGAAAAAAGAACTGGAATGAGTTTGAGAATTAGGAACTAAGTTTGAACATGCCAGACAGTGTAGTCTTCGTGGTAGAGAGGAAGATATACTAATCAACTTCTCATGGGTACGGTGAGCAAATGGACTTTAGGATGGCTGCTGCAGCGGAGGCCAGAGCACACATGGGAATGCCCATTATGCCATGATGTTGATCGCATAACATAACACACCATCTAGTTTGTAACTGTTTTTAAATTGTCTTGTCACTTGAAGGATCCACTGTGGCAGTGCTTTCTAAATAATCCAAGCTCCAAGAAGAATGAGACGCCGTCTATGTCACGGATTGACAATGCCAAGTTGCAGTGTTGTGCAAAGGCTTCCTCAAGTAGATGCAGAGAGCTCTGTGTTCAGGTCAGACATGGTTACTCAACTATCAATCATTATTTGTTTATTATCAATCATTATTTGTTTATCATCAATCATTATTTGTTTATCATCAATCATCATTTGATGTGTGAGAACTTTTTACAGAAAGAAAATTTGACAAAAATATATATGTAATTTATTTTTTGTTTAATTTGTGATTTGTTTAGATAGGGTGTTACAAAAAAATTAGACAACTAAAAACAGTTTGAAATGAAACTGACAGGAAGGTGAAGATCAGAATACTAAGAGCATACCTATACCCAGTGGCAATAGGTGTGAAGTATGGACATTTAACAGTGGAAAAACATATGTGTACTTTTGAATATAAGTGTTAGAGAAGAGTCCTCCGTATATCATGGACAGAAAACAGAACAAATAGATCTATCCAGAAAGAACTCAACATCAAAGAAATCTGGCTGATGATACAAATGACAAAACTGAAGTATTTTGGACATATACAGAGACACGAAAGGTTGTAGAAAACTATTATGAAAGACACGTCCCAGCAAAGAGGAGAAGAGGAAGATCATGCAGAAAATAGATTCAGGATGTTTTTGATGATTTGAGCATGACGGCTGAAGAGGCAGGACATCTGGCATGTGAGAGAGAGAAATTCTGAAGGACAACGTGACAAAGTTTTGCTCAGGACAAACTATTTGATGATGAGAGATAGGACAAATGGGAAGTAAATTTCGCAGTTAATTAGTTGCTTGTTGGGAATAAAATAACGGAGATGATGATGTTGTTGTGTTTAGAGATAGGCCTCTGCGTCATGCTGAGCAATATTGCTAATGTTTTATAGATAGAACATATTGTATGTCATCATTGAGTGAAACAGAGGATATCTGATGACTGCTTACAATATGAGAATAGAGTTTGTGGTTGTTACTGCTTTTTTCCAACACATCTTTTTTCCAACACATCTTTTTTCCAACACATCTTTTTAAAATTCTATTTACAAGGCAATTATTGTGTCATGTTTGGAAGGTAAAAAACGGTCGGATTTTATGAGTAAACATCTTCTCTTGCTTGATGCTTTCAATCTTCTGTATCATATATGGATTTATTCTCAAATACAAATGTTAGTAGTAATTAGAGAAGATGAACTTGCATACAGTCATGGTTTGGGGATGGCAGATGTACTGTAGTTGCTTATTTGCAGCCTGTTAGACAAAGGGGACTTATGCAGCTGCTAAACTGCAACCGATAGGACAAAGGGGACTTACTGCAGTTGCTCAGCCTCAAAGTGTTGGACAAAGGGGACTTACTGCAGTTGCTCAGCCTCAAAGTGTTGGACAAAGGGGACTTACTGCAGTTGCTCAGCCTCAAAGTGTTGGACAAAGGGGACTTACTGCAGTTGCTCAGCCTCAAAGTGTTGG
This sequence comes from Arion vulgaris, assembly GCA_020796225.1. Taxonomy (NCBI): domain Eukaryota; kingdom Metazoa; phylum Mollusca; class Gastropoda; order Stylommatophora; family Arionidae; genus Arion; species Arion vulgaris. The sequence goes on along the minus strand of CM036753.1, from coordinate 109,989,943 downwards.
ACAAGGGGGACTTACTGCAGTTGCTCAGCCTCAAATTGTTGGACAAGGGGGACTTACTGCAGTTGCTCAGCCTCAAATTGTTGGACAAAGGGGACTTACTGCAGTTGCTCAGCCTCAAAGTGTTGGACAAGGGGGACTTACTGCAGTTTCTTAGCAGTAACTGGTTGGACAAGGGGGACTTACTGCAGTTGCTCAGCCTCAAAGTGTTGGACAAAGGGGACTTACTGCAGTTGCTCAGCCTCAAAGTGTTGGACAAGGGGGACTTACTGAGTTGCTCAGCCTCAAAGTGTTGGACAAAGGGGACTTACTGCAGTTGCTCAGCCTCAAATTGTTGGATATAGATGCACAAATTGATGATGTATCTATTCAATGTTTGAAATAGTTTGAAATCAAATCTTGTGTGTGTGTGTGTGTAAGACTGAGTATTTCAGAAGCAGAATTAATAGTGTAGTTTATCAGCAAAACTCTGATACTTTCAGTAAGCACACTCTTCAACATCTGTTTGAAAAGATTTAACACCTTTGGGTCTGCCTGGAGTGCTATGATGTAGGTTCAATAAATAAATATATACTGTGTTTTTGTCTCTACATCTTCTTCTTCTTGCATTTGCCTGCTATGAATTCAGGCGTAGTCAAGGTGGCTGGTATGGCGCGTCTTGACTGATTTTTGCATGAAAGACTGCTTTCTTTATTATCAGTCTCCCCCACCATACAGGTGTGTTGTCGCTACTAATAGTTCTCATATTTTCCAGAGTATAATTGTCTTTTCTCCACATTTTTACAGACTTACAAAAATGGTTGGTCCTACCATGCAGAGTTTGAAAGTAGTTGTTCCTATATACAGCCTGTATCTACAGTAGAGTTCAATATGCATAGCTGTTTGATGGATGGTGAGTTCTCATATATTATTTTAATCTCTGCAGAATCCATAGAAGGATTAATTTGATCCTGTTTTATGTTTAATATGTGTTTCTATCTTTAGTGAGATCATAGTATATACTAACCTTTGAGATGTAAAGCTTACAGCTTTACTAGTAATAAATTGGCATGAGTCAGCTCTGACGGTCTCCTTATGATTTGATGTATGCTACAGTATAACTCCAGATGTGGTACTTTAAATGGGGTTTTTATGTTTGTCATATCTTACAGTTACCTTTCTGTATAATTTTGTGTTCTGTTGCATTATGTGCATACTCTTTTGCTAAAATGTGTCCTACACACCATAAGGACCTAGTTGGAGTCCAACGTATTCATGTTCTTTGCTCAAACCACACAGATTACAAAAGGTGGTTAACTTGTTTTTTTAAAACTGAACATAAACAAGTAATAAATGTTCTTGCTCTGTTGCTGTCATGTCCTAGTTAAAGCTTCATAGTCTGTCTATATATTCAGATCAAAGCTATACCACATATCTTTGAGTAATTGGTTTGGAATGCTCACTTTCTTAGAGTGCTGTTGTCATTCAGATGCACAACAATCAACATTTACCCAAGTGTTTGAAGAAACATGGCTCTGATTAATTAGTTTCTTAAATGTCAAATGTCACATGACTGCACAAACTGACCAGTGGACATGCTAAAATTAAAACTACCCAAACTGGCCATTGGACATGCCAAAATAAAAGCTGCCAAAACTGACCAGTGGACATGCCAAAATTACACCCAGCGGTGAAGGCTGGAGAGTTCAAACCTTGCTCATAGAGAATAAACTTATGGGAAAATTGTAATGACATCTTTGACAATCTCCTACTTATGATATGATGTATGGATTGTTGAGGATGAAAACTGATAGCAGAAAATAATAGGTATAAACAAAATGATAATAAAATTAGATTTATGAAGGTGATTCATCTCTCTCTGTTTAGATTTATCAGCATAGGAAACTGATTGCAAAAGATGATTACACTAAGCTAAGAAAAATAGTCATAAATTGTTGTTTTTTTTCTCAAAGTATTTCTAGAGTGCATGACAGATGAAGAATTAATTTTTTAGAATTTATCTCTCCAGGATTAAGAATTTTATGAAAACTGAAAATTGACATTTCGTGAAAGAAAATTTTAATTAAATAAATTGATACTGTTGAATTCTTCATCTCCATTATGTGTCATGTCTTGTAGTGATGGCTATCCATTTATTTAATAATTATCTTCCTTTGAGCAGTGTCAGATTATTTGATTAGTCCCAAGGCTACAGATACTGTGAGACTCTCCATCTTTAGTCAATTGTCTATTGTCTATTCCCAGGTGGAAGATGTAGTTAGCGGTCCACTCTTGCCATTAAGCGTAGGGATGGGAGCTTTAATTTGCGTTCGAGGGCCAGATGAGTCACCCTTGTTGTGTTATATCCGTGTTTATGTAGTGTGGTCTTGATATTGTCTATCCATCTTTTTCTTGGTCTTCCCTTAGTCAATTGTTAACATAAATATTTCTTTTAAACTGCAGAGAAACTAAACTCATTTATTAAATGATAGCAAAAATTAGAATTCAAAATTTGTGTTTTACTTTAAAAAATAATTGTGTGACACAGAATTTCTACATATTGTCAGTATATTGTATATTGCCAGCAGACAGTGCATTCAAAAGAGCATTGTTACTCCAATACAGTGGATACAAAGTAAAAGACTGGCCTCGCAAGTGTTGGACCTCAGAGATAACAGAGACTACAAAAGACACTGTTTATAAAGTGCACACAAAAGCCCGTTTAAGAAATCTCTTCTTATCCTGACGTTGTGAAGCAAACAGGATTGGTGAAAAGAAAGAAAAAAATGTTGTATATTATATTATCCTAATGTTGTTTTTTTGTTGTGTTTATGTTCCTCAGTTGATCATCCTTGTAGGCTTGGTTGTTCAGGAATGTCCTTCTGCAGCAATTTCAACAACCGTCCAACAGAGATGTTTCGCAACTGCAATCCTGAAGCTGATGATGCAGCTCAGATGGTCTACAGCTCTTGGAAAAATGGGGTCATACACCTGCCTCAGATGACAATTCCAGTTAAAGGTAAAAGTCATTGTTTAACCAACTTGTTATCCTGTTCCATATAATAATAAATAGTCATTTCAACAGGACCAATCAATTAAGACATTTTTTCAAAACTGGTGCGGAAATCCACCATGCGAAACACTTAGAAACAAAGTAATATAGTTTTACAAAGTACAAAAATGATACAGAGCAATGTTTAGGCCATTATCTAGCAAAGGATATGAGATAAGCAAAGAAATTCAGACTTCATATGTGCCAGACATAACATATACATCATCGTCATCAAGTAGCTTGTCCCTCCGAACTTGGCTCCTGAAAAACTCTCTATTTTGTGCAAGTTGACCAACGTCAGCAGCAGTCATTCTCAGATCGTCAATGACAGTTTATATAACACATACAGTCAGACAATAAATCCCTAATGGCCCTAAAATGAAAAAATGGGACTAAAAACGGAAACAAAATCTAATATTGTAACCCTATATTAATAATACAGAAATCTAGACAATCAAGGTGGCATCTGAGAAACTGGTGAACACCAATCTCTGTTCACAACCTTTGGTACTTTTAACAGATCGCTTGTTTTATGTTGTGCGATTATGCGTCCATGGTGACTAGGCCCGTCCACCCGATTTCAGCCAGCTGTTTATTTACTAGGGTAGCTAGACCTAGGGAACGATCCATTCTGCCGTATATGTTAGCCTGGATCTATGCTTTACGATCATCTTTTGCCGTAGCCTTTATCTGATCTAAGCCATGATGTTTGGACGTCATCTCACTCTGTATAGGATGATCGGCGTCCAAAAAGTACTGCCCTTAGCCAATATTTGGGTCAAGCCTTTGCATTATCAGTCTTACTTTTCTATCCACGGTGAGTTTGTTCCTGAGTAGGAGTAGGCTCATCCGTTTCTGGGCGTGTGTCTGCACTTGTCAGTTTGCAAGGATTTACTCTGCATCCTGGTCTTCAATGTGCATACAAATTTGGGAATATTTCTTGGCCTCACCATCATCACCCACCTTAGTTCTTCCAGGGATGTTAATTGTAAAAGCAACAGTATCTTTCCCAGTTGTACGTTTTTTTCCCATTAAAACTGTAAGTTCAAAACTTATTTTTAAAATAATCAAGAACATTGCTTTTTTTGTTCTAAAATTTCTTGTCAAAGATTAGTATTTTTAATGTTTACATTTCTCACTACAATGTTATTGTGGTTAGAGGACAACGCTTAAAACGCGCACGATGGTAAACATTTTTTGGGGGTTTGCTCTTTGATAATTACAGTTAATTCATCTGGAAAAATAAGAGAAAAGAAGTAAGTGGGAGAGAGAGTCTTGCATCATCTTCAAAGGGAGGGGGTAGGTGCCAGCTGAAAAGTGTTGAGAATCATTGATTTAAACCATAGATTCCCAAACTTTTTCTGCCCACTGCTCACTTTGAACAACATCAACTTTGTAATGCCCCCACCACCACTTGAACAACATCAACTTTGTAACGCCCTCCCCACTGCTCACTTTGAACAACATCAACTTTGTAATGCTCCCCACCACTCACTTTGAACAACATCAACTTTGTAACGCCCCCCTCCACTGCTCACTTTGAACAACATCAACTTTGTAATGCTCCCCACCACTCACTTTGAACAACATCAACTTTGTAACGCCCCCCTCCACTGCTCACTTTGAACAACATCAACTTTGTAATGCTCCCCACCACTCACTTTGAACAACATCAACTTTGTAACGCCCCCCTCCACTGCTCACTTTGAACAACATCAACTTTGTAACGCCCCCCTCCACTGCTCACTTTGAACAACATCAACTTTGTAACGTTCCCTCCACTGCTCACTTTGAACAACATCAACTTTGTAACGCCCCCCTCCACTGCTCACTTTGAACAACATCAACTTTGTAACGCGCCCCTCCACTGCTCACTTTGAACAACATCAACTTTGTAACGCCCCCCTCCACTGCTCACTTTGAACAACATCAACTTTGTAACGCGCCCCTCCACTGCTCACTTTGAACAACATCAACTTTGTAACGCCCCCCTCCACTGCTCACTTTGAACAACATCAACTTTGTAACGCCCCCCTCCACTGCTCACTTTGAACAACATCAACTTTGTAACGCCCTCCACATTATAACAGTTTGTCAACACCCTTTCCCCATATATACATGCTCTGTTTTCTTTTTGACATTAAAAAATTGATATATATTTCTGTAATACATGGTCAATTTTCAAATAATTTTTGCATGAAATAGAAAATTGATGAAAAAATTGATCTTGTAAGACGGGCATAAAATGAATTAAAATGCAGAATTCAAATTTTAAAAGATTATTCAATCGTAAAATCACGAAAATAATTTATTTTAAAATATTTATTATTAATTTCTTCTTTAAGGATCCACCGACCGCTTATCGCCTGAACACCCCGAAATTCTTCTGAACCCACTACCGCCCTCGCCCCCCTAGAACGTTTCAGCGCCCACTGGGGGGCGGAACCGCCCACTTTGGGAAACGCTGATCTAAACCAACCAGCATAATTATTTTAAGTTTCGTGGAAAGAATCAGAGTTCTTTTATCAATTGTATACTATCTTGGCTAGAAAACGTATACTTTCTCTTGTTTGCTTTAATATATCTTGGTAATCTCATACAAGCATTTTATTTGCTGTCCCTATCAAGAACATGATTACCAAAAACACCAGAAAAGACAGTCTCCAACATCAACATAAGAAAGAAAGTTGGGACAGAACCTTGCTTGAATTACATTGAGAAACAAAGTCTCCAACATCAGCATAAGAAAGAAAGTTGGCACAGAAACTTGCTTGAATTACATTGAGAAACAAAGTTAGAAACATCAGCATAAGAAAGAAAGTTGGCACAGAACCTTGCTTGAATTACATTGAGAAACAAAGTCTCCAACATCAGCATAAGAAAGAAAGTTGGGATAGAACCTTGCTTGAATTACATTGAGAAACAAAGTTAGAAACATCAGCATAAGAAAGAAAGTTGGGATAGAACCTTGCTTGAATTACATTGAGAAACAAAGTTAGAAACATCAACATAAGAAAGAAAGTTGGGATAGAAACTTGCTTGAATTACATTGAGAAACAAAGTTAGAAACATCAACATAAGAAAGAAAGTTGGGACAGAAACTTGCTTGAATTACATTGAGAAACAAAGTTAGAAACATCAACATAAGAAAGAAAGTTGGGACAGAACCTTGCTTGAATTACATTGAGAAACAAAGTTAGAAACATCAACATAAGAAAGAAAGTTGGCACAGAAACTTGCTTGAATTACATTGAGAAACAAAGTTAGAAACATCAGCATAAGAAAGAAAGTTGGGACAGAACTTGCTTGAATTACATTGAGAAACAAAGTTAGAAACATCAACATAAGAAAGAAAGTTGGCACATAAACTTGCTTGAATTACATTGAGAAACAAAGTTAGAAACATCAACATAAGAAAGAAAGTTGGGATAGAACCTTGCTTGAATTACATTGAGAAACAAAGTTGAAACATCAACATAAGAAAGAAAGTTGGGATAAAAACTTGCTTGAATTACATTGAGAAACAAAGTTAAAACATCAACAAAAGAAAGAAAGTTGGCACAGAAACTTGCTTGAATTACATTGAGAAACAAAGTTCAACATCACATAAGAAAGAAAGTTGGACAGAACTTGCTTGAATTACATTGAGAAACAAAGTTAGAAACATCAACATAAGAAAGAAAGTTGGGACAGAAACTTGCTTGAATTACATTGAGAAACAAAGAATAAAGTGGTTCAGACAATAATCTACAACAGAACATCAGAAAAGAAAGTGAGAGGTAGACCATGAAAAAGATGGATAGATGGCATAGCAGAATCCTGTCAAAAAGCAAAAATAACTATCACTCAAGCGCACAAGAGTAGCACAAGTCAAAATCAGAAAACCACAACACTGGGCAACAACTCGGTAGCAGTGTGACGACAAAATGAGAAGAAGATGAAGAACATGCAGCATACTTCAAACTTTGACATGTTAGTTAATATATTTCTCATAAATTTGTATTGCAGATATCAGCCAATGTAAACCAGCCATGTGGAAAGCTATAGCATGTGCTCTAGAGATTAAGCCATGCAGTTCACAGCAAAGCCTGATTACACTTTGCAAGTGAGTCATCACTCAAATTTTAAAACATACAGTGTGCATTAGAAACATAACATCATGACTATCGTGTTCGTATGTCAGATGTCTTACATGACATATTATCTAGAACATACAGTCACATAGTAGAAGTCTTACAATCACATAATATTTTGTAGGAATTAAAAATTTGTAATCTTTCTAATGATTTTTGTTCATGCAGCGGCTTTCCAGCCTTCTCTTCACGATTTTGATTTGCCAATAGTTATTTTACAGGGTTTAACTTTAACATAGACCTTTGTTTTATCGCCAGTATCCAGCAGTCATAAAACTGAAGTCATTCAGTTATGTATGCTACCATACAGTGACATAATGTATATCATACAATCTAAGCTATGCAATCACATAAAGGCCATAAGTATACAACAGACATACCATTGCATCATTTTAAAGCTATAAATATCTCAGACAGTCTTACTGACTGAAACTATGATATCTCATTGACACACAGTTTCAAATATTCTGGAACCTTTTAAGCAGAACTTTGCATGTTATGTTTATGGAGAAGGATGAGGACAGGTATGTGGCAGTATTACAAAACAAGGAAAAATTAATAATTAACCAACGGACTGCTGAGCCGATATATTGGTTCAGAGTAATGTTCATGATGCTGCAAAACTGATATATCGGCTTTTGGATGTATGTTGACAAAAATGAATGCATCTTCAGAACCCCTTAACTGAAGTTTTGAAGATCTCCAGAAACGGAAAGTACTTATATGTAGGTACATTTCTACCTCCTTTTAACAAAGATTTGAAAGCGGGAAAGCAGTATATTATTGTGTTAAAGTCAAGTCATATTTTCTTTTAAACAATAATGTTTCCGACATTTGCCAAACTTGTCATAAAGACCAAAATGAGTTTATACAGTGCAATCTTGAGTATTGCTAGATCAAATTATAACTTGTGATAGTAATAAAGAAGCTCTAATTGATGGTAATAATGACATTTGATTGTTAATGAAATGCAGTATCTATAGTTGTAATTTTAAGTCTAATGTAATAATTTCATCTAAAGAATGGGCGTTGCACATACCATTTGTTGACATGGCTGCACTAAAAAGTGAATATTATAAAACTACTGAACCTAATTAGAAGAAACTTATAGAATATGTTCACACATATATTATTTTCATTTAACTGCTACTGCTGGAAACATCTATCAATATTAAGATGTAATACAAACCCGAGAGTATAAATATTTTTAATGGTTTTTTTTTTTTGGTTTTTTCAAAATAGTTATGCCACAATAATCTAATTTTCTCAAACGTATATCTTATCTTATCTTATCATTTGACGTGAAGCTCGTGGTGAGAGTTAGTTTCCTATCTTGTGCCAGGTGTGTTGCGCTTGACGTTGTCAGTCCATGCTTTCTCAGGGACTCTGAGATGTTATCTATCCATCTTGTTCTTGGCCTGCCTCGTGCTCTGCGCCCTGAGTGTCGATTATTATAGGCACGTGATGGTAGTAAATGTGGTTCCATTCTCATTAAATGGCCGAACCACTTGAATCTTTGCTTCTTGATGTACTGTATGCATGGTATAGTACCAACGATGCTTCTGATATTCTCGTTTCTCACTCTATCTCGCCTTGTAACGTTGACAGCTTTTCGTAGACATCTCATTTCACATGTTGTAATCTTTCTTTCTTGTGTCTTAGTCAGCAGCCATGTTTGGCACTGATAGCAGAGAGTTGGAATAAATATGCAGTTTATCAGTTGTCGTTTGACTGCCATGTTAATGCTTGGATGTTTTAATAGTGGTGACAGTTGGTATGTCACTGCGTTTGCCTTCTGGCATCTGGTCTCGATTTCTCTGTCCATCTTTCCATCTGCTGTGAATATACTCCCGAGATATTTGAATTCTGGAGTCTGTTGTATTTTGACATTATTCACGTGTATATTTAGTTGACCTGTTGACCTGCTTATTGTCATGACTTCTGTTTTGGAGGTGTTAATTTCCATGTCATATTTTTCGCATGTGGTTTGCAGGGCATTTATGTGTTGTTGAAGTTTGTGTTCGTTGTTGTAAATTATACTCTGATCATCTGCAAAGAGTAGTTCGTTTATTAAATTGTAGTTGTTATCGAGGTTGTTATCTGTCTTGGTTTCTTGCGTTATCCTGTCTATGTAAATATTGAAAAGTATAGGCGAAAGCACACATCCCTGCCTTACTCCTGATGATAATTCAAATTCGTCTGTCAGGCCGTCGCTTGTTCGTACTACGCTTGAGCATTTTGGTATAGCGCTCTAATATTGTCTAATAGTTGGCCCTGAATTCCATATTCACTTAGTATGGTCCATAGTTTGTTTCTGTTTATTCTATCAAAGGCTTTTTCTTGGTCTATGAATGCTAAGTTGAGCTGTTTGTCATATTCTATGGTGTTTTCGCTGAGTTGCCTTAGTGTGAACAGGGCATCAGTGCAACTCTTTTCCTTTCTGAACCCAAATTGAGCGATGTTCAGCTGTGGTTCTATTATAGGTTTGATTCTAGATTCCAAAATTTTAGCATATAATTTCCCAACATGACTTAATAATGATATGCCTCTGTATGTATTGCATTCTCTTTTGTTGCCCTTTTTTTCCATATTGATATTATGATGGCTTTCTGCCAATCTTTGGGGACTTCTCCTTCTGTCCAGGCTGACTTGAAGATTCTATGAATCCATTGTATTCCTGTTTCTCCGCATGCCTTGATTGCTTCATTGGTTATACTGCCTATGCCTGCTGTCTTGTAACGTGGACTCTTCTTCACAACTTCTTCTATTTCTTGGATGAGTATATTTGGTTCTTCTATGCTTGTGTTATTTTTAAATCTATTCGCAGTTGATGTTGGTGGTTGGTTAAGTAGTTCTTGGAAGTATTCTTTCCATCTGTTCTTCCTTCCGTTTGTATTAAATATCGGTGTACCGTTTTTATCATTAATAATGTCAGTGGGGTTGAAACTTTCGTCTCTTATCCTCATGGAATTGACACTTTTGAAAAAATTTTGTGGCTGTTCTTTGCATAGTAATGACAGTTGTTCTCCGTATTAAAAACGTATATCATCTGATGTAAAATATTATTATATTACTGTATTCTACATCCGTCTGATATTGAGTATGAAAATACATGGAGAATTACTACATCAAGTAAAAAGTTTCTTATATCTTGGTCAGATGATGGCAGATGTATAACAGAAATTAAAAGAGAATAGGAATGGCCAAGGATAATTTCAATAGTATGGGAATGTTACTGACATCCAAACAAATTACAAACAGGCTAAAAATGAGAAAGATCAAATGCTATATTTATCCTAAATTAATGTATGGCTCGGAAACATGGACAATGAACAAACAGTTAGAAGACAGAATTGATGCATTTGAGATGTGGATATATAGAAGAATAGGCAGAGTTTCATGGACAGAAAAACAAACAAATAAACAAATTTTAGGAAAACTAGGCATGAAGAAACAATTATTAAGAGACATAAAATTCAGACAAGTAAAGTATTTTGAGCACATAAAAAGACATGACACCATGATAAAATATTTACTAGAGGGGAAAGTTGAGGGGGAAGAGCAAGAGGAAGACTTAGAGATAAGTGGGAGGGAAACTTTAAGAAGTGGACAGGTTACAGTCTGGCAGTGTGCAACACCAAGTCGAAAGACAGAGGATGCTGGAGATTTATTGCAGCCAACCTTCGATGTGGATCACCTGATGATGATTCCACATCCGATTAACAACAATTTAATATATAATATGTTATACTTTAGAGAAACAGTACTAGAGTTATACAAGTTTAAACTACTTGACATTGAATGTTAAATTGCAAAATAAATGCATCCAGAGGTCAAAATAATTACAGAGCAAAAGGGTTAAATATGTAAAATGGTGTTTCAACCATAGGCAGCACATACAAACACAAATACTAAATAAACTAAAACATAGATCTTAAGCTAACACAACAAGAAATTATACGTCCTGAATTCTAGATCAACTCACTGCGTAGATTTAGGTATCCAATTTATCCACACAGTTAGGGGATCCAGGTCATAGAATATTTCAGTATGACTGCAGCCTCTTCCTGGTTTTCTCCACATCTGAACTGATTCATTCTGACCATCTCAGATCTGTAGGTTTCCTCCGTACACCGCCTATTTATGGATAAAGACTACAGTAAATCTATACAACAAACCACAAAATATCAAAACAAGAACTAATTTTTGTTTCACAACAGCAGATGTCTAACATGATATTTTAAATATAAACATACATTTATCAAGAAAAGGATACCAGATAAGCTTCCTACCTGTATTCCTGCAGTGTCATTGTTTTTGGTCTTTATTTTGTCTTGTATACTGTGTCACATGTAGTCAAACAAATATGTCAAATTTACAAATATTAAGTCAAACAAATAAATAAAAATTGCAAATATTAAGTCGAACAAATATATCGCTCATACCTTAACCTGATAGAAAAAATTCATATTTGTAATACTTGTTGTTTTAATGTTTGATGTTGTAATGCTTGATGTTGTAATGCTGATGTTGTAATGATGGTTTTATAATAATTATTATCTTTTAATTTCTAGAGAAGATTGCCTCTTCATATTGACAATTTGTGTTGATGCTATGAGATTGTCAGGGGACAAAACTGTTCCAGCTCTTTGTAATGCTCTCCCTTCAAGAACTACACCAGGGGCTTGTATCTCCATGGACACTTACCTTGGTAAGTTATTTGTTTGAACCTCATTTGTCAGACAACTTATAGTAACTTGTCACTGACAGATTGGAGGATTGAACCCTAAACCAGTTTCATCTACAGGTGGTGGATAGTGATGTAACTGTCAGACTCAAGATAGTTTGTAAACTAAGCTAGATTCTGCTAGATGATGCTTGTCATGGCTAGAACCAGACACTAGATATTTCTATGTTTTACTGGATTGATACATCTTAGTTAAGCACAATTTACGATGTACATCTATTAGTCAAGCTAATTTTTACTGGATTGATACATCTATTAGTTACAACGCAACTAATTTTTACTGGATTGATACATCTATTAGTTACAACGCAACTAATTTTTATTTAATATTTGCTCAAAAATCTTCTTGTTTAGTTGAAAGTCCATACTCCAGTAAGATAGCAGAAGTGAACCACCCTTGTAACCCCAACCCCTGCTCTCTGGATGAGGTGTGTCTTGTAAGAAGGCGAAAATGTAAACATGCTAATGACTGCTTGCCATATTTATGTCATAAAGGTAAGGAAGCAATTAATAAGAGATACTGTCTTCAGGTTATTATATTTCTCTCATATAGTTAAACAGTTACACAAGGCCTGCAAGCAATTTCTCCATACCGCTCTATCCTGGACAACTCCCTCAATCTCTTATATGCAATTGAGTTCTGTATTTCTCTTATCTCTCAGTAAAATTTGTTTCAGGTTTCCCTAGGACGTCCTTTCTTTCTTGAACCATTTGCCTTCTATTTCAATGACTTTTATTGTGCACATTTTTGTCAAAGTTTGCCCAACATGAGAGAGATGAGTGTTAATGTTTGTTCATCCAGAAAAAACAAAACATATCAGATATGCTAAAAAGGTTGAATATCAACATCAACCTGGCATGGTGGGCTGCTGGATGCTGCTGAGTTTGTTTGAGGCAGGAATCAAAGCACATATCCAGAGTACTAGGATATATCCTCATATAACTGATACCATTGACTTGGAAACACAGTAATTTGAAATATTGACATGTCTATAGTGCTATGTTGGTAACCCTCATGTAACTGATACCATTGACTTGGAAACACAGTAATTTGAAATATTGTAATGCCAAAAAGACATATGGTTGCCTCAAAATTGTTGGTGAAAAAAACCCACAAAGATCATGACATATGCATAATAATCTTCCAGATAGAAGAGAGTTAATTGTATGAACAACTAAAGCTGCCATATTTGAGAATATTAAATCTTTTTTTATTTTTGTATATTACAAATTATCCACTTTTGTATGTGTCTTTGCACTACCGCTGTCTAACACTGTTTCTTTGATTTTGAATAGCTTGTCCTCTGGGTCAAGTATCCAAAGTCCTGGTGCCAAAGGGAACTAATGTAAGACTAGCCAATCTGAATGAAGTTCCAAGTGAAGAAGAATGTCATGTAGTATGTCATTGCAGCAGCCGTGGTGTCATTGAGAATTGTAAGCCTTTGATCTGTCTACCAAGGGACATCTGTGTACTAGGACATGATAATACTAGGGGTGGGTACCTGATATATTTTCCTCCATGCATTCTCTTTGTATACAGATTTGTTGGTGGCATCTAACCCTGAATGAAAACACACACACATATATGGGAGGGGGGGTCCTCTGTTACTAAATGGTTATGTCCTTGCTGTGTCTTCTATAGGTTATGAGTTTGCACCCAGACCACTCCATTCTGTTCATGGGTGCATTTTTCCAGATATTCCTAGGATTGTTGCAGGAGCTACAGAGTTCATGCTTTGTGCAATACTCTCGGCAAATGGCATTTCATTTCTGCGAAGAGGACCAAGCCATATAAGATAAATTCCGAACAATGAAGTCGATCCTTTGCTTTTGAGACCGATATAGTATTTTTGTATATATGGTGTAGGTTCAGCAGAAATAATAAATACAAATGTACTCAACAGTTCCATATTTCCAGTTGCAGATAAAATGTTAAACTTTAAGATAGTGCTGATATGAGGCAAAAGCTTGTCATATATAGCTGGGAGAAGAACATCAAGATGTGGGCAGGCAGCAGCTTGTCATATTAGCTGGAGAAGAACATCAAGATGTGGACAGACAGTAGCTTTTCATATATAGCTGGGAGAAGAACATCAAGATGTGGGCAGACAGTAGTTTGTCATATATAGCTGGGAGAAGAACATCAAGATGTGGACAGACAGTAGCTTTTCATATATAGCTGGGAGAAGAACATCAAGATGTGGACAGACAGTAGCTTTGTCATATATAGCTGGAGAAGAACATCAAGATGTGGACAGACAGTAGCTTTGTCATATATAGCTGGGAGAAGAACATCAAGATGTGGGCAGGCAGTAGTTTGTCATATATAGCTGGGAGAAGAACATCAAGATGTGGACAGACAGTAGCTTGTCATATTAGCTGGGAGAAGAACATCAAGAGTGGGCAGGCAGAGTTGTCATATATAGCTGGGAGAAGAACATCAAGATGTGGCAGACAGTAGTTGTCATATATAGCTGGAGAGAAGAACATCAAGATGTGGGCAGGTCAGCTAGTTGTCATATTAGCTGAGAGAAGAACATCAAGAGGTGGGCAGGCAGTAGTTTGGCATATATAGCTGGGAGAAGAACATCAAGAGTGGGCAGCAGATTGTCATATATAGCTGGGAGAAGAATGTCAAGAAGTGGACAGACAGTAGCTTGTCATATTTAGCTAGGAGGACGTCATAGGTGGGCAGGCAGCAGCTTTTCATTGTGGACCATGAGAGCAAGTTGATCATTTTCTTAAAATCCATTGCAACCAACTTTCAGTGTGGAAATGACATGTTGAAGATGATGATGAATTCATTATAAAGTTTGTAACTGGTTTTTAAAAATGATTTATCATTGTAAAAATTCAACAGCTGAGAAGCTAAATGTAATCAATGTCTATATGTAGGGTACACCCATAGGTGCTCAGCCCCTTTAACATCTTAGTGACTAGATAATCAGTGGACACAATCATTTATATTTAGTAATTATTTCAGCTCCCTTTGGTGTGCAGGTTCTCATAAAGCATTCATTTCTGTCATGTGCCGTTATTTCAAAGCCCTTTCATGTCTTCTCAATCACTCTCATATCTGTTTTCAACAAACTTCATGAGTTTTTTTATTGTCTCTGTTTTTTTTTCCCTGTGGATTCCAGTACTAAGCTGGTGACTGATTCTTTCCGTGAGTTCTTCATTTTATAGATATATACAACTACATCAAGTTGACAAATATGTAGAATTAGCTATTGTGATGAATATTTCAGAATATATTTTAGTTTGGTTTTTGTTCAGTCATAGAGTAAAGTAGCAGGCAGCAAAGCTCTTTATCCTGTATAGTTAGTTTATTCCTTTCGTGCCAAAGCGGCACATAGGGCAGAGGTTTTAGATCTCCATGTGATGCGGCTCATTGCTAGCAGTTGGAGATCTTGTATGGTTTTACATCCCAATATTTACTTTCTTGTTGGATGGTTCTTCGAAGAGTGACCACATAAGGACTTGTCGATTTAGTCTCTTTTCGTCTGATCTAAGAACAGGAGCTAAATATTTCCACCTTTGTTTTCTTATAATATTTGATACGGGTTGTTGGTGTGTTCTATTTCACTGTGTTGTTAGAAACAAATCACTCCATTTTACTTTTAATAATTTTGGAGCTTATTCTCAAGCTGTTTAGTTTCTTATCAATTTTCTTTGTTGATTTCAACTTTACAACCGTAGGGCAGTACAGGAATCACACATGATCTAAACAATTTAACTTTTGTGCATATACTAAGGTCTTGAGATTACCAGATATTCGTTAATTTAGTGAAGGCACTAGCTGCTATAGCAATACGAGAGTTTATTTCTTGCATCGTGTCTCCGTTGTTTGACACTTTACTACCCAAATATGTAAAATGTTTAACTTTCTCCAGTGTTTGGCCATTTATTACGATGTTGTCTGTCGAGTTTGTGAGGTCCATAATTTTGGTCTTGGCAGAATTAATCTGGAGACCAACCTGTTCTGCAAGTGTGCAAAGATTGCTCGTTAGTTTGTGGGTTGCTTGTGTCGTTGAATTCAATCCTGTATAGGACAGTATTATACAAAAATAACTAAATGAAGCGCTGTTGATAAACCATGAAGGATCCTCTACACTGCGATCTTTGCTGTAATGCATTGGGAAAGGATAGAGCTGGTATTCTGAACACCCTCGTAGAATGTGGCTACAAAAAAGATTTTCATCTAAACCAATCCACATCAACTGCAAGATTGCAAGAGGCCAAAAAAAAAATACACCACAATAAGTTAGGCTCATCAATCAATATCAAACTTGTATGGTTATTCACTGGAAGCTGTTTGAGATATTGCTACGGAGATCAGAGCACCTATGGACATTTCCAAAGTGCAATGAAGATATTTTAAACTGAAACAAATGAGCAAAACCACACAAAAATGTCCTCAAA
Organism: Arion vulgaris; assembly: GCA_020796225.1. NCBI lineage: Eukaryota > Metazoa > Mollusca > Gastropoda > Stylommatophora > Arionidae > Arion > Arion vulgaris. The sequence goes on along the minus strand of CM036753.1, from coordinate 109,973,613 downwards.
TAGCACATATAATCTATTTCTCAGCAGAACATTTAATTTTGTGTTATTCCACTGTCTTCACATACGCCTTGTTTCTAAATATAACATCTTATATTGTCTTGTGTTTCTCAATAGAAAACCTTTACTTGTCTTGTTTATTTACAGAACATGGTGACCAATTCACAGTTGATGGAAGTCAGTGTATTTGTTATGCTGGAAAGATTTTGTGTTCTCGTAGATCATGTCATCCTGACAGTCACTCACCTCTCTACACAGGTATGTCTTCGGAAATGTATATCTGACATACGCATTTATATGGGAGATCGGAGATACTAAAAACCAATTATGCTACAAATTGTCAAAGTAACACCAGCTTTTAAAAATTTTAATTAAATATTGAATCGTTAAATAGTTTTAAAAGTAAATTACGAATTTTGTTTTCTTATGTTGTATCAATCCTAACATATGCCAGTGAGAGTTGAAATATGACTAAAGATGTAGAAAGTAAGTAGAATGCATTCAAAAACATCTGCCTGCAAAAAATAATGAGCATAAAATGAGAAATTCAGAAGTGATGAAATGAGAGAAATGTCTTGTCAACCACTAGTAACAACTGTTAGGCATACTTTGAGAAGGAATGATCAAAGAATCACAAAGCATGACTTAAAGTGGGATACCAAGAGTTCTCAACAAGATAGAAAGAACGTCCTAGTGATACTCTGAAGTGAACTTTACTGATTGTGGCAAGGAATATTGAACTCAATTCCATGGAAGAGATTGAACGAATTGCCCAGGAAAGTGCGGTATTGGGAAATTGTTTGCACGCCTTCTGTAATGTATAAACGTGCCGCAGAAATACATGATGTGGTCAACATTGCATTGACTATCATTGCTTCCCAGTGTTTCTCTGGAACCAACTTGAGGCTGGGTTGACCTGAGTGCCATTTATGCATTAAAAAATGGTGGCATTCCAACTGAGAATTTTGAAGCAGGAAACTCTTATCCTGGAAACTTGTTAACCAGGCACAGTGCTTGTGCATCACATAATGTTAAAATATTAAAATAGTTCTTTTCTAATGTTCTTTTTAATCTATTCATTTAGTAAGAATTTTCTATATTTTCTAGGTATGCCTGGCAATTGCCCAACAGAATATGAACCAGTTTGTGGTGCTAATGGAAAAACTTACCCTAACGCTTGCGTAGCTAAGTGTGCTGGTGTCTCCAACATCATTACCAACCGTGCATGTAGTGATGAAGATGTGTGCTCCCACAAGCCATGTCCTGCAGGCTTAAAGTGTGTACCACGCCATCAGATATGCCTACAAGAAGTTTCTGGAGATAATTGTCCACAATATGAGTGTGGTAAGTCTGAGATTTCCAGTTTCCTAGAAACTTGTGAAAGTTAGTCATGTTACTTAGTGTTTGGCTTGACAATCCAGACACTTACCTTCATTTTTGTCCCAGGTCATTCTGGGTGAAGGGCAATGAGAGCACGGATGCACTGACCAGCAATGCTGCGATCAAGAATGGGTCTTCTATGGACAAAAGCGACATCATCAATGCTCCTAGAGAAAACACACGCTCTGAAGATTTCAACGTAGAAAATAAAGGGTATTCTCTATCTCAGTTGTGCACGTTATGCATACCCATACGTGTGGCAAGACAGGAAAACCATGAGAGAAACCACAGTAGATACATCAATCAACACAGAACAGTTGTTAGTCTAAACACACTGAGATACATGCTTGGATGAGATCAGAGTAATTATGGACATGTCCGATGTGCGATAAAGATGATCCTCAAATGAACAATGAACAGTATTTGGTTTGTGTCTGTCTATGACAATGTTGTGCATAACTCAGCTTAGTTGTCATATCCTATGATCAATCAGATCTAACATTATTCTACAGTAGCTGTGGTACTGTCATTTTGGGATTTTATGTTTGTCAATTATTAACAGTATTATTAACATCTCTACAAATTTGTGTTATTGTTGAGAATATTCCTCCAAATTATCAGAAGTTGGACTAGAGTCAGCAAACCAAATCTACAAAAATAGCTTTGTTATAGAAACTACAATTAATTACAACATAGTGTTAGGAGTTTTTTTCATTTGCCCATTACGAATTCAGGTATAATAATGATGCCTAATATGTCACTCTGTGACTGATTTTTTTGCATGAATGCTTCCTTTCCTGATCACCAGTGTCCCTCACCATTCAGACAGCCTTACTATGACTTCAGAGGTATTTGTAATTTAGATCCACAATTAAAGGATAAGGGCTTCTTAAAATTATTATACTACTCTATTTCTTGGTGTTGTTCTTGAAATTATTATACTGCTGTTTTCTTGTTACAGTTGATGAAATAGAAAGTTGCAACTCACATGTACATGATGCAGCATGCAGTAGTACTGGGGAAGAGTTTACCAACATCTGTCATCTCTATGCTCACAGACACACACTGGGATATCGAGGGCACTGTCAGGTATGTTGACCCTTTTCATCATGGCAATTTATCACATTTTTTCAGTAGATTTTTCTCTACATTAACTACTTGTTCAACCATTCTTTGGGGTCTGTATTTGATTTGCACCTTAGAGAGTGAGTTGCTTGTGCCAGTCACAGTACAACCGATTTCTGCTTGTTTTTATTTGGATTCATCTCACTAAGTAGAATTTTTTAAAACAGACCTAGGGAAGTCCATCCCCCTAGGAAGCCAGAGCCACATAAGCCTTGGGTATCACTGTCAAAGTTTTCTGATCTACACTTATTTGGGAGTGGGAAGAGGGTGGGGGGTTGTTGGCTTGTGTTCTGCCAAACTACTAATTTTTCATTTTTCATCCTTCTTAAGAGAGACTAGCCAACCAAGAATCTGTTGGACACAGAGCCAGGCACAGAACACACCTTGCAGACCACATTTTTATTAAATAAATGCAAACTTGACATAAAAATTTTACTGTATTAGACCTCCAACATTCTTTGTCATTTGGTACATTCAGTCAGAACTCTGTTCATTTTTCAATGATGTCTTGTCAGATTTACTAGCAACATCTATATAGTTCGAAAGCTTTTTGTTTAATTTTAACCATAACTTTCTTTATTTTCGTTCCTCAAAAATTGATTATTTCAGTTAGAACTCTTCATTCTCTGTGAAGGATAGATTTCTTCTGCTGTTGTGAGATTTTTTCTTGCCACTCTTTTTCATGAAAACACAGTTTTTCTCGTGTTTATTTTTGGTGAGAGATCAGGTTCTTCTGGCTAAAAAAGGAGATTGCAACATCTTCTTCTTTCTTTTTCTTCTTTTCACTAATCCTGTTTTGTCTCACATCGTTGGGATAAGAAGAGATTTCTAGAAAGGATTTGTGTGCCCTTCATAAATAGTGTTTTTTTACTGCCTCTGTTATTTGTGTGGTCCACCTTTTTGTGGATGACCTTTTGCTTTGTATCCACTGTATTAGAGTAACATTGCCCTTTGAAGTGCACAGTCTGTTGGTAATCTACTTATGTGGCTGAACCATTTAATTTGTTGTTTCTTGATGAAGTTCAGTACTGACATTGTACCTACATTTTTTCTGATGTCTTCATTTCTAACAAAAGATAACTTCTTCTCGTTCGCTGATTTTTAATGTCTACACAATGAGTCTGGTTCTCTGGATGTATGTTGTTGTGTTTGTTAGTTTATCAAGGATTCCAAACAGCTTTGTGTTGATGTCTGTCTCTGTTGGCCAGTGTTACATAAAATAATATAAGAATGTTATGATTTTTTTCAGAGTTCCTGCTCCAACACGGGCGTTGTATGTGGCCATGATGGTGAAACTTATAGCAGTGAATGTGCTGCAAAAGCAGCAAGGGTCACAGTAGATTATTTTACCAAGTGTCGAGCATTTGGAAACCTGACAGGTAATACTGTTATTTAAACCACAAAGACATGATCACCATCTGTGTGATCTTTCTATCAATTACTGACTAAATGAAAAATAAGTTTTTTTGTTTTGTTTCTGATTATGTGACTCGTTACCAATTGTGTGCGTCTGTGGCTCAGCAGTAGTGAGCTTGATCACAACCCAATAGTACCTGGTTCAAACTCTGCGTCTGCATGTTAGGAAACAAATTAGTCCCTGTGGATTGTTACGAGCAGTCAAAATAGACCCCCACCATTCAGAAAACAATGGCAAACTACTGAATGAATAAGTGGTGCCTAGAAAATCAATGACTCGTTTACTGGAGTTGATGATGATGTCCTGTAGAGGATATTCTACAATTTGCATTCATTCACCTATCAATTACTGGTTAAATGAGAAATTAGTTTTTATTTTGTTTCTCAGTATGTGACTTGTTATCAGTTTTTATTTCATTCTTCAATCATATCAATGTAATTTTATATGTCATATGTTGCAGGTATAAGACAAAAATTAATTTCAATTGATTTCTTTTCTAAGCTGGAAATTATGTGAAGACTTTATCCTGCAGTCGAGTGAAATGTCAACCCATCTATCCCAGTGATTGTGTTGGGATTGTACCCCCTGGAGCATGTTGTCCAATTTGTGGTAAGTATTCATTGTTAATTTGTTTGTTTTAGTTCTTATCAACCAAGTTAACCAATCTTTGTGATCTCTGTGGTTTGTGTGGACAACATGAGTACTTTTGCAACCCTATTAGCCCCTACTGTGTGTAGGACAGTCACATCTGAATTTCAGCCAAAGTGTTTGCATATTATCCAACATGACACAAATTTGCACAGATGGGTAACTAAAATTTTACATACAGAAAAACCTCATTTTAAAGTATCACATCTGGAGTTATAATGTAACATGGTATCATATCTGGCTGATCATAGGGAGGCCATCAGAGTTGATTCATACCAAGTTTCAGTATTAAACAAGACAAAGTGCATGAAATGTTGAAAACTTCTCTCAAAGTAGATACTGATAAGCTAAATGTAAAACATTGTCAACCTAATTATCTTGTACAAAACTGGTTGCTGATAACACAGTTAATAACACGCCGCACTAGTGACCATGTGACACGAAAATACTGGGCTCCAAGGCCAGCATGGGTCAAAATTCCTCAATGGGCACATGGTGCACAATTGGATTACAGGTGATCCTGATCCTTTACTTGGGGACCATATACCTTGGAAATACCGGGCTCCGAGGCCAGCATGGGTCAAATTCTCAATGTGCACATGGTGCACAATTGGATTAAAGGAGACCCTGATCCTTTACTTGGAGATCAAAATTACAAGTACATCTGAGTTAAAGTAAAGCTCATGGGTTTGATGAGGGACACTGGTGAAAAGAAAAACAAGCCTTCTCACAACAATCATTCAGAAGTGTCATACTAGATGACTTCAGGTGTGTGTAGCCAAGTTAGGATTTTGAGATGTGAACTAGGTGTACAGATGCTCATGTTGTTCACTTGATGGTGGAGGATGGTGAGATGCCACTGAAAAATTGGTTTTTTGTCAGAATAAACAAGCTTCTCTTTATATAAAGTCTTGTTTTAATTGCTTGACTATTCCCTTGCACTTTGTGTCAAATGCTCAAACTACAGAAATATCATCTTGTTATTGCTGACTTCTCGCTCAGTGTTAGCTTGCTTGATGCCCTGTCTCACGTATGCCATGCTGCACCATATGCCATGTGATGTATGATGCTTGCACCATGTTGACAGTTTCATGACCATGCCATTCTTGTTCCTGTGATATGCCAAATGATCCTTGCACCATGATACTGCCATGTCCTTGCGACCATGTATTGCATGTCCTTGCACCATGTATAAATGAGTTGACCAAACTCTGCTAAACTATCATTTTGAGATTGTTTTCTTATATTTAAAGCTGCACAAATAAAACTTCTATGGGACCCTCGTTTGATGTTAGCAGCTGCTAGTCACACAAAATTGAAAGTAATCTCAGCTATGGATATCTTGAACAGCTTATCGGATCATGTTTCTGTGATTGAATGTGATGTCTTTGGCTACGTCAGCGTTAATGGAGAACTAATAGTCATAATTGCACCAGTTATCGCACAGCCCTCAGCACTGCAGGTATGTATATGTTCCAAAAGGTACAGGAAAAGTATGAATGTGCTTGAGCAAATCAATGAAAGTTAGATTTTCCTGCTTTTAGCGGATAGATGAATGTAGTAGACACGCAAGTAAATCAGAGTATGTTATTCATTATTGAACTGATGTCACAGTACTCCGAACAGACCCATAGGTGCTCAGTTTTCTCCAACAGATGTCGAAGGCTATGCATACTGATTGTTCCTGTGGCTCCTTGGTTAACTACACTCCTCTATCTGCCCCTCAAGCATCCGACACTACTTGTAAAGCATGTAATTCCATACTCCTTAAAATACTGACAGGATTCAGAGTATATATCTTGAATATGAAAATCGTGGCATATCCCAAAAGACGTAGCCATCAACCACAGTAAACAAGTCGTTGATTTTCTAGGCACCACTTATAGTTCAGTAGTTTGCCATTGCTTTCTGAACGGTGAGGTATATATTTACCTTTTGTAAAAACCCACGGAAACGAATTTGCTTCCAAACTTGCCCACCGTGGGGTTTGAACCAGTGCGCTTAGGTTCATGATTGAGCTCACTACCGCTTGAGCTCAGACTCACAAGTATATGTCATGTAAGTATATATCTTACATGACATAAATATAGGAGACAAGATTATAGTTTTACATAAGCACAGAAAAAAAACATAAAATCAAAAAATGTTGTCCCAAGCATTATGGGAGATATGTGAAACCAGTGTGGCAGAAGTAAAAATAGTATAAACTAAAATTATGTAACTGCTAATCTCATTTTACTTAAATGCTGCAAATATTGACACTCTGTTTCAAGACTAGAAATATTCACACTCTGTTTCAAGGCTAGAAATACTGACACTGTTTAAAGGTTGACCATATTGACACTCTTGTTTCAATGCTGCATATAGTGACACTTTGTTTCAAGACTGGAAATATTGCTACTTTGTTTAGGAATAAATCACAAAGTAAGACAGTTTCAACCAGTGTTGAAAGTTTGATTATTTAAAAAGTCAGAGATATTCTCATTTTTTCAAACATAAGTAGCTGCATTAGACTGTAAATAAATAGAAGCAGGCAGAAATAAATAAAGTGTGTATTCTAACTAAAGTTAATGAAGAGATAAATGCAACAAAAAACCAATCTCACACTTTATCTCTCTCTCTCTCTCCTCTCTCTCTCTCTCTCTCTCTCTCTCTCTCTCTCTCTCTCTCTCTCTCTCTCTCTCTCTCTCTCTCTCTCTAGCCTGTGATGCTCTTGTTGCTTAGAGCAGCAAAATCACACCATTCTTCTCTGCCCGTGGCTGTTTTTGTTGTATTGTGTTCCAGCTGTGATTTGTTTTCAGTTCATGTTCTACTGTTCTCCTCCAGGTGGCTTTAATAAGCAAGTCCCAAGTCAGATATAATTAGGAGGTAAACATCAAGAGGAAAACATCAGGAGGAAAACATCAAGATAGAAAAATAAAAAATAAAGATTGAAACATCAGAAGGGAAAAATCAAGATGGAATCATCAAAAGGGAAACAGCAGGAGGGAAACATGAAGAAGTAGACAGACAGTAACACGTCAGTGTACAACCTCTGCAAGGAATAGAATTTGCTGGAAATTCATTTCAGCCAAACTTCTATATGAAGATGGCACAGCACATGATGATGATGAAATGCATTTTGATCATAGTATTGATTTTATATGTTGTACTATGTAAACTATCACACATTAAGTTTTAGCAGGCTGATATTCTAAATTCCCTAAGGGAGAGAGGACTTGTACATGATTCAAGTAATAGTGGTGAATCTACAATCCTAACCAGACTGTACGAATAAGCCAAACCTGGTGTAGCTAGACAAGAGCACTATACTGGTAGCCAAAGAAAATAGTAAACCAACAAAGAACCGGTGTTGTCTTCTCTCCTTCTTTGCGTTTGTTCTTTACGACCAATTTTAATCACTATTCGTGATATGTTTGGTCTTTGCAAAGAACGTGTATACGTTGCACATTAGTTTGGTAGGCCCTAAACGCATAGACTTCTACACGTTTAGGATACGTGCATCCGATTTTAGCCAAATCTCCTTAGTCGCTTCTTATGACATGCGTGGCAGGTAACAGTGGTTCTATTCTTTACACCCCAAATTTGGGCCCCGGTAACCACTCGGGCGACCGGTGTTGTTAGTTGTCACACACTGAGTGATATACTGAGGAAAAGATTGGAGCACTTATAAACTAATTGGTTTGATGTGCAGTAATGATGATCTGACTACTAAAACTAAACATGATGTTTTTATTGTTTCATATTTAATACAAAGTTTGTGCAGTTTAGTTTATATTGAAATATTACTGGTATTTCTATTGACTGTTATAAATGCTGTTTCATTTTGTCCTCAGGTTGAAGCTTGCCAGAGTGAGGCTGGGAGAATCCATAGTCTTCTGAAAGTGGGCAGTCCGAACATAGCATCCTACTTAATTCTTTCACCCCTACTTCTTTCTTCACTAGAACGTTCCATGGTGACCCTGTCAATGATGAACCCAATGTACATTTCTGATCCCTACAAGTCTTCTGACTTTGGTGGCAGGAATTTGTCTGTCCATGTGACTAACTTTCTGTCAAATTCTTTATGTATGATGTGTTTTATGGTATGCTGGTGTGTACACAGAGTGTGGGTACACTTGTGACATACAAATTGTACATTTGTCTGAGGAGTGGCTGACTCGATGCTGAAAAGTGAGTGGATTATCATGTTGACGAGCGAGTGAAGGGGAAATGTCTTTGCAAAAGAAGTGAGTGACTGAAGAGTGTCATGCAGAGAAGTGAAACTGAAAAGTCAAGAAAAGAAAGCTTGCATCTTGTGTATTTAAAATTCACAAAAATTGTAGAAACAGTTCAAGATTGACAACCGCTAACAGAACATTTCACGGTTTTTAAATGCTTGATTGATTTGGGAAGAGATTTTCTTTATGAACAAAATTCTTTGTCACATTCAAGCTGGGTTCTGTGAACAAGTCTAGAAGTAATGCTCTAGATGTATATTTCTAAGTCCCTGCTTACCTGTGAACAAGTACTTCACCAAGAAATAAGCCTAAGATGTATATTTCTCAGTTATGTCTTGCATCTGTGAACAAGCATTCACCAGAATGTCTAGATGTATATTCTCAGTTGGTCTACTCTGTGAACAAGCACTTCACCAAGAAAGTAAGCCTCAGATGTATGTTATAAGTTAGTGTCTACTGTAACAGCACTTCACGAAAGTATGCTCTAGATGTATATTTACAGTTAGTGTCTGTGCGTCTGTGACTAAATACTGTTTCAAGAATGTACAAAGTTAGGATGTTTATTTATATAATCAGTGTCTGCTGGGTCTCTGTATAAATATGTATACATGTAAGGGGTACCTAATCCAAGTAGTTTGAGAACCACTGAGTTGTGTGATACACTCATAATTCAGTGAGTGCAACATATAATCTTAATTAATATCTATGTGATGGTACCAACATCTGTGTGATGGTATCAACAATATAACTGGTTGACATCATGAGTAATATACATTAGTTAAAGTTCATGATCTACACCAGCCAGTATGATACAGAGAAGAGATGAGTGGTGGCTCAAGCTGGCAGTGTTTGTATTTAAGATGGTGAAAATTATTGCATATTTTTTGTATAAGTGTCATTGTGATATTTTATTGTCTGATTAATCTATATATAAATATATGAAGTAACTGGACTGCCGTAGTTTATATGTTATCAGAAAGTGCAAGTTATTGTTTCAATAGGCCAAAAGCTTCAGTTTCGGATGCCCGTCCTACACTAGTAGGGCCTACAGGGCGCAATGCTCTAACCGTTCTTAGCAAAGACTGTTTATATATCACAATAAGAATGATTAAAATGGTGAGAAGAACGATCGAAACAAACAAACCAAAAATTATTTCAATGAAACTGGAAAGTACAAGTTGTTGCTTAAAAAAAAAACAAGCAGTACATTTTGTAACTAAAATAAAACCAGGTGGCAAGTGTTTGCTTTCGTCATCACTAGGTGGCAGACTTGAATAAGATTTAACAGCCTCTAAAAGATTTCTGTCAAGAATGAGAGAAAAGAAGACAGCTAACTATACCCAATAAATAATGTTGGATTTGTTTCAATAACATATGTATAGTTTAATCAAACTTTTGTACAATCTATTAATAAAACTTTAGTTATAGTTTAATACAACTTTTTGTATAACTGTCAAAACCTTTTCTGTGTAGCTTAATAATCCAATTAGATCCTTGCTAGGAACTGTTTGTACTGAGAATTCAAGTGTTCTTGTTCTAAGTTTCTAAGAACAGTTTGTGCTGAGAATTCAAGTCTTCTTGTTCTAAGTTTCTAGAAACTGTTTGTGCTGAGAATTCAAGTGTTCTTGTTCTAAGTTTCAAGATGCAGTGTGTAAGTTAACGGCATATAATATATACCAGCTTCTATTACATCAAAATATATACCATCTTCTATTACATCAAAATATATACCAACAAGAAGAGACCGGTTGAGAAATGAAGACACCAGGAAAAAGTGGGTACAACATCAGTACTAGACTTCATCAAGAAACAACAAATTAAATGGTTCGGTCACGTAAGCAGATTACCATCAGACAGTGCACCCCAAAGAGCAATGCTGCTCCGATACAATGGGTACAAAGCAAAAGGCCGGCCATGCAAAAGATGGACCTCAGAGATAACAGAGCGACGAAAGAGACTATCTCGAAGCGCATACTAGGGCCCGTTTTAGAAATCTCTTCCTGACCTGACCTGTGAGGCATACAGGATTCGAGAAAGAAAGAAAGAAAGATATACCATCTTCTATTATATTAAAATGTTGCCAAAGAGAGGATCTAATGAATTTTTAAAAAATAAACAGAGAAATTACATAAAACCTGATAGTAAAGTAATATAAATTGTGTTGGAGCGACAATTTGAGAGCAAGAAAGAAGGGACTTGAACTAAGTAGAAAGTGATGTTTAAATTTCAATGGCCCCATTAAAAAAATTACAGTATTTTGAACTCTTTTGGCCCCTCAAAGCCAATATACTGGCACACTGTATTTTTTACATTTGTTTTGTTATAAATGAAATTGTGAGCAAATTATATTTTAAATTAATATTTCTGTTCGAAACTGCCAACGTGGCATACATTTGTTCATCACGAAGATGTTTGTAGATGTGGCATACATTTGTTCATCATGAAGATGTTTGTAGTAGATGTGGCATACATTTGTTCATCATGAAGATGTTTGTAGATGTGGCATACATTCATTCATCATGAAGATGTTTGTAGATGTGGCATGTATTTGTTCATCAAGAGAATGTTTGTAGATGTGGCATGCATTTGTTCATCATGAAAATGTTTGTAGATGTGGCATGCATTTGTTCATCATGAAGATGTTTGTAGATCTGGCATGCATTTGTTCATCAAGAGAATGTTTGTAGATGTGGCATGCATTTGTTCATCATGAAGATGTTTGTAGATGTGGCATGCATTTGTTCATCATGAAGATGTTTGTAGATGTGGCATGCATTTGTTCATCAAGAGAATGTTTGTAGATCTGGCATGCATTTGTTCATCAAGAGAATGTTTGTAGATCATCATCATCATGTGCCGTGCCGGCTGGCGTAAGCGATCATGGATCTCCACAAATCTCTGTCGTTGATGTTTGCTATCAACTCACCAACGTTGATGTTTGCTATCAACGTTGATGTTGACGCTCTACCGTGCCATGAAGTCAGGCCATCCAACATTTTCTCTCTGTCTTCCCCTGTCTCGTCTACCCTCAATTTTACCAGTTGTCACGATGTGTTCTAAACCTCCCTCCTCATCACATGCCCGAAAAATGATGACTGCCTCTTTCTTATATTGATGATGAGCTTTCTCTGTGTCTTGATCTCATTCAACACCTCAACATTAGTCATTTTAGCAGTCCATGGGATTCTCATCATTTTGTAGATAGGATATATATATATATCAATGTGGCATACATTTGTTCATCAAGAAGATGTATAAAAATGTGTACATAACACATTTGATTAATCTGTTGAAATATTATCATTGTTGTTGTCACTGGTATCCGTTTCTTTATTTTTAGATGTCTTGTGATAACAGAATTCTGAAACATTCTGTATCAAAGTGTAGTAGCAAATGTTTTGAAGTTTTATTTTTCTGGCATGTCTCAGGTCAAATGCTTTAAATTGTACATTTTATTTGTCCTCATTTGTATTTGTATGTATAATGATTATTATTTTGTCTCAATGTTGAGAAATTGAAAACAGCACTTTTATTAATGGGTGTGGTCTGTTTGTTGTATGAGGTATCTATGGTTTATATATATATATATAAAGCCCATAACCTGTTAGGGTCGTAAGGGTGTCACTGTGGAGACATCAGCACAAAAAGCATGCCATGAATCTCTGTCTTCAACTCCTCAAGCTAGTGTGGAGACACTCTGCCCCGACCAGCTCTTGATGTTGTCAAACCAGGATTTTCTCTGCCCCCTTTCCTTCTTCCACCCTCAACTGTTCCCTGTAGGATAATCATAAAGAGTGAGCTATGTCTCTTCACATGCCCAAACCACGCAAGTTTACACCATTTCACGATTGTCAAGAGTGGTACTTGTCGGCCTGCAAAGTTGTTTATTTGGTCTCTTACATAAATATTTGTCTTATATTCTATATCTATGGATTAACCGCGTGCCCAGCGTGTTCGTAGCGCGTTGGACTACGGGTGACAAGTCCTCTGTAAGTGCGGGTTCAACTCCGCGGACTGGCAGAAAAGCTACAGGTTCCCCAGATTTACGATGTTCGGGGCACCGAACCGAAGGGTTACGATGTCCATGACACCGAGCCGGAGAGCTTTCAGTTCACGTGCTTCTGGATCGGAAAAAAAAAAAAAATATATATGTGGTTTACTTATGTGGAATCTACAAAGTTTTTGTATGAACTTTTGTGATTTTTGTATGCCGAACCTATGTTGTTTTATTATGAGGAATTTCTAAGTATTTATGTGAAATTTATGTGGTTTTCATCATGAGGAATCTATGTGGTTGTTACTGTTATCACTCTGTGGTTTTATCATGTAGCATTTATGTGGTCTTTTCAGATAAGAAATCTGCATTGTTTTGTTATGCTGTTTCTATATTACTTTCCTATGAGAAATCTGTGTGGTTTTATGAGAAATCTATGTGGTTTTCTTATGAGAAATCTATGTAGTTTTCTTAATGAAAAATCTGTGTGGTTTTCTTATGAGAAATCTATATGGGTTATTATGTAAAAATGTTTTTGTTTCTCTTTTGAGGAAACTATGAAGTTTTCTTTTTTTTTTATTTAAATAAAATTTAGATGTCAAAATTTATAAATTTAGCAGCAAAAAAAACCAGAACAAATATCAAAGGAAATCATTAGCCTGAAATATGTATTATCTGCAAGAAATTGCAATATTGTAAATGATGTTCTGTTATATTATCTCCACCATTATCTTCTTTAGTTGTAACATTTTGTATGTAAATATGACAACATATTTATATTATTTATGAGTTGTATGTCTTGTAAGAAATACTCATTCTAAAAACATATTTAAAATATTGTTAGTTTATACTAAAGTCTAATCTAGTTAGATTATTCTAAGGTCTAATCTAGTTTTCTCTCTCTCTCTCTCTCTCTCTCTCTCTCTCTCTAGCGTTCGTCCTTTCTACCATTTTTATCATTCTTATTATGATATATAAACAACCTTTGTCAAGACCGTTTTTTACATCACATCTTCAGTACCATTTGGAGCTCTAGTGCTTGTCCTTCGGCGACATGTCCGATTTCAACTAGCGTTTACTGAGTTCACTCTTTGTTAGCCTTTGGCTGTCTCCCGAGACCTGTAAGGCAGCAGGCTGCTATTTTATTTCGGGGTAGCGACACTTAGACGACCTACCCTCCTGGGTTGTTGAGTGTCATCTACCCAGCTAACCTGTCTTTATTTGGACTACTTGGTTTGCCTGCCGTTCATATTTATGTATGGCTTACTCCGCTAGCCTTTGATTGTCCCCAATCAAACTACAAGGCAATAGTAGTGATCTAGTTCAATTATTCTGAGATAAAATCTTGTGATCTTATCAACAAAATTTATTTTTTCATGAACATCCTTCCTTTTATGCTTCAGTCAGAGCATAGGTTCCCACTGCAGTATTCTTGCGTGTGTACAACATATATTTATACACAGTGAATCATGTTTCCAATTCAGCACAGGGATGCAGTCATTCTTTGCTATTCTTCTACTTTTTATCTTTCTGAGTTTTATGCATGCATTTTCATATTCTCTAGTCTGTTCTTCCACTGTTCTTTGCCACTTCACTCTTCTCCTCACCTGTGGGTACTCTTCTCCTCACCTGTGGGTTTTAGAGCTGTTGATATATTTCTCTGGGAGGTCTCTATGCCGAAGTGGTTAAGACGTTTGCCTATCATTTTGAAGGTTGTAGGTTTTAATCCGGGCCGAGTCACATGTACAATTTTTTTCATGAGATCCAATAGATTGTTGCCGTAGCTATGTAATTTGTGCTCTGTGCAACACTCTTGGCAGATGGCATGCCATTTCTGCAGACAGGGACAGAGCCATATGGGAAAACCTAGTACAATGAAGTAAATTCTTTGTCTTTCTACCTTTTATATATATATTTCTCTTATAATCCTGGTTTCTGTATCAGTCTGTTTTTACCTGATTTATTTTCTAATGCTATATACACCTTTCACTTGTTGTTTTTTATCTTTAGATTCGTGAAAGGATGCAGTGGACCTATTCTTTCTACCTCAATATGGAACTCCAAGATTCACATGGAGACTTTTTCAGTTCTATTTCATGGGTGGTTTAGTATGAATACTTCTTCTTTTTCTGCATTTGCCCACTATGAATTCAGGCGTAGTCATGGTGCCTTGTATGGTGCTTCTGACTGATTTTTGCATGAAGGCATGCTTGCCTTATTATCAAAGTTCCCCCGTCATACAAGCCCTTCTTTCTCAAACTCCAGATGTAGTAGCGAAAGAAGAGCTATTCCACAAATTTCTTGCCCAACACCAGCTCTCCATCCTTACAAGATATCTTTAGTAATTCAACCATTCATCTCATATAAATGAGTCTGTCATCTGAAGTGGTTTGTGATGGAGAATAGTGGCCATGCTAGAAATATAAACATTATCACATTGATTGATTAATAGGACCATCATCATTGCACTTTGGTGAGTAACCATATGTGCTCCGATCTCTGTCTTACACAGGAAGATCTCAGCGGCAGTGCTCGAACTCCATAATACCGGCGAAGGTCCCTCAAACACATTATTGTTTGTTAATCTACCACTTATTGTGTTTCTGAGTACATGCCTCATGCAGTTTTTGTGATTCTTAGTACATGCCTCATACAGTTTTTGTGTTTCTGAGTACATGCTTCATGCAGTTCTTGTGTTTCTGAGTACATGCTTCATGCAGTTCTTGTGTTTCTGAGTACATGCTTCATGCAGTTCTTGTGTTTCTGAGTACATGACTCATGCAGTTCTTGTGATTTTGAGTACATGCTTCATGCAGTTCTTGTGTTTCTGAGTACATGCCTCATGCAGTTCTTGTGATTTTGAGTACATGCTTCATGCAGTTCTTGTGTTTCTGAGTACATGACTCATGCAGTTCTTGTGATTTTGAGTACATGCTTCATGCAGTTCTTGTGTTTCTGAGTACATGCCTCATGCAGTTCTTGTGTTTCTGAGTACATGGTTCATGCAGTTCTTGTGGTGAAATATTCTTCCTTATGATGATGATGATGATGATGATACAGACTGAATACATTACCTTGTTTTTTTAATAATTATAAATATTTGTTTAATTATTTTTACAGTCTGATCATTTCTTGAGTGCTAAATTTGTTATTTATAGATCTAGTCAGCTGGGGTAGATAATTGAAGACCATTTTGTATTTATATTTCTTGGATTGAATACAATTTTTTTTTTTTTTGGGGGGTAATTGTGTTTCATGTTAACTTTTATGTAAATAAAATATTGATTTACATAAAGGGTAGAGAAAGATTGATAGTTTGTAGGGGAGACAGAGATAACATGTAAAAGAGAGAAGATGCAAAAGAGAGAAGTAACATGTAAAAGAGAGAGGATGCAAGGGAGAGAGAGATAGGAGAATACAAATATCTAGAAAATACTACTACAAACATATGAAAATGTTTCCATAATATTGTTTGTTTTGTTTGATTACATTATCTAAGATACCACTGCATGTCCATGAGATGGTGAACAACTATCTTCATTAAATACTCATCAAACACAAATAACTAGATCATGTCTGGTATTATTTATATCTTATAACACCAATGTGATAGTCATGAAGGTTGATGTGAAATGTTTCTGACTAGTTAGACTGTTGAAATCATCATATTCTTAGAAAGCAGAGTGACATTCAACAACAACAAAAATTAGAAACAAATTAATTATATATTCATGATATATAGAAAAGAACTAACTAGACATATCTATATCTGAAAAGATTCTAAAGAAAAATGATTGTTTTCATTGTACTGGGTTTCAATATTTCACTCGGTTTCTAGAACATGGAAGGTTTCTAGAACATGGAAGGTTTCTAGAACATGGAAGGTTTCTAGAACATGGAAGGTTTCTAGAACATGGAAGGTTTCTAGAACATGGAAGGTTTCTAGAACATGGAAGGTTTCTAGAACATGGAAGGTTTCTAGAACATGGAAAGGACAAAACATGTTATCTAAGGAGAAGATGGAAGGATAGAAGATGGAAGGATAATCTGAATTTTTCAAAAATTGTGACATACTGCCAGTTCTGTTCACCTAGTGTTTAATCACTGAATCTCTCCATGATGATAAATTTTATTTTAAAAAATAAGGGCATGAAAATTTTAATTGGGTTTATTTAAAAAAAAAAAAAACAGAAATAAAATGGCAACATATTGGATAAATGTACCAAGACTTTTTATAACTAAAAGTATGAAAAAAAAGATAAATTACAATAAAAGAGATGAAATGCCTGAATAAAATAGTGGGAATGACACAGAGTTATAAGATGAAAACTGAGACTATTACAGACTTGGTAGAAACAACTCCAGTTCTAAAGCATATTAAAAAACAATAAACCATGTAACTTGATTTACCTCCAACATTACACCACAATGAGCACTACTATTCAGTAACAATGGTTTCAAGGCCAAAGGGTGCCCACACAAGCAACGGTCCTCAGAAATATTAAAGGTGATAGGAAACACCATATACACAAGGCACTCAAAAGCACTTGCCACTCTTGGCATATCTCGAATATAAAAAGCAAAACAGGAATCATCATCAGGTGCTGTGCCGGCTGGCGTAGACAATCATGGATCTCCACAAATCTCTGTCGTTGGTGTTTGCTATCAACTCAGATGTTGACGCTCTACAATGCCATGAAGTCAGGCTATCCAAAATTTTCTCTCTCTGTCTTCCTCTGTCTCGTCTACCCTCGATTTTACTGGTTGTCACAGTGTGTTCTAAACCTCCCTCCTCATCACCACATGCCCGAAAAATGATGACTGCCTCTTTCTTATATTGATGATAAGCTTTCTCTGTGTCTTGATCTCATTCAATACCTCAACATTAGTTAAAACAGGAATAGACAATAGTAAAAAAACTAACTAAATGGCAATCACTAACAGTTAATTTATTGTTGTATAATGTATCCTTCATTCAAGTGAGCTTTATTTTTATTGCACATGATTTCTGTATATTTTTAATTTGTAAAAGAGTTGTTGATATGACCAAATATATTCAGTCATGACAAAATTCTTGTATATTCATTGTAGATATCTATCACAAACAGTTATGAATGTACCAAATCTGTTGTGATACATTTCATTCAGCACCAATGTTGTTGTCAAATGTCAACATTTGTTTCAAAGCAGTTTTATCTTATACCTGTTTAGAGCCTTCATTAAACACGACAATTTGAGATGAGTGTTAACAGTTAACAGAATTGAGAGAGAGTTTTTCAAACAGTGGAGTTTCAGGATTATGAATCCCATGAGCTGACCAGATTTAGAGATGTTGGTGTTGACATTGGTCTAAAGTTGAAACATTGACTGCATTACACCAGGTTTTTACCCCATATAGCTAGGTCCCTCTCCACAGAAGTAGCATGCCACCTGCCAAAAGTATTGAACAAAGCACAAACTTCGTAACTCCAGCAACAATTCTCGGCGTATCTGGAAAAAGTTGCACTTGTGAACAGAATGGTGTGTTCTGGATTCAAACCCTCGACCTTTGGAACGCAAGGCAAAGTCTTAACCACAGACTGAAGAAAAAAAACTACATTCCTAATATGTGAAAAGATTGATTAATCAACATTAAACTAGTATGTTGAGCTGCTGGATTTGTTGAGGCGGTGATTGAAGCACCTATTGACACTGCCCTGAGTGCTATGATGATCATTGGCCTCATCATTGGCCTATTTGTCTCAGGAGACAATAGGTGTTGCATCACGTAGTATGTTCTGTGCTGAATCACAACGTTTCATGTGGCTGTAATGGCCTATTCTGGAGTGGCAATCCTTGCCACAGTTGCTGCAAGTAAAACTGGAGACTAGAGCCGATGCATGGGATGTTCTCTCTGCTCTATGTGCTCTCTTTTGCCTCCACATGTGTTGTTGTTTTTCTTCTCTTCTTTTTCAGCCGCCCCTCACTGCCGCTCGCCATGCTTGCCTGTCTTTGGCCAGCCGCTCCCAGTTTTTTTGTCTATGCCGCTCCCAGTGTTTTTTGTCTATGCCGTATGAAGTTAGATCATGCTTGCAGGTGTCAATGAAGCGTAATAATGGGCGTCCATGCTGTCTAGCACCAGATGCGAGTTGACCATATAGAATGTTCTTTGAGTCCTCATATAACTGATAACTGTTAACATCATCTCACACTTATATAAAGATGTCTCCTACACAACATCCTCCCGTCTCTCACGTCATGATATGTTCATATATACTCTGAATGCCAGATTGTGTTCTGAACCATGACATTTATATTTGTTGCACAATTTATCATAGACAAATAACATAAATATTACGTTTATTATTTTTTTTGTTTATTAGTATCAGTACTTTGCTGAAACATGTGCCATACCTGAGAATAATTATGTGTGTTTGTGATATGATCAATTTATCTCACTAGAGAAAAGAATTGATCCACTGATAATGTACTCAGAGATTTCATACAGTTGGAAAGCATGTGACTACATGTGTGTGTGTGTGTGTGAAAATTGACATTTGTAAGAGTTGGCAAGTATCTCAACAAACACAAAATTTAACACTACAAATTCACGTTGTTTGTTTTGTCCATCACATTATTCCAAATAGAAACTCTCTATGTCCAATGCACATAATGTGCAATACAGAGCACATATTGGCCTGTATGTTGCATGATCTGGTTGGACCCTATCCGAAATGGGTGGACCCAGTATTATTGAATGTCTAAACACCTAGTGTCGTCATTCTTTTGTTTGAGAGCTACTGAGCTGCTCAGTTTGTTTAAGTGTGTTTGATTATGCCGTTTGATATTTGATGAAGACTCCCATCCTATGGCTGTGATCAAGTGGACACTACACTTTGATATTAACAAAAAGGCAGAGAAGCGACGATGATCTGTTGCGATCATCATGATGAATGGATGTCATTCAGGGTATTTTAAAACTGAACCTGATGGATGGATGTCATTCATGGTATTTTTCATCTTCTTTTCCTGACGCTGTGAGGCAAAACAGGATTACAGAAAAAAGTTTTGATTTTGCATCTTTGGATTGGCATCAGTGGACATATATCTTATTATTTGTGTGTGTGTGTATTTAAGGTTTAAATATCCTCTACAAGTCTACTGAATGAGTGGTCTACATCCAGAGTGAGTGTATATATGTATTTTTATTCTGATATATTCACAAAAATACATGACGGTATATCTTTTATAAAAATCAGAATTGACCATAACTGTCACTACTGCCTGTGTAATACCACTTTTCATGGTGGTGTATGACGAGGGGGGGGTTTATGAGCCTGAGGAATTTAATGGCCTCATATCTAGTGCAGTCACAGCGAAACTTTTCAGGTTAGGATTTTTCTTTATGCCCCAGACAGATTTACCTTACAGGGGATTGAGCCCAAGTCTTCCGAATGGAAGCCTGCTCTCTAATCCCCTCTGCCAGACACTCCTCTTGAACAAAACAATTGACAATTTGTATGAAATAAAAGTGTATATTTTCGTCTACTACAGATGAAGTCAACCATTACCTTGTATATTTATATCATTTGATATTTACTGTGTTAATATACTATAATGGAAGTGAAGACATTTATTTACAGTTAATACAAATGTTTTAAGTTCACTTTCCTGAATTGTGTCTTCGACAATCAGTGTTGTTCTTGCTGGCGTGATGATGATGTGATTGATATTGAGCACTGATAATCATTCATATTGTTTTATATGCATAATTTAAAATAAACTCATTTCTGTTTTGACAACTTGTTTGTTGGTTGTATGTTGATACTTTATTGTGGATGATAGGATAATTAAAAGTGAAGAATTTTGGTCACATATTTTTTCATTGACTATCAGCACACTATGGGTGATGTTGTCAACATCACGCATTCAATTACTTCCTAGTGTTTTTCCTGGTACCTAATTAAGGCTGGGTTGACCTGAGAGCTGTTATGGTCGGAAAAATATTCCACGCTCACTGTGGAATTGAGCCTGGACCGTGCACCTAAGAAGCGAGTTCACTAACAACTACGCTACTACAGCTCTCCATCATCAAGCATACTCTTTGATATTTGCTGAGAGAGAGCAAGCACCTATGATCCTGCTTGGAGTGCTGCTAGTTCAGTTCATTAACAAGTGAGAAGAAAGTAACAATTCACATGCCTAGCATTCAGTTGTAACAACAAGACAAACAAAGTCTCACAGATGCAGTGACAGAATATGTTTATTGGTAACTTACAAGAGATGAACAGTCATAAATCAAATGTATAATCTATTGTTACTCTGTACAAAAAGAAAACAGAACTCAAAACAAGACTATATTTACTGTGTAGGTACATAGGATGACCATAGAGAATCACCCTGGTCAATAGTTGGTGATAAATGCTATATATATTTCATAATGCTATAATGTACTGATCTACCCAGCAAGCATAGAGAATATAGAGAATATACACTGCAAACCAAATACACTAATGGATATGTTTCTCACACAAACTCATGTTTTCAAGTAGGACTTCCTTATTTCTCTAGCACTTTTTCATTTTTTCAACATTTCTTCCTTTACTTCTATATTTCTTCAACATACAGTCCCATTTCTTCAACAGACAGCAAACACAAGAATTTCTCAGTCTTGTTTCTCTAATAAAGGAATCTCATTTCTCCAAAAGACATATGGGTCTTATTTCCCCAAACATATGGAGGATTCTCAGTTCCCCAACATATGGAGGATTCTCAGTTCCCCAACATATGGAGGATTCTCAGTTCCCCAACATATGGAGGATTCTCAGTTCCCCAACATATGGAGGATTCTCAGTTCCCCAAAACTTCCTCCTTTATTTCTACAATTCTCAACAGACAGTCTCAATATTTCCCCAACAGACATTCATTTCTTCAACAGACACTCATTTCTACAACAAACTTTCATTTCTATAACAAACATGGCATTCTCATTTCTTCAACCGACAAAGAAGTCTCATTTCTCCAACAATAATGATTCTCATTTCACCAGCGTACAAATTACAATGCTAAGATAGCAATGATGACTTAAAAATAATTGACCTAACTAACATCCGTAATACATTAGATTGCTCATTATCTGCCAATTGTATGGTAGTCCATACTCAACAAATTAGTTTTATCATCAAATTATAGACCAGTTTTATAATACCAAGATGCATTTGCTACACAATTGATGCACTTTCTATAGCGGTGTAGTTTGTCACATCAAAAATAGATATGATTGGTAATATGTACTATCTGCAGTTGAATCGACTAGTCTTGTCCCTGGAGACAGATAGTATTGGACGAGTGAGTGAGGGTGACGAATAGCGCAACTTTCTCTCACTTATTACAATGCTAGCTACAGTTTTAGACAAGGAGGAATTTGCGTAACTGAGAATCATCGTACTGCTGAAGTGTATAGAAAACGAGCTGCACAAAAAGACAGAATACACAACACCCACTGGTCCAACCGTAATCATGTATGCCCCACTTGTGGTAGGGGATTGGATTCTACAGTTCCCTCCGCACATAACAGAGAGGTGCAACAATACATGTTGGAGGCTGTTGTCATCATCACTTGCAATGGACGGCTATTAGATGTGATGGGCCGAAAGATGCAAATATCACAGTTACTATGTAAACCAACAACACAGCGAACTTACGCTCATTGTCTCAAACCACAAAAAAAAAATGTTTGAAGTGTGATCGGACTCAGAAGACGCGCAGTTTGCCTAATATTCCTGAAGAAACACTGAATAACTATATTGTAAACAGGGTAATGCGGTTATCTTGTAGCATAACTAGATTAAATCACTACATTTATTGAAGATCCATGGATGTCAGATAATTATAAATCTAATAGATATTTGACTTGAGCCTCTACAGCCCATCAAACTGTGGTCACTAAATAATAGATAGAGACATCAGAACCGTGTATCTCAACCAACTAGAGCAAAATGAACATTATATACAAATGATTGTGTTAAGGCATACAGTACATGATGATGTGTTATACTAAAACAAGTACTTTCTGTTCTACTAGACAAGCCGCCCGAGAGGTTACGGGCCCAAATTTGAGGTGTAAAGAATAGAACCACTGTTACCAGCCACGCATGTCATAGAGCGACTTAGCAGGTTTGGCTGAAATCGGATGTACATGTCTTAAACGTTATAGAAGTCTATGCGTTTAGGGGCCTACCAAACCAATGTGCAACGTATACACGTTCTTGGCAAAGATCAAACATATCACAAAGACTGATTAAAATTGGTCGTAAAGAACGAATGCAAAGAAGAAGAAGGACTAGACAAGCACTTGAGTGAAATAACATTAAAAATGGAAAAGGGGACATCCTAAAAAGACCTGGAAATAAAGTCTACTTGGGGAACTGAAGAGTGCTTGACTATCCTGGAAAGCCATAAAGAAAACGGTCAGAGACCAAGAAAAGTTGCAAACAACTGTTGAAGCCCTAAGCTTCACAAAAAACAGAGAGGAATAAGTAAGCAAGTATAAGAACCTGACACAGTGTACGATGCTTGTACTAGGCATATCAGATATTCTGAGGAATAAGTAAGGAGGAATAAGAAAGTACCTCACACAGTGTACGATGCTTGTACTAGGCATATCAGATATTCTGAGGAATAAGTAAGCAAGTATAAGAAAGTACCTGACACAGTGTACGATGCTTGTACTAGGCATATCAGATATTCTGATTATACTCATTTTCTGACTCATTATCTCTAACAACAAAAATGATCATCTTTCAAAACTAATCAATATGATACATCATCATTATCACAGTGAAGTATCGCCGCATAGACCACAGAAACTTGAGTTGGATCCATCATATAACTAATTTAATATTTTTAAAAAATTATTATTACGCAGCTCTTCTATAGATCAGCTGCTTCACAAAACTAAGTGATATCAGAAAATATTATTTATACTAGCAGAAGCTGGATGGATGAACTTCACAGAAGTTATATGAAAACCAACACAAGAATCAATTATGTAACTTATGAATAAATAGTAACAGAACCAATATGAAAACCAGGAAAGATCAGCAGCATTAACATTTATTCAGAAAGTCAAAAGTACAAGTGCTGAAACATTGCTGTACTTATTTTCCAATGTTCTAGAAACATAGACACAGAAGAGTACTTGATATCAAATCTTCATTGAAAGTATCAAACCAAAATAGTGAGAAACATAAAATATTTCATAATTTATTTCTTGTCTATTTTACAATTCTAAGTTTTAATAATAATAAATCAGATAAACCTATTAGTGTTGTGTAGGGGTGCTAGGTCAATGGAATCACCAACACATAAGTCTATCTAGATCTCTTTCTACTGCACAGCAATGAGTGTGGAAGAGTCCATTTTCTGACAAATACTTGATGTTATCAGCCAATGCTTTTTCTTTGCCTCCCTTTTCTTCTACCAGCCTCGACTGTCTCATACCTCCAACAGACACAATATTATATCATACAATATAATTGAATACCAGAAAAAACAAATCACACTTTGCTTAAATGTTCTAAAAGAAACAAGGATAAGAAGGAGACATACTGCAAATAAAAAAGTATGATTGTTTCACAGATGGAAGAAAACTGCAGTTTAAAATTGGTGGTTCAAGAGAGCCCACAAAATTATTGTTTCAGATTATATACATCTGATAAATGTAACGCATGTGATCAAACTAACAAAGATTTCATTTACTTGAGAAAAAAAAATCTTTCTATACGATAAACTTATTTACATCTGTACCACTTCGCAGCGAAAAATATAACACGTAACAAGTATGCTAATAAAAGCAAACAACTATAATTAATATAATAAAAAATTAATAAATGTTTCTCATGCTGCATCTGCATTGAAGAGACGTTGAATTATCAATGTCTGAACTGTGAACCTACTTATTCTCTACTGCCAGAAGTGTAGGAGAATCCATATTATAAAGACAACTGGCAGAAAACGTTTCCAGAGCCAGAATGACAGTCACTTGGCCCTGATGCTAGCTTTAGATGTAGGCCCATCTAAAGCTTGGGGTACACCATTGATGCTCTTAGATTTGAGAACCCCATCTTCTTCGATCATTACCGTCTCTTGTCCATTCTCAACAACTCTGAGGAGGCATAAATAGGTAAAATATTCAGGGATTGACAAAAACATCTGAAAATATCAATCATATTTAGTATATAAGGAAAACTAAAACACAAAGTATGGTATTTTTTTTTTTAAATTGTCACAGAAAAAAATTGTCACATGACCATAACGACACTTAAAAGCACATGCAAAATCAGATTAATCTATAAAATTAATTAAACAGATTTTTTTTAAACGGAACAAAAAAAAAACTAAATAAATTCATGGTGCAAGGGGAGCAAGAAGTAAAACATAGTACAACACAAGTATATAGTTTGCCCGAAGTGCTATGGCATCAGTTCAGTAACCTTACTTTATATGAAACAAAAACTACAGAAATAAGATTATATATATAAAATGTAGATAACGATTACTAATGGGTACTGACTTTTTAGTAACAATGCGTTTTCCATTGATGACTTTTGTTGATGTAGAAGTAGAACGGAAGTTGCCACCAATTGTAGGACCTCCAAAACTTGTACTAGAGAAGTGAGCTATCCTGTATCAAAATAAAACAAGATTATAGAAAACTAGACAATTCATTCTTTGATATCATTCAAACTAGATTCATATATACAAACAAAACAAATATAAT
Source organism: Arion vulgaris (assembly GCA_020796225.1). Lineage (NCBI taxonomy): Eukaryota > Metazoa > Mollusca > Gastropoda > Stylommatophora > Arionidae > Arion > Arion vulgaris. The sequence goes on along the minus strand of CM036753.1, from coordinate 109,948,072 downwards.
GGTAAATATAACAGAAAAAAGCAGGGAAACTAGATATGTTATTTCACATGAGTCACCATAGACGTTTTAGTTCCTTTCAGCATGCTGAAAGCTGTACAATCAAGAGTGCCTGTGCAGTAACTCCTGCTTAGGAAGCCAAACATGAAGATTCTAATTACATTAAAAAAAATACTAAGCTGAAATCTCTGTTTAATAAATGTAACTACTATATTCTAATATACAAATATTTATACCAAATGGATCTTGTAGGTCATTTTGATTTTAAATAAATCAATTTGGCATATGAGGAAACTTGTAGGAAAATCTTTACTTCCCAGATGGTTTATCAGGTGGCTTGTGGCATTCTAAGAGTTGAGAAAAGGAAAACTTCCCAGTAATGGTAATCTACCCTGTGTGGTTTCTGGTGTAGCGAAGAATAGAACAAATGTTTCTTGCATGTCATTAAAAGTAACTATGAGGAGTTTCATATGGGGCTTGTGACCCCTACACTGTAAACAAACAAACAGCAACAGAAGATCTGAATGCCATAGTGAAAGGCACAAGATTAAATTGAGGGAAAACTTTGTTGCCTCTGCTTTATATGCCATTGGGCATGATGAGAACTGATGATGACGAATGGTAATTTCCCAACCTTCAATATAACAGGGATGTGACCTATTAGAGATCTCATAGTTCTAGGCCTCCTCGTAGGATATGCTCACACATTGTTTCTCATTCAATCTAGTCATTGTTTAACCTCTTGAAACATATTCTATATAATACAGAAAAAAGATACTGCCCTGTAACACACTCTTGATTATTATGCTGTTTAGTTGATTAAATGTGACAAAGTACAATCCACTTACCCTGGGTTGCTAAAAGGATCTTGTGAGAAGAACGAGGAAGAGAAGTTGTTCCCATGAGAAAATCCTGGAAAAGATGATTCAAATGTGTTCCCATTTCTTCTTGCAACTGTAGAAGAAGTCGTAAAAACAATTGTCATCAATTTGGAGTTAAACGAAAGGTAGTACAAAACAATTATCAATCATGAGTTAAATAACAGGTACAAAAACACAAGTCAATGTGTTGATATGAGATGTATGTGCTCAAGTGTCAATGAGTAGTCTATTGTATGTTTGTGTAAGAATTAAATGTCAACTATTTATGTGTGAAGAAAGCGGTCAAATATATGTTTATGCTGGGTTGAGAATCAAATATCTATTTGTATGTGGACGAGTGATAAAATGTATATTTTTATGTGTGGATGATCGATAGTAGTATGTTCATTTATGTGTGGATGATCGAAGTATGCACTAATAACAGTATCCAGAATAAAACATTCATTTATGTGTGGGTGATTGATAGTAGGTACATTTATGTGTGGAGGAGCAAAGTATGCGCTAATAACAGTATCCATGATAAAACATTCATTTATGTGTGGGTGATCAATAGTATGTACATCTATGTGTGGATGATCGATAGTAGGTACATTTATGTGTGGAGGAGCAAAGTATGCGCTAATAACAGTATCCATGATAAAACATTCATTTATGTGTGGGTGATCAATAGTATGTACATCTATGTGTGGATGATCGATAGTAGGTACATTTATGTGTGGAGGAGCAAAGTATGCACTAATAACAGTATCCATGATAAAACATTCATTTATGTGTGGGTGATCAATAGTATGTACATCTATGTGTGGGTGATCGATAGTAGGTACATTTATGTGTGGAGGAGCAAAGTATGCACTAATAACAGTATCCATGATAAAACATTCATTTATGTGTGGGTGATCGATAGTAGGTACATTTATGTGTGGAGGAGCAAAGTATGCACTAATAACAATATCCATGATAAAACATTCATTTATGTGTGGGTGATCGATAGTAGGTACATTTATGTGTGGAGGAGCAAAGTATGCACTAATAACAGCATTCATGATAAAACATTCATTTATGTGTGGATGAATGATAAAATATATATTTTTAGGTGTGGATGAGCAATAACAGATCCACTTATGGGGTCAAAGGCGCAAATGGGGAAGCGCGCGCCAGGATTAGAGAAATGGCTCCAATCCCTGCTCTCACCTCCACGTGGTGACCCTGGTAACAGACGGTGGTTCCGGTCTGGCCAAGAGGGCAGGTGTTGTGGGAGAGCTACTCTGGGGCAAGTAGAGATGCAAAGGTAGTCATGCTTGATGGGATCCGCTCGCAACACAGACGAGCGAACTCCCAGAGTGACTATTAATGCTCGCCTCTCCCGGACGATGGGAAAAGCTAGAACGATATATGTGGATCCTTGCGGGGCAGAACTCGGAGCCCGCACATTCTCTCTCTTGATGCACTTCTCTTGAGCCGATGAGTATGCCGGGTGATGAGTTCCACCTATCTGCACGATGGTCCACATAGGTCAAAAGTCTAGCCCCTATCACAGAGAGGCACGAATCAAAACCATCGAAGGGACGTCGAGCTGTGTGCTGCGAAATTCGGCGCCTGCGCATTCTCTCTCTTGAGGCACTACTCCTGAGCCGATGAGGATGCTGAGTGATGAGTTGGGCTGCACGTTGGTCCACATAGGTCAAAAGTCTAGCCCCATCACAGAGATGGGGGCATGAATCAAAACCATAGAAGGGACGTTGACCCGCCTGTGGCGAAATTCAGAGCCTAAGCATGCTCTCTCTTGAGACACTACCCTAGATGAGTATGCTGGGAGTCGAGTTGAGTTGCACGTGGGCAACATGGGGCGAACTCCGTTTTGCCCCTTCGAAGTCGGACAGCCCAGTAGGAATTCACGGAAATGGTGAGGTAGGCACCAGGGCAGAGCGAGCACGCATGCTGGCAAAGTCACAGTGGGCTCCATCGAGGGGCAGGCCGGCACGGCAAGCGCGAAGCGAGGCAGCCACTGCTGTGGCGAGCATGGCTGGCAGAGGTGTGCATCCCACCCACATGAGCAGAACTGGAAAGCCAAGCAGAGGCAAAACCAATGCAAGCGTGTGAGTGGTAAGCGCGGCGGCGGCAAGCAGGGTGTGTATCCCACCCAAATGCACATAGCAACTGGAAAGCCCAGCAGAGGTAAAGCCAGTGCGCATTTCCGCTCGTAGGGAACTACTGCTGCTTTGTAGTTTTGATTGGGGACAATCAAAGGCTAGCGGAGCAAACCGCAAACAAACCTGAACAGGCGGCAAACCAAGGTGTTCATTAAACGACCGGTTTTGCTGGGCAGATGGCGTTCATAAGCCCGGGAGGGCAGGCCATCTAAGGGTCGCTGCCCTGAAAGAAAATAGCAACCCACTGCCTTGTGGGTTACGGCTGGGGACAGTCAAAGGCTAGCGGAGAGCGAACCGCACACAATAGCTGGCTGAAATCAAACACGCCACTGTGCTCAAATAGGTGCTGAAGGTTAGTGCAAGTACATTACGTTCTGATGTTTGGCTGTTTATACATCACAATAAGAATGATAAAAACTAGCCTAGAATGATCGTGAGAGAAAGAGAGAGAGAGAGATCCACTTATGTGTGAATAAGTGATCAAGTATCCAATTATAAAAGTATATTCATAACATATTCATTTATATGTGGATATGTGTGGGTGAGTGTTCACAAGGAAAATGAAAAAGGGGACATCCTAAAGAGACCAGGAGAAAGAGTCTTCTTAAAGAACTGAAGGATACTTGACAATCCTGTATAGCCATAAAAAACAGCCAGACTGGGAAAGTGAGAAACCCCTGTTAAGACCCTATGCTCCATGAGAAATAAGTCAAGTAAGTCATGTGAAGATGAATGATCTGGTATCTATACAAGTAGGCACTAAGAAACTATACAAAACATAATAGTAGAATATGTAGACAATATAAAATATTAAATGTACAGGAATGGGCTAGAAGACAAATAAAAGCTGGTATAAACTGACCAAAAATAGAAATCAAACATAGTAATGGAGTAACAATCAACCAAAGATGATAACACACACACACACACACATCAGTGATATGTGTTAGTAATCTTTGAATATCATTATTCCATATGTATTAATTAAATAACATGTATCAGGTAGTCTCTCTCGGTTCACCTACCACCAAAAAAACTACTAAAAGGATCATCAGTTCCAAAAAAGTCTTTGAAAATTTCTTCTGGACTCCTGAACTCAAAGTGAAAGCCTCCAAAAGCAGATGGGTCAAAGTCAAAATCTTCATCTCCTCTATGGTTGCCACTTATGATGCCCTCTTTACCATAGCGATCATAGACTTCACGTTTTTTTTCTGAAAGAAAATCAATGTGTAGTTTTTAACATCACGGTTGCAGAAAAGAAAATGTTTAATGCAAAATTGTTAGTTACATGTCCCTTTCACCAGAGCCCTCAGGAAAAACTATCTCTAACTAGTTATCCCACCTCAACCAGCGTCATGTTCAAGGTTTCTTTGATGTCCTGTTGCCATCTTCGTCATTCCGTGTCTCGTACTCCATGAACAATGCCTTCCTTTACCGCTCTCTCCACACTACTGGAGATTTAACGTGGCCAAAATATTTCATTTTCTGGAATATGATGTTATTTATGAACCAATGCTCCTCGATATGCAGGTGTAGGATGAATTGTTAGTTAACAAAATTCATTTTTGGAAAAAATATGAAGTCACGATCGAAGATGGCTGTAATGTTTTGTTTAGAATGTCTTAGAGAATATCAACAACAAAAGTACAAGTTCTACTGAACTTTGTATATTAAATCACTAACACATTATCAAATAGCTTGTCAGGAGCAGAACTTTGCCACCCCAACAGTCCTTCAGAATTTTTCTCTCTCATAGGCCAGATGCCCCACCTCTGCAGCCATCATGTTCAAACCCATAAGTTACATCCTGAATCCATCTTCTTCATGTTCTTCTTCTTCCTGGGATGCCTCCTTCCATGACGGTCCTCTCCAGCTCCTCTTTATATGTCCAAAATACTTCAATTTTTGTCTCATTCTTATTTGTAGCATCAGCCAGTTTTCTTTGATTTTGAGTTCTTTGTGGCTAGATCTATTTGTTCTCTTCTCTGTCCATGATATACGAAGGACTCTTCTGTAACACTTATATTCAAAAGCACATTTTCCCCCTGCCTTGTTAAATGCCCATGCTTAATCACTAATTAGGAAGTGTAAAACACAATATTCAACAAAAACCCATAAGTGTTGTTAGCACTGAACCTTTGTAAACCTAACAAATGTTTGTGTCTCAGCAACAAACAAATTAAGCTCTTGACCTTGGAAGCAAAATGTTAACATTTCAAATTACAATCTTTTGTTCAAGTTATCTGTAAAGTTTTATTTCATATACATGTTTGTATTTTCTACAGTTGGTTATTTGTTTAGTCGTGTTTAAACTATACGTCATTTAATTACAAATTACAAATTATTCTTACCAGCTATTTATTATTTAATTCTATGTCTACGCAAGAAGACAGACAACACACTTTAGTTTCTATTTTTATAATTTACATTCTTTCATTAAATATAATGTTGAATGTTCATTGTTTTCAGGTTTATATTGTTTTTTAATATCCCAAACAAGCTTAACTAATTGCCCCATAGAAGTCGCTGGTATCTTGTTTAACCAATGCTACACAATGGGTGATGTAATATCATGTCGGTCACCATTACTTCTCAGTGTTTGTCTGGTACCCAATAGAGGCTGGGTCAGCCTGAGTGTGGTATTTGATTTGTGGGACCTTGTATCTATGAAGCCAGTGTACTAACTACTACTCATTTGTGGATCTCAACGAAGACGAGAAAAAATAGAGAAAAGCATGAAGGAGATACTGACTACATGTCTCTTAATGGTTATCTTTGAAATATGGGGCAGCTGTTATCAATGCAAGAAGATGGTGTAGGAACTTTATTTCTAATTTTATTTTTCTAAATGAATTTTGCTTGGTAGTGGCTTTCCAGACTGCTCTCCTCGATTTTGAACTGAAAATGGTTCTTTTCCATGCTCAAATTGAACACGGACCAATGTTTTATCGTCTTTCTCCTATAGGACTGGAAACTTGATCTCAACTACACTAAGATCAGGGATCTGTGGAAAATACCCTGATGTCTGAATGAGGGAGCGAACTGAGCATCTTTGGAAATAGAGGCGAGTACCTAACCTCTATGCCAGAGATCCCCAAACATTACTACTGCATGGACAGAGAGGTGAGCACCTAGTCTATACCCCACAGAGATCCCCAAACATTACTACTGCATGGACAGGGAGGCGAGCACCTAGTCTATACCCCACAGAGATCCCCAAACATTACTACTGCATGGACAGAGAGGTGAGCACCTAGCCTATACCCCACAGAGATCCCCAAACATTATTACTGCATGGACAGAGAGGTGAGCACCTAGTCTATACCCCACAGAGATCCCCAAACATTACTACTGCATGGACAGGGAGGCGAGCACCTAGCCTATACCCCACAGACATCCCCAAACATTATTACTGCATGGACAGAGAGGTGAGCACCTAGTCTATACCCCACAGAGATCCCCAAACATTACTACTGCATGGACAGAGAGGCGAGCAACTAGCCTATACCCCACAGAGATCCCCAAACATTACTACTGCATTGGACAGAGAGGCGAGCAACTAGCCTATACCCCACAGAGATCCCCAAACATTACTATCGCTATGGGGACTGCCTAGAGTAGTTGATAGTAGCTCGGCCTGCTAGCTGTGAGACGCCTCATAGCTCGGGTTCGAACCTACTGTCCGGCATTTGTTCGAGTCACCTGGTCTTACTCAGGACGATAATGTGAGTACCTCTGAAGTCGGAGAAAATCTGCCTGTATGGCGAGGAATACTAATTACGAGTACATTGAGCACCGGCTGCCAGTGTAAAGTAATTTACAATGTGCACGCTGCTGCCATCGTAAGAAATTGGAAAAACGGATTTTCACGCAAAAATCAGTTTCAGAGATGAAACTTCGTCTGAGTTGAAAGCGGAAAAAAAAAAAAAAAAACTATCGCTATGTATACACATTTTCTCCCAAAAATGTCAAATCTAACTACAAATTATTAAACTCTCAACAAAAATAAATATACATACTGTCAGAAAGTATATCATAAGCTTCAGAAATCTCCTGGAATTTTCTCTTGGCTTCTTCTTTGTTTTCTGGGTTCTTGTCAGGATGCCACTTCAGTGCCAGACGTCTGTAACTGTAATTGGAAGGTAAGAGTACAATTTTAGTGATCACATATTTCCCTAATAAAAGTCTTGAGCTTTGTGTCTGTGGTCTGTGCAAGAAAACATGTCTAAACATTCAGAGCACCCATGCTGGAGTGTAGTAATAAGAGTTATGTATAAGTTTAGTGATGGCATATTTCATAACAAACTTTTATGAGTGGGCTAAGAAATATGGGACTCAATTCCATAGAAGAAATTGAATTGGTTACCACAGAATACAGCAGTATGGAGAAATTGCTTGCAGACTCTATGTAACATATAACAGTACCTGAAAATATAATAATAATATTTAGATTCAGGCTATACCTAGTAAGTAAAAAGCATCGCAGAAATTGGCCTACTTGTAGGTGCATAACTGGCACAAAGTACAATCCTTTTTGGCTCAGATCACATACAAATCACAGAGAGTGGTTAACAAGTGGTCGATATGGAGTGTTTGAAAAAGAAGATTCACGCTGATTGTAAAACTGATTAGTTCAAATTAAAATGTTAAGCATGTCTAGTAATTCATCACCCACCCAGAAACTCGAGATGTTGCAAGAACAGGTCCATTCGGTTCATTTCATATTCCTCAGTCAGTTATCTTGGAATCCACAGTAATCACACTTTTCAGAAATTCAAATGATCAAATTTTATGCGGTTTGCAAGACAACAAAAGTATATTGTAGTTTTTTTATATTCTAGCATTTTCAGACCTTAGGGTATGAAGTCATCTCACTGCACATTTTTAGGTACTAGTGTACATACGGTAGGAGGGTCAATTCCTTTCCTCATGTGTGGAGTGTTGAGTGTGTGATTGAACCCACAACCCTCTTGTGTCCGAGTCGATGGACAAACGCTTATGCATTATTATTTTCATACTATGACCAGAAACAAAGACTACTTTTTAACTGCATCAAATCCCCCTTTCCCCCTTCTCTGCCCTGCATCCAGGAGAAATCTTGGAGATTCATAAGATCATTCAGTAAAACTACATCTCTTTGACCAACAACAATCTTCTTGCTTGAACAGTTTGTCCATGATTCACTTTCATACAGCATAGATTGACACTACATAACATCCTTCAGTAAAAATATATCTTTGTTACCTACAACAATCTTCTTGCTTGAACAGTGTTTGTCCATGATTCACTTCCATACGGTATAGATTGATACACTACATAACATCCTTCAGTAAAAATATATCTTTGTTACCTACAACAATATTCTTGCTTGAACAGTGTTTGTCCATGATTCACTTCCATACGGTATAGATTGATACACTACATAACAATGAAGTAACCAACAACTTACGCTTTCTTAATGTCCTGCTCTGTGGCAATTTTCTCAATGCCCAGGACCTCATAGTAACTCACACTTTGACTCTTTCGTGTGGCTGGCATTGCTGCGCCACTGTTCTTATCTCAGTGATTTTATCTCTTTACTGTCCCTCTTTTCACAGCCTAGCTGGAACTGAAATAAGACAAAATAGTTCAGTATACATTATAAATTGACTGGGTTAAAAGAAAACAATTACTGCCTGTGTTACCGCTTTTTGGGCAATGTACGACAGGGCTGACATAAGCCTGAGGAATTTAATGGTTGTATGGATAGTGCAGTCACTGCAAAACTTTTCAGGTTATGATTTTTTCTTTGTGCCCCCAACAGAAAAAACTCCCTGGCCTTACTAGGGGTTGAATCCAGGTCTCCTGAATTGAAGCCCACTCTAATCCATTCGAGCAGACGCTCCTCTCATTGACTGAGAGCCCACACTCTAATCCATTCGACCAGACACTCCTCTCATTGACTGAGAGCCTTCACTCTAATCCATTCGACCAGACACTCCTATCATTGACTGGAAGCTCACACTATAATCCATTCGACCAGATGTTCCTCTCATTGACAGAGCCCACATTCTAATCTATTCGACCAGACGCTCCTCTCATTGACTGGGAGCTCACACTCCAATCTATTTGACCAGATGCTCCTCTCATTGACTGAGAGCTCACACTCTAATCCATTTGACCAGATGCTCCTCTGATTGACTGAGAGCCCACACTCTAATCTATTCGACCAGACGCTCCTCTCATTGACTGAGAGCCCACTCTAATCTATTCGAGCAGATGCTCCTCTCATTGACTGAGAGCCCACACTCTAATATATTCAACCAGATGCTCGAGAGCCCACACTCTAATCTATTCGACCATACACTCCTCTCATTGACTGAGAGCCCACACTCTAATGCATTCGACCAGAAGCTCCTCTCGTTGACTGAGAGCCCACACTCTAATCCATTCGACCAGATGCTCCTCTCATTGACTGAGAACTCACACTCTAATCTATTTGACCAGATGCTCCTCTCATTGAGTGAGAGCCCACACTCTAATCTATTCAACCAGATCTCATTGACCGAGAGTCCACACTCTAATCCATTCGACCAGATCTCATTGACCAGAGTCACACTCTAATCCATTCGACCAGACGCTCCTCTCATTAACTGGGTTGAACAACATAACAAATGGCTTACGGAGAACATGCACAGCTTGATATAAAAAAGAAGTACCATCTAAGAAAAGCAAAAGCATTTGAAATATTCAAGTTTTATTAACTAACACTATCACCAATGTATTGTTATTTAATTAACACTATCACCAATGTATTGTTATTTAACTAACACTATCACCAATGTATTGTTATTCAACTAACACTATCACCAATGTATTGTTATTCAACTAACACTATCACCAATGTATTGTTATTTAATTCTCAGTTCAGTCAACTTTCTAGTTTAACATGCTAGCACTATTACTACTGTATGGGCATCTCAGTACCTTCAACTCCCTAGTTTACCTAAAAGAAAATGAGCAACCAAACTTTCTGACTTTTACAAAAATTGAATTTCTGTCACAGCTGCAGAATAAGTGCTCTGTCGTTTAAACTTTCATCTGGCTGAAATATGCTAAGCATCTATAGAAGCTCTGTGAGTGCAGAGACATGTTATAACAATTTTCTATGTTATTTTCCATAAAAAACTTGATTTTCATCAACCTAAAAGAAATTACTTGTGAGTTTAGACAGAAAATGTAAACAAATGTGAACAAGTAGATGGTTGTGTATGCAACCAGATATGTTGATTCCCAATGTAAATTAAATGTATACTGGTAGTAGGGTATAATTATACAGATTATTCAGCAATAGAAGGATATGCCTACAGTAATATATAACCCAGGTCTTTTAAGCTATCTGTATCTGCAAGTACTTCCTGCTAATGCACAAATCGATTAGGTAAATAACAGGTGACCTGAGCCTGTAGGACTAAATCATAGGATATTAAATCTAACAATATGACAAGCCACCTGGCAAACCGTTGTGGTAGTACCAATTTTGTGATAAGTCACTTCATGAACTAGAAGAATAATATAATTTTTTTTTTTATATATTGGGCCCTACTCGGAAGTGCTACGAGTGGACACAGTATGCTGAATGTGTAAACTTGAGCATCATCATTCTTTTTTAATGAGAGCTGCTAGGAGTTTGTTTAAATTGTTTGATTGTGCCATTTGGCATTTTATGAAGGCTCCCACACTTTGACTGCAATCAAGAGGGTACTACACTTTGACAAAACTATTCATATGATCTGCTTGATGCTATTTGCAAATAGTTCTTTCTAGAATACAACAGACAGGTTTATAAAACAAATCTTTCAACTCTGCACATTCTGATATAAGAAATAGTTCTCTTGTGCTTAACATAAACAACTTATAATAGGTTATGTTTAAGAACTGCTCATTAAAATTTGTTTTATAAAAATCAGTGCGTTAAAAACAGGGTTAAATGAAGAATCTTAGGGGAAACATTCAGTGGATTATGTAAGCATATCTCAAACTCGAACAGCGTGAGCATATTCCAAATTTCAACAATGGCCTTGCCCAGGACCCTAATCAACTTTGGTAAACCTAATATTCCTGAACAAACACTAACGGAGAACTGCAGTGCTGTGAATTAAATGACAGACGTTTGCGTTAACATCACACCAGAAATGACCAATGTTCTACTTCACCTTCAAGTGTAGCACTGCAGATAAGGGAAATAGAAAATAGAAGATGGACAAGCAAACTAGTTTGAATCTACCATTATGACCGGCATGAACTGCTGGATTATACCTTTTGACTGGTAGAACAGGATATTTTCTTAGTTTGATATAATTAGGTTTAGAGATGGAGGAGTGATAGATACCTGTAATTTGACTCCATGTACATGATTTAGTCAGATATAGACATAGAACAGAAAAAAATGGTTGTTGGGAAAACCAACCGAAAGTAAGAATTCAGTGAAACTAGACATTGTTTTTGTAGAATATAAAAATGGTTTCAAAAATGACACAAATGCTACTTTGGAAGCAATATTGTTAGATAAACAGCGTCACTCATGTAGTGCCGGGGCCCACAAGGAAAGCAAAGAATAGTATCACTGGAACCCACAAGACATGTCGTAAGAGGCGACTGGGTAGGACTTAGGGAAGCTACCCTAGAAAATAAAAAGATGCGCAGAAATTGTATGTGCTGGTCTACTTGTAATCGCATAAATGGCATAACGTACAACCGCTCTTAGGCTCAGTTCACATGCAAATCACACAGAGTGGGTAACAAGTGGTCGATGGAGTATTCGATGAAGAAGATAAACAACTATACGCAAGCTGTTACAGTTTTGCATTTTACAAGGGTACTGGCTTTAAAAATAGACAGATTTTATGTGTGAGAATATGTAATTTGCGCAGTTAAGATTTGACTGCTAAAAACTAAAGCAAATCTTATAAGAACGATTACGTCCATGTGTTGCTCGGGTCCGCAAAGGAGCAAAAATAGTAACACTGCGACCTACAAGAACACTGGAAAGAATACTGCGCTGTCATCTTTTTTTTTTATAGATATTTGAAGACAAAAAACCACTGAAGTTTATACAAGATACAACATTATCATACTCGTACATTGATGTCATTGATTGAATAGAGATTAATAGAGAATAACTTATAATGAATAATAAAGTGAACGAATAGAAGTAGGAAGAAATAATTGTATTCTTTTATCTTCAATATATGATCTACCAACAGTATCTGGTAAAGATGTTTTAATGGTTGAAACTCACAATTCAGGAATACACAGTAACACAGAAATTGTTTAGTATTATATCTTAAATGTTGGGAGAGTGCAGACGAGTAGCAGTGGTTGGCAATGTTTGGAAGCTCTCCAAGCTGAGAAGTTAGAAACTGGTTATGTTTGAAAGCTCTCCAGGTTGAGAGGTTAGAAACTGGTTACATATACGTTTAGAGATTTAGTACTAGCTAGATAAAGTGACAGCTATGCTAGCGCTAGAGTGAGCAAGATATATGTAGAGTTGAGGATAACTTGCTTTTTAAAATAACTTAAGAAATTGTTCAGGGTAGTAACAGTTTCATAAAGACAATATAAAGGCAAAGATACTAATCGCAAGTAAAGGAGAGGTAGATCCAGAAGGGCAGGTTTCGGTATGAGTGGATGTCGTCTATAGAAGTTTCTAACCTCCAGCGGCTTACGTGGATATACTGTCCTGGGCATGCGGGTGTTTACGGTAATGAGAGAGCGGACAGGCTTGCATCAACAGCATCGATTGTTGGGGAGTTGAAGATGGATAAGGGGATATTCTTCGGTCTCTTCGAGACTCTCTGTTGGATCTTCTTCTTTTGTCGTCACACTGCTACCGGGTTGTTGCCCAGTGTCGTGGTTTTCTGTTTTTGTCTTGCGCTGTTCTGGTGGCTTGTGTGATTGTTATCTTTGCTCTTTCACAGGATGCTGCCACGCCATCTAACCATCTTTTCCGTGGTCTTCCTCTTGCCTTCTTTCCCGATGTTCTGTTGTAGAAGACTCTGTATACTGTGGAGTTTGGATGCATTCTTATTAAGTGGCCAAACCACTTCTGATGAGGACACTAAAATCGATGTTGAATCGATCAAGCGATTTAAGCAGTTTGGAATTACCCTTTGTTCAAGTCGAACTGGATGCCTGAGAGGCAGAGTGAGGGGTGTGTTTAATCAGCGAGCCACAGGAACCATCAGTATGCATACTCTTCGATATCTGTTGGGGAGACTGAGCACCTATGGGTTTGCCCGGAGTGCAATGACGTCAGTTTAGTAACCAATAACCAAAGGAGAGGTGTGATTGTCTTAGTATGGCCTTTTTCGTCTTTACAGACAGTCAATTGGCGAGTGTTTTACTGTGACACCTTCCGAGTTTGCAGTCTCTTTTGCCTTTCAGCTCATTCCTTAGTCGCTCGTAACTTTATTTCCATGTTGTGTCCGAGCCGAAAGCAAAGACGAAGTGTCCCCTCCATTTATGCCTAGCTCGAGCAGCTGATATGGGGAATGTGCATTACCAATTTTGCACAAACCCAGGCTATACCCTACTGTTTCATCCAAAGGAAAGAAAAACTAATAGATACCTTCTCAGACAGATAATGTCAAATAGAGAGACCTTCTCAGATGCAGTGCGTTATGTAATCATACAAGGTCAAATGTATTTTCTAATTACACCATCAGGTATGTTAATGTGTTATCTAATCATACACGGTGACATGTGTTAATCATACACGACCGATTAATACTGTAATTGACCTTTCAGTGAAGCCTGCAGTTAAATATAACACAGCCTCACTATATCAACAATGAATTTAGAGAATATGTTACATATCTTGAAACTATCTCTAGTAAACAAATTACTGATCACTGATGAGTCACCGTGAGGTGGTCAAGTAACGCGATGAAGAGAACATGAAGAAACAAAAACTATAGTTAAAGTAACGAATGAAATCCAGAATAACAGCAGAATTGCTCAATCGACATCGGCACCACAAAAAATAATATCACACGGATAAATAATTCCCATGACACTTACGTTGGGTGTATGATGATGAACTGTATGATTTGATCACTGTAAGAAATATACAGAAAAGCGTAGTCAAGAAAATTCCAGAAAAGTTAGGCCGTTCTATATGCGCAATTGTCTGCTACATGCCGGCATTTCGTTTGATGAGTAAATATTACCTCCCTTCAGTCAAGGCTGAGAGTAGAATAGTGTGCCTTGAGGGAATCGCCGGTCTATTAATTACAATGACAAAAACAAATCGATTCCAACCATATACACAAGTTGACAGTAATCATATGACAGTGTAGCGGTTGTGTTAAGAGACTTGACAGTAGCACGGCCTTGGTATCGATCTAAACGTGAGGTGATCGGTTTCTCTTGTTCGTTAACTTCCCTTACCAAATGCAACCAGTCAATTTCAGTAGCTATGTCGAATGGAGTGTGCTTAAATTATACAGTAATTTCGGTATTTTTCGATTTATACCCAACATCTAACCACTATACCACGGTAGAACTTACGATTCACTTCAACGGGTAACTTTAGTCGAGTAACACAAGACAGAATAATAAATGTATTCCAGAATCTTCCAGACAAATTACAAATGCCAGTAGTTGTTTCTTATTCTACTGTCATATCCTGAACACTGTCACTACAACAGAACTAGTCCATTCTTGCTTCGTCTTTTCTCTAATCCTGTTTTGGTCTTACAGCGTCAGGATAAGAAGATATTTCTAGAACGAGTTTTTGTGTGCGCTCCATAAATAGTGTTTTCACCGCCTGTTATTTCGTAGGGTCACCTTTTTGCGTGGACGAACTTTTGCTTTGTATCTACTGATCGGAGTATCGTTGCTCTTTGAGGCGCACTGTATGTTGGTAATCTGCTTATGTGGCCGAACCATTTACTTGTTGTTTCGTGATGAAGTTCAGTACTGATGCTGTACCAACTTTTTCCCTGACGTCTAAAGCCGGTCTCTTCTTAATACTCCCAGCATTCTGCGTAGACGTCATCTCTGTCGTGACTAGTTTTCTACTATCGTTTGATGTCAGCGTCCAGGTTTGGCACTGATAGCATAATGTTGGGAGAAAGATTGAGTTGTGCAATGTTCTTTTAGTGTTCACGGTGACATGTTTGCATTTCAAAATTGGTGCCATTTGTCCTATGATTTGATTTGCTTTATTACATCTATGTTGGATTCCGTTAGTTATTCTTTCATCTATCTATTGTCTATTCCCAGGTGGAAGATGTAGTTGGCTGTCCACTCTTGCCGTTAAGAGTAAGGATGGGAGCTTTAATTTGCGTTCTAGGACCAGATGAGTCGCCCTTGTTGTGTTATATCCGTGTTTATGTAGTGTGGTCTTGATATTGTCTATCCATCTTTTTCTTAGTTTTCCCTTAGCTCTAGTACCCGATCTATTTTTATTGTATGCTGTTATTGGTGGTTGGTTGTATTTCATTCTCATTAAATGTCCCAACCACTGCATTTGTTGTCTTTCGACATATTCGGTGCATGAAGTTATGCCTACTCTGCTTCTGATGTCCTCATTTCGTAGTCTGTCTTTCCTGGTTTCTGGTATTATTTCATTTGCTGAGAAAAATGCTCCCTAAGTATGTAAAGTCTTTGACTTGCTTTAGTTGATGTTTGTCGATGGAGATGGTTAATGTTTTCCTCTCTCGTGAATGTCATTACTTTTTTTTCTGGAAGCCGTATACACTGTCTATTTATTAATCATATTCAATGGCTCCGATGTTTCCCATGAGGTTCTTAAAACTCCTTAGTCTCTTGCTACAATAGACAATGTAACAAGTTCCTTGCTTCACTAAACTCATATCCTGAAATGAGGACTGCGGCGCCTTCGAGACAACATCGGACAAGACATGGAGATCACCAATTCCTTCATGACTCTCTCGTGGGTGATTGAACAACAGGTCACCCTTACGATCATCATATCATATTCAATGAATATGCTTCAAAAGATTGAGTCTGGAAGTCTGCGAGTGGACTGGATGAGTGGACATAATTCGTCGATCACATCTCAAGACCATGACTTGGTTGAGTCCGGACATGCCAGAAGTGTGTCCTCTTCGTGGTAGAAATATAATAACCAACTTCTCATTGGTGCGGTGAGCAGGTAGGCTTTGGGGTTTATGCCATACATGAAAATGTCCAATATGACATAATGTCGATCGCACAACATAACACCATGTGTAAACGTAACCCATGTACCAGTCGACGTAGCACAGTGATAATCAACTTGGATTTGTGCACAACACAAGACGCCCACTTTCAATAGAACGTAATTGAAATGTGAACACTTGAACAAAGCATGTATATCTGAGAGGAATGCGCATCGAAGCGTGCATAGCACACAAGGTTAGTATTAGAGACACGAATTCTTCCGTTTTCATATCTTGAAGCATAATGAAGAATAAGGTGTTGGACCTGTACTTTTCTTTGGTGAACAGTACACGGCGGGCGCTACGGTCAACATTACGCTGGCCTGCCCTTACTACTTAGTGATACTCATTTGAGACTGAATTTGCATGACAGTCGTTCCGGTCGAAAAAATGTCATTCAAACTGGGCAATTAGTTCCTAGGACCACACGTCTACTAAACAAGTGCACTTACAACTACGTTATTGTTATTCTTGTCAATTCTTTCTAAATAATACATGTAGTAAAAACAATGTTTGTAGTTAGGTCATCATCCTTCTTGCCCTGAAACTTTGATTTCACACTTTACTCTCTCTCTCTCTCGCTACTTTCCGTTTCTAAATGAACATAGAACTGTAACTTACCACCAACATTTATATCAGTTTTTGAATTAATAATAATAATTATAGCCACCCATCGTAAGCGATGATGACAACAGCATCAGACGTGTGCTGTTGCATCTCTCCGATGTGTGCGGAGTTGTCTGTAGAGTACTATCCTCGAACACAATCTCCTACCATAGGTGGGGGTATACATGATCAAGGTTAGACATATGGGTGTTGTGTGTTCCGTCTTTTCGCGCAGCTCGCTTTCTCTGCCTCTCAACAGCACGACGACTCTAAGCGAGTTCTTATTGTGTTGTTACATATCCCCACATTTAGCGATATTGAAGTTGTTGAATTACAGCTAATCTAATGTAACATATGAAGTGAAATTATTTCCAACACTACGTCAGTTTGTCATTGCTGTAGCAGTAACAAAGAAATGTTCTTAGATTTCTGTTGTCAGCCCTAACCCTTTGTATGACCGCAAATCATGGACAATCAACAAACAATCAATATAAGCCACGGAGATGTGGTTTTACAGAAGATGCTCACACGTGTGGTACCGGGGCCCGCAAGAGAAGCAAAGAATAGTATTACTGCCACCTACAAGACATGTCGTAAGGGTGACTGATGTAGGGCCTAGGAAGCTACCATGGTAAATAAAAGCGTCGCAGAAATCGGATGTGCTGGTCTACTTGTAGGCGCATAACTGGCACAACGTACAATCGTCATTAGACTTGGACCACATATAAATTGAGTGGTTAACGCGTTGTAGGCGCATAACTGGCACAACGTACAATCGTCATTAGACTTGGACCACATATAAATTGTCATTAGACTTGGACCACATATAAATTGTCATTAGACTTGGACCACATATAAATTGTCATTAGACTTGGACCACATATAAATTGTCATTAGACTTGGACCACATATAAATTGTCATTAGACTTGGACCACATATAAATTGTCATTAGACTTGGACCACATATAAATTGTCATTAGACTTGGACCACATATAAATTGTCATTAGACGAATTTGGACTCACATATAAATTGAGTGGTTAACGCGTGATCGATACGGAGAGTTCAAGGAAGAAGAACAGGACATGCTGAAAATGGACAAAGAAACAAATGAATGATGAGGTTTCAAGAGAAGCCTGCACACAGTGAAACCTCATCTAAAGAATATGGACAAAGAAACAAATGAATGATGAGGTTTCAAGAGAAGCCTGCACACAGTGAAACCTCATCTAAAGAATATGGACAAAGAAACAAATGAATGATGAGGTTTCAAGAGAAGCCTGCACACAGAGAAACCTCATCTAAAGAATATGGACAAAGAAACAAATGAATGATGAGGTTTCAAGAGAAGCCTGCACACAGAGAAACCTCATCTAAAGAATATGGACAAAGAAACAAATGAATGATGAGGTTTCAAGAGAAGCCTGCACACAGAGAAACCTCATCTAAAGAATATGGACAAAGAAACAAATGAATGATGAGGTTTCAAGAGAAGCCTTCACACAGTGAAACCTCATCTAAAGAATATGGACAAAGAAACAAATGAATGATGAGGTTTCAAGAGAAGCCTGCACACAGTGAAACCTCATCTAAAGAATATGGACAAAGAAACAAATGAATGATGAGGTTTCAAGAGAAGCCTGCACACAGTGAAACCTCATCTAAAGAATATGGACAAAGAAACAAATGAATGATGAGGTTTCAAGAGAAGCCTGCACACAGTGAAACCTCATCTAAAGAATATGGACAAAGAAACAAATGAATGATGAGGTTTCAAGAGAAGCCTGCACACAGTGAAACCTCATCTAAAGAATATGGACAAAGAAACAAATGAATGATGAGGTTTCAAGAGAAGCCTGCACACAGTGAAACCTCATCTAAAGAATATGGACAAAGAAACAAATGAATGATGAGGTTTCAAGAGAAGCCTGCACACAGTGAAACCTCATCTAAATAATATGGACAAAGAAACAAATGAATGATGAGGTTTCAAGAGAAGCCTGCACACAGTGAAACCTCATCTAAAGAAAATGGACAAAGAAACAAATGAATGATGAGGTTTCAAGAGAAGCCTGCACACAGTGAAACCTCATCTAAAGAATATGGACAAAGAAACAAATGAATGATGAGGTTTCAAGAGAAGCCTGCACACAGTGAAACCTCATCTAAAGAATATGGACAAAGAAACAAATGAATGATGAGGTTTCAAGAGAAGCCTGCACACAGAGAAACCTCATCTAAAGAATATGGACAAAGAAACAAATGAATGATGAGGTTTCAAGAGAAGCCTGCACA
Organism: Arion vulgaris; assembly: GCA_020796225.1. Lineage (NCBI taxonomy): Eukaryota > Metazoa > Mollusca > Gastropoda > Stylommatophora > Arionidae > Arion > Arion vulgaris. The sequence continues at coordinate 109,928,935 of CM036753.1, read as the reverse complement.
CAGTGAAACCTCATCTAAAGAATATGGACAAAGAAACAAATGAATGATGAGGTTTCAAGAGAAGCCTGCACACAGTGAAACCTCATCTAAAGAAAATGGACAAAGAAACAAATGAATGATGAGGTTTCAAGAGAAGCCTGCACACAGTGAAACCTCATCTAAAGAAAATGGACAAAGAAACAAATAAATGATGAGGTTTCAAGAGAAGCCTGCACACAGTGAAACCTCATCTAAAGAATATGGACAAAGAAACAAATGAATGATGAGGTTTCAAGAGAAGCCTGCACACAGTGAAACCTCATCTAAAGAATATGGACAAAGAAACAAATGAATGATGAGGTTTCAAGAGAAGCCTGCACACAGTGAAACCTCATCTAAAGAATATGGACAAAGAAACAAATGAATGATGAGGTTTCAAGAGAAGCCTGCACACAGTGAAACCTCATCTAAAGAATATTAACTTCTTCGGAAACATAATGAGATGAGGGTTTGGAACTTGACGTGACAACTGGATAAAATAAGGAAAAGAGCGATAATGGAAGATAGATGCTGATGGTGGATGGTCTGACATGGTAGTTCAACAAGAGATCGGTGTCAGAACTGCACCAGAGAGATATAGTTGTGGAGAGACATGATTCGAGTCTTAACCTAAGCTCCGATAACATGTGGAAATATTGTTAAAATGGGAGAAACATCATTGCACAGATGTCGTATCAGATTGTAAAGTCATAGAATCTCACTTAATAGTGTCACATTAACTTAATTATACTGTAGCATGGTTTCATATCTGATTGGTCACAAATAAGACTGTCAAATGTGACTAACAGGCAGTAGATTTACTACTTATTTATAAATCACTACTTTGTTTTGATACTGAATTGTTAAAATCTCTTCACCAACAAACAAATAAATTAATATCGGGTAAGGTAGTAGTTCTAAACTTTTTCAGCTGGCGTCCCCCTTGAAGATGCGACAAGACTACAACGTCTCACAGCAATTTTTAACTTACAGTTTTAATGAAGAAAACGTATTTTAACTAGAAAAACAATTCAGCATAAAAACATTTCACACAAAATCCTCATAACATTTCACACCTTCTCTGATACTGCCTCACACCTCGCTGGAGAGGCACGTCTCCCAGGTTGAGAACCATTGGGATATGGTATTCAAGTCTTACTGTATAGATCAGAGACATGGAAACCATGTACAAAGGCAGACAGTCGTATAATAGATTTTGAGGAAAGATGTCTCAAAATAATGTTCACCTGAATTCGATAGGATCAAAGAATTCTTCATACTGAGATCACCCGATGTACAGGCATCAACAATATCAACGAGAAAATAAACATGAGGAAATGGAAGTGGTTGGCACATACATTAAGAATGTAAAAGACCAGACATATGTGGCTTTGAAATGAAATTCGGGTGGTAAGAGGGGTATATGAAGACCCGTGAGAAACATGGAGGCGAACTGTAGACGGAGAAATGGCGGTAATAACCTTGAATGAATTAAGTTGGCTTGCTCAAGACAGATCTGGTCGGAGGAAATGTGCTGCTGTCTTGTGCTTCAAGATAGGTTAAAACAAGAAGAGGATATCTATATATATAAAAGTATGTCAGCAATTCGTATATAAACACTGTAATTCTGAAACAAGTGCAGATAGATTATTTTTCGCTGCAAGTACAGGAGGCTATAATATAAGGTAGACTATGAAACAGCAAGACATATATCATGGGAAAGGAACGATGAGCACTGAGAGAAATATGTGTATGCAACAACAAAAAAGAAAACACGTCAAGTTTTATGTAAATATATCCAGCTCTCTCTGACGTATACTGTTTGTGAGCGCTGCAATGAGTTCGTCTTAAGACGAGGTGTTCACAAGAAACAAAAAGAGGAGGATCTTCTTCTTCTCCTTTGCGTTCGTTCTTTACGACCAATTTTAATCACTCTTTGTGATATGTTTGATCTTTGTCAAGAACGTGTATACGTTGCACATTGGTTTGGTAGGCCCCTAAACGCATAGACTTCTACACGTTTAGGACACATGCATCCGATTTCAGGGGAACCTCCTTGGTCGCCTCTTACGACATGCGTGGCAGGAAACAGTGGTTCTATTCTTCACACCGCAAATTTGGGCCCAGGTAACCACTCGGGCGAAAGATGAGGATGATATAAATGGAAGGTGACCTAGGTTGTAATGTAAGCTAATTGATTTCAACTCAGACCACTACATGGTCATATCACATATGGCTGCAGATTCAGAGTGTGAAAAGTGGGAGAGAGAGTGAGGGTGTATTGTATCACAACCAACTCGAGCTAGTTGGCTCTGTGTATATGTAAACAATAATTTAATTGCCTACGAGATATCACCCCACGCACAGGCATCAACAATATCAACCAGGAAATAAAACGTAGGAGGTGGAAGTGGTAGGGACACAAATTAAGAATGCAGAAGACCAGACACATGGAGGCAAGAGAGGTAGGGAACGACCTAGAGAGACGAACTGTAAACAGAGAAAGAGAAGAGGTGGGAAAGGCTTGCTCAAGACATATCTGGTTGGAGGAAATTTGTTGATGCCTTACGAGAAGAAGATATCACTGCTAGTTGAAAGAACAAACATGGACATCTTAAAGACAGCATACATTCGGAGCGACAGAGAGGGAAAGTGAGAGATAGAGAAAGCGAAAGTATGAGCAGTTTGTCTACAATAACTGACATCATTGGAAACGGAAACAATAAAAATATAACTATCAAAGACAGCACAGACTTGGAGAGAAAGATGAGGGTGAGGCGAGGTTGGAGAGAGATGAGGGATGACATGAGGTTGGAGCGAAATTAGGGATGACGTGAGGTTCGAGAGAGAAATGCGATTGGATAGAGAGATGGATGAGATTGGGGTGAGATGTCGTTGGATAGAAATGAGATTCGAGAGAGAGATGAGGGATGAGATGAAGTTGGAGAGATGAGGGATGACATGAAATTCGAGAGATGAGGGATGACATGAAATTCGAGAGATAAGATTGGAGGAAGAGATGGGTTAGATGATGTTAGAGAGAGAAGGTAGAAATAGGAGCAGAGAAAAAGGGAAAGATAAGAGGAAAGAGAGGAGGGAAGGAAATAGAGGAGGGAGGGAAAGAAATGAGAGCGACATGTCTACACTAAATGACAACAGTGAATTTTTGTTTCATACATATCTCCCAAACAACGCAGCTTAGAAGCTAGAGAGAGTGAAAGAAAACGAACGATATGTGCAACGTGTCTACAATAAATGCCACCACTGTGAACAAAAATACACATCTCACAAACAACGCAGATTCCAAGCTAGAGAAAGAGAGAGAGAGATGTGCAACATATCTACATTAAATGACACCCCTGGGAAGAGAAGCAACAATAATGGTGTGCACGAGAACAATGATCATGAAAAATATATTGGAATATCATAAAATATCGTAACGGTTATGATGACATGCAAGTCAGATCAAATGTTTCCATTTTTGTAAACATATCCCAGTACACGTAGCGATATTGACAACTCCTACAGACCAACTATATAAACAATGATAAACAAACTATGGGCGGAACTACGTCAAGGATGATTGACATGATTAGTTGATTGATAGGACCATCATCATTGCACTTCGGCGCGTAACCATGTGTGATCAGATCTCTTTCTGACACAGGAAGATCTCAGTGACAGTGCACGAACTCCGTAGCACCGGTGAGGATCCCGTTGTAATTTAGCAGATAAAAACATATTTTGTACGAATTTTATTTTTTAATCTTTTCAATGAATTTTGCCCGGGAAGTGGCGATTTTCTGCTCTTCTCGATTTTGAACTGCCAAGGTTTTTTTTACATGTTCAACTTGTCCTACGTTTTATTGTCCCGTCTCCGATAGGATTAGGAACTCGATTTCACCTACACTGAGATCAGGGATCTCTGGGAAAATATCCCGATGTCTTCACGAGGGAATGAAACGAGTATCTTTGGAATGAAAGGTGAGTACCTAACCTCAACGCCGCAGAAAACATGATGATGATTCCCTACCGGGACATCCGATTTCAGAGGAATTGTCTCCAGAACTACTTTCTCAATGATCATTTTGAGATAGTCACTATAGCTAGTTGCTAAACATTGAGTACCTATAGGTCTGGGTATCCTCAGTCTACACACAACAATGATATTAATGTTTCTTTGTTATTCAGATCGGAAATTATGAAACAAATAATTAAGACAAAAACGACGGAAATACTTCTCAAGGACCTCCTTTTCACTGACGATGCTGCCTTAGTCGCCCACAGTGAGACTACACTGCAATGTCTAATTAATAATTTGTCAAAGGCATGCGACCTCTTTTCTCTGACAATAAGTGTCTCCAAAACAGTTGTATTATGTCAGGAGGTAAGACATCAAATATCACTTTAAATGGCAACCATCTAACACCAGTGCAAAAATTCTGCTATCTTGGGTCCACGGTTACTGCCAGCCTTTCTCTTGATGAAGAAATCAACGCTCGTATAGGAGTGCGGCTACTACATTCGGCATACTATCAAAGCGAGCGTGGGACAACAAAAATTGACATTGCAGACGAAAACTCAAATATATCGAGCCTGTGTAATTAGTTCTTTACTATATGGCTCAGAAACATGGACAGCCTACTCAAGACACGAGAGGAGACTTAACATCTTTCACCTTCGATGTCTCCGCAAGATTATGAACATCAGGTGGTACGACAAGATAACCAACTCTGAAGTAGTACAACGTGCAAATCTGCCTTCCATCATGGGCATGCTCAGCAGTAGACGACTAAGATGGTTGGGACATGTGAGAAGAATGGAAACTTATCGCATACCAAAACAAATGTTCTGTGAACTTTCGGAGAGGAAGAGGCACCAGGGCAGACCACTGCTCAGATATAAAGATGTCTGCAAAACCTCAATGAAAAACTTTTCTATAGATCCCAGCACATGGGAGGGACTAGCTGATGACAGAGTTGTGTGGAAAGCCAAATTACGGAAGGGCGCAGAGTCTTTTGAGAAGAGACTTATGTACGAGCTGAAAAACAAGAGAAAAAGCGAAAACTCAGAAGTTGTCACAGTAAAACACTTGCCTATTGACCGTCTGTAAAGATGAAAAGGGCCATACATAATTAATAAAGGAACCTTTTTTCATACCTCGGGGTATAATGAATAATAAGGTGGCCAGTATTTTTTTTCATTGACCGTCGGCACACAATAGGTGATGTAGTCAACATCACGATGTCCGTCTTTACTTCCCTGTGCTTTACCTGGTACCCAATTAAAGCTGGGTTGACCTGAGAGCCGTTACGGTCGAAAAAAATATTATTAGGTAGTAAATCAAATAAATTCAGCAACAGAAAAAAATATTATTATGTAGTAAATAAAATAAATTGAGCAACAGAAAAAAATATTCACCCAACCAGCTCAGGCGAGGAGAACAATTAGATATTTTCATTTACCTCTTGTCTATTATCTTTCCTCAGGTGGATGATGGAATTTGCTGTCCACTGTTGCCGTTATGCGTAGGGGTGGAAGCTTTTTAATTAGCGTTCCAGTGCCAGATGAGTGGCCAGTGTGCGTTATATCCGTGTTTATTTAGTGTGATCTTGATATTGTCTATCCATCTTTTCTTGGTCTTCCCTTAGCTCTAGTACCTGATCTCTTCTTATTGTATGCTGTTACTGGTGGTTGGTTGTATTCCATTCTCATTAAATGTCCGAACCACTTATCTTTCAATGTATTCGGTGCATGAAGTTATGCCCACTCTACTTCTGATGTCCTCGTTTCGTAGTCTATCTTTCCTGGTGACTCCCATCACCTTCCGCAAGCATTTCATTTCACACGTGGTGAGCTTTCTGTGGTGTGTTGCTGTCAGGGGGCAAGTTTACCAGACATGCAAATGTAAACTAAACTCAACAAGCTAACGTTAGGGGAACTTGTTATGGTATAGTCTGTCCATTAATTCGTGAGCACGTTTGAAATTGATTTTCTCGAAAACTACCTGTTGGATCTCAGTGATTTTTGCAAGCAGCCTTAGAATATCCATGACGCTAGAGAAATATTTTTTCCAAGAAAATTTGATGTAGTTTGAAATATTTCTTCTTCAGGTTATATTAAAATCAACCTCACCGGATTGTACACAATAGTAACAGATCTACGGTACACAGACGCGTTGTTCTAAAAATACATTATGGTAACATAGAAATATCGTGAGTATACAACAATTTCACGAAATCCCGTGCACCTAACCCAGTCGACTTTGAAAGCGGAAAGCATATGACGTTATAATTGGGATACCGTTGTATAGTTATAGGCGTATCTCGCTATTTGATGAAGCTATTGTATCATATTTGTTGGCTTATCAAAACTGACATTGATATCACATTCATAATGAGTCTGAAGTGCACATTTATAACAATGCAGAAGGTTACAGTTTTACTATACCAACACTTCCGTAGGGAATCTAAGAGAGGTCATCTATATTGCGATATTCATAACCATGAGAAACGAGCGCAACTGGCGCTTGGTCTGAATAGAGAATCCTTTTCCCGATGGATTAAACAGGACACAAAGTGCACTAATGTCAAGCAAGGACGGAAAAGAACAATTGACGACTTTGACATAGATGTCATAAGACGGGAGCTCTTGAAAATGTTTGCGACAAATCAACTTGTTACTCTCAGGAAACTGAAATTAAAACTGCAATCAGATTGCATCATAGACATTTCTAAAAGTACTCATGAAAAATTGTAAGAGCCGCCGGCTTCACCTTCAGAAAAACTATAGGCGGCAGGAATATTATTTGTGAAAAGCCACATTTAATTGCTGCCCGAAGTAAATACCTGAGGCAGATCCGTGAGCGGCGGAGGCAAGGCTATGATATTGTATATTTGGACGAATCATGGGTCAATGCTCACCACACCAATGCTAAAGAATGGCAATCAGTAGACGGTGAACAGAAAAAAAAAATACCAAGCAGCAAAGGCCAGCGTATTATACTAACACATGCAGGAAGTAGTGAAGAAGGTCTTGTCCATGACGCTGGACTTATTTTCCAATCAAAAAGTATCGACGGTAGGGACTACCACACAGAAATGAATGGACATATTTTCAGGCACTGGATGGAGAAAGATCTACTTCCAATTCTAAACAGACCATCATGCTTGGTAATGGATAATGCATCATATCACAACGCAGTATCAGCGGAAGACAAAGTACCAACTGCATCAAATACAAAAGATCAAATTAGGACTTGGCTTGCTAAGGAAAATGTCAGCTTCGATGATACATATTTGAAACCCGAGTTGTTGCACCTGGTGAGGATGACAAATAAGACAAAGGTGTTTCATATTGACAAAATCATTGCGGAATACGGCCACACGTCTTTGCGACTACCTCCATATCATGCTCACCTCAATCCGATAGAGCTTGTCTGGGCTAAAGTAAAAGGGCAAGTTGCCGAACAGAACAGGACGTTTAAAATGTGTGATGTTGAAGTTCTGACACGTGAGTCCTTCTCAATGATAGACATGCAGTTCTGGAAGAAGTGTGTTGAACATGTGCTCCGAGAGGAAGACGAGTACTGGCACCGAGATGGATTACAATTTGTCCAGCCAGTAACAATTATCAACCTCATGGAATCGTCAGATTCGGGATGATACAAATCATATTTTGATTACAGACTGAGAAATAGCAACGTATACATTTCCATATCCAAATGCGTCTACCATCATACAATTTGTGGTGAAGTTAAGACACCCTGGGGTCTAATGGTGACCGAAGGGAGGACTAACTGTTGCATATTGTATCCAAGTTCACGATTGCACATAAAGGGCAACACACTTAATTACTTGACCTATCAAGTTAATATGGAGATACACCTATGAATAGAATTGACATGGACAAATTCTAGGGATACTGTAAAATCTAAAATTTGAGCCCCGTATTTGCAATTGTCATAAAAGATCAAAGGAATTCGCCGATGTGCAAAATCCGTAGCATCTATGGACTACTGGTTAGCTTTATTTTAGCGTCATGGATATTCTAAGGTTGCATGCAAAAAATCACTGAGATCCAACAGGTAGTTTTCGAGCAAATCAATTTCAAACGTGCTCACGAATTAATGGACAGACTATAGATACAAAACACTGGATTATCCGGCCAACTATTAGATCAGTGTTACCAAAAGACGCTACTCAAACGATAGAGCTGACATTCTGAACGCAATAATAGTGTTGTCGCAAAGATGATTTTCATTTAAATCAATCCACGTCAACAGTTAGATTGCAAGAGTTTGGAATGAAGATTGGAGGAATGTGGAAGGATTGGGGGTGCGGCCAGAAATGAACAGTTTAATATAAGATTGTGCCTTAGAAGAGCTGCAGGTGTGACATTAAGAGACACAATTATAAATGAAGAAATCAGAAGAAGACTGGATGTGAAACCAGTCATGCAATTCATAAAAGAACATTTAATAGTTTGGACACGTGACAAGAATGTCCTGGTATCGTCTACCACAGAGAGCCCCACAGAAAAAGTATAACAAGTACAGAGCAAGAGGGAGAATACGTAAAAGGCGGAGCAACGGCATCAAGAACAGCCTTAAGAAAATGAATAACAGCTTACAAAGTGCATTAGAACAAGCCCACACAAGATCACTTACCCCTCCCACCCCAAACAGTTCTATAAAGAAGTAAATGATGGAAGAGAAGGAGAAGAAAAGAACAACGCAACAGGTATATGAGTAAGCTCATCAATCAACATCGAGCTGGTACGGTTAGTCACTGGACGCTGTTGAAGATATTGCGAAGGAGATCGAAGCACCTATGGATATGTCCGGTGTGCAATGAAGATATATTCCAAACTGAAACTGTTCAAACATAACCAGTAGAAAGATTCAAACTTGATCAAATACGGTCTACTTCAAAAGTATGACTTGTATATTGGGAAAATAAGAACGGCACAATAGCATATATATATATATATATATGTTGTGTTACCAATGTGACTTCTATCTTGTATGTATATGAAGAAATAATGTAAGATTTTGAGAATTTTATGTTTGTTGTTTTGATTGTTGTCAATGTTGACAGCGCTAGGAAGGGGGTCTTAGAATGTTTCTGTGATATTAGATTTGATTCATTCAGAGAATGATAGATGTATTCTAAGAAAACAAGAGGAAATAAGAATGGTGACTTGTCTGTAATAGTTAGAGAGCAGGCAAGATTGTGTAAGAGTGACATAAAACAGCACACAGGATCGTGTTAGAGAAATAGAAACAATATAAATATATATATATATATATATATATATATATATATATATATATATATATATACAGCATACAACTAGACACGATACAAATATGTATAAATAATTGATATGGTACAGTTTATGAGAGAAAGAGAGCGAGAGACGCCAGCGTATTTTTAAATATAAAAGAATAAATAGTGGAATGAACATGTGCCATCACCGATCAATGATGTACAACAGTAATGTCCCGGAACATTCACGGCGTGCAATGCTTAATAATAGTAATATACAGAGAATACAATCACGATGGAACCACAAACTAGAGAACCCATGCTCGGGATAACACTTGGTTTTGATGGTGAAATATCGTGCCTATATCTGCGTGTGCCTATATCTGCGTGTGAGAAACGAATGAGAGATTTAATAGAACATTCCACAAACCTGGTTGAGCTTGTCACGATGTGGCCACCAGCTTCAAGGACAAACACGTCATGATGTACATCCAACACATAAAGATAGCCTTATGACTATCAGACCCTTATACTTATGCTCGAAAAATGGCTTCCTATAACATAAGACCTATTCTCGGTCAACAACTGTACACCTTTGATTCCTACACTAGTACGTCATAACACAGGCACTGTTACGTAAATCGATTTATACAGACTCGAAATAATCAGCAAAACGAGTTTCTAAATCCAAAAAGAACGGTTGCCTGTTTGCAGGTAGCACACGAAAAAAGTGCTTAATGCTACCAGGTTGTCACAATTTAGGTACACTTTCCCGGGTAATGAAAACTGAAAAATAGCAAACCGAAACGATGACGACTAATTAAGTGAATTAGAAGCCTGGATGTACACCAAAGTGATAAAACTCCACGAAAGATGAAAACTAGTTCCTGGTTGAAGTTGAAGCTAGTGTTGGTAGTCAAGCTTGAGAAGGTTGTTATTGTGTACAAGTGATCCAAGAGTGATCATCGACTGATAATCTTGAATGACTTATGTTCTCTGGCATCTGTTATGTACCCGGCTGAGTGTGGGTAGTAGACCAGGTGAGAGAAACCTGCTGTGCCAAATTTAGCTACGCCCCCATCTGTTCCTGCTGACTCACAGGTATTGGAATGGCACGCGATTTGCAGTTCGTGAGCGCACGTTCGCAAATAGGCATACGTAAAAACGAACGAGAAAACGTATAGAACTGTATTAGATGTTAAAAAGAGTAGATATTTACGTTTACAAATGTTTAGGCTAAATATATCTTGCATATCAAATATCGATACGGTAAAACTTTTAAAAACATGCCACAGGAAGTACAATGAATCAAGTAAGGAAGTCGGTCCAGAGTTGGGGGGGGAGGTATTTCGGCGTAAACAAAAATAATGTTCTCAACATCTTTATCATTTGGTTGCAAGGGCGAGAACAAAATACACAGCTGTGCTAGTCAATGTGTATGGTGTTTTAGTGTTCACTTGAACCATCTATCTTGTATTTACTTGATCCCCCATCTCTTATATTCACTTGGTTGAGCTGCCGAACGTTTGTCTATTGAAGTGATGCGACATCGCCACCTAGACAGACCGAGTTCGAATCCGAGTTATTGCTTCTTACTTTTTATTATCTGGTGTATGTACTGATATCACTGAAGTTTATTTCGTGAGCGATGTGTCCCTTTAGTTTGCGTTTAATTCTGTGTACCCGCTATGTTATTAGATAGCCGCAGTAGCTCAGTGGGTAATGCATTAGTCTCCAAGTAAAATGATCACAGCTCGATACACCGGCGTGGTATTTATCTGATCGCAAACAGCCTTCATGTCGATCTAGCCTCAGTTGTGTATTAGAAGAACTCTTGGAAGTAAATGTATCCGGCGTGTAGGTAGGTGACACATCATCCATCATGTGTAGTTGATACAACTTATGGTGGTGTTCAGGCGCCCGCACTTGTGTCATTTCCGCTGGAATAGTGACGGTTCAATATGTGTATATGAGGAGTCTCTGTGGTATAGAGGTTAGATGCCGGTCTCTCTTTTCAAAGGTACTCGGTACGCTTCCTCGTGAAGCCCTCGGGATATCTTTCCATAGACCCCTGATCTTAAGTGTTGGTGAGAGAGTTCCTAGTCCTATCGGAGACGGACGATAAAACGTATGTCCCGTGTTCAAGTTGAGCACGTAAAAGAATCCTTGGCAGTTCAAAATCTAAGAAGAGCAGGCTGGAAAGCCGCTGCATGGACAAAAATTACCAGAAAGATTATCAAATAAAATTTCTACAAAATATTTTGACAATCTTCAAAATTACATCGGGGACCATCGCCGGTGCTACGAAGTTCGTGCACTGCCGCTGAGATCTTCCTGTGTAAGAAAAAGATTGGAGCACACCACATATGGTTACTCACTGAAGTGCAATGATGAGGACCATCAATCAATCTCTTAAGACAGCATTGAGTCTACAGGAATGGAGTATGTGGTCAGTGTTGTCTGGTGCAGTGCCACAGGGAACAATACTGAATCGTCATTGTGGAATGTCTTGTACATGTGTTGACAAAGCCTACAATGATCTACTTTTATCTGTAGATGATACATTGATATCATCATCAGGTGCCGTGCTGGCTGACGTTGGTGATCATGGATCTCCACAAATCTCTGTCCCTGGTGTTTGCTATCATCTCAGAAGTTGACGCTCTTCCGTGCCATGAAGTTGGAATATCCAAAATTTTCTCTTTGTCTTATTCTGTCTCTTCTCCCCTAAATTTTACCGGTTGTCACAATGTGTTCTAAGCCTCCCCTTCTCATAACATGTCCGAAAAATGATGATTGTCAATTTCTTGATAATTAGTTTTCTCTGTGTATTGGCATTATTCAACACCTCCATATTCGTCATTTTAGTAGCCCATGGGATTCACATCATTCTTCTGTAAAACCACATTTCTGTAGCCTCCAGAGATTTCTTTATCTGTTTATCGGCCATGACTCGCATCCGTATGTCAGTATTGGTTCAATGTAGCACTGAATAACTTTCAATGACATTGATCTGCTCTTGATAATCGCTGGGATGATTCTTGAAAGTTATGGCCTAGGTGAGATTCTTTACCTTTTTTTCAAATGTTATGTTTAATGATGTTTGTAGTTTCCTGGTAGGTCACAACCCATAGTGTTTCTGTTTCATTGTATTGCCAGTCGATCAGCTGTTTGCTACCCAAATGGTTGCAACAACTGGAATCCATTGCAGAACAGTCTGTTTTGTACAGTTACTTAATCGCAGTAATCGTTTGTGTTGTTTTTAGGCTAAAGAATTTATTTAACACCAGTCAGGAATACTAACTACATGGTGACTTTTGTTTAGATGACAACAGCTCAGTCTAGAGCCGACCTCAAGTATAGCACCTGCCTCCGCTCTGTAGTTGGAGATGGTACCAGTTGGGATTACATGTTTGATTTTTTCTTTCATCGTTTGCCATTCTTTGGATATTTCACCTACACAAGGACATTATTAGCAGAGCCATCTGTGTAGATTTGTATCCACTTCCATCTAAGGAAGTTGATCAATCTCTTTCTGAAATAGCTTTCATCTCAGACATCTGTAGTAAGTTACAGTAACCAAAGATGACCAATTCTACTCTTACTTCACCTCCAAGTAGGGGTCATGGCTAACCGACTTCAGAAATACACCATCTGGTTAAGTGAATAGGAGCAGAAGACAAAATGCAAATCTAGCTTTAAAATGCTGTAATGAGAGCTCGGTTGTTGCAGTGTCTTGACGGAAAGGCATAGATAATGCTGCCTCTGTAATTTGTGACATAACAAACCAAATTTTTCCAAAGAAGAAAAAAATAATATATTTTGATAAGGAATGTTATGTGGTCAGTCCTGCTAAAATCTTTCTTATTTTTGCACACTTGAAATATTTCTATATCTGCAATGTTGTCTCTAGTATAAACAAACTTCACCGTCTTTTGTAGACCACACAGAGGTTTGTACAGTTTTACTTAGTGTTGTTTTACTGGGTCAGTGAGTTTGTCTCATTATACTATATTCTGTGCTGTCTCCAAGTATGTGCTCTGTAGTCTGAGGTGCCTATTCACATATACACATGGCTGAATTGCTGATCTTTAATTTTGTATACAAGTGACTGGAGTTTATTGTGTCCTGTTCTAAAGTGCAGAATAACTACTTGTTCCAATCTGTTTACAGTTTGGTGGTCATCCAGTGTTGTGATTGGTGGTTTTCTTTTTGATTTCATCAATTTCTGGTACATTCAGTTGCACATCTGCAGTTAGTCATAAAGTGTTGTGATTGGTGGTTTTCTTTTTGATTTCATCAATTTCTGGTACATTCAGTTGCACATCTGCAGTACCTTTCTTATGGTATCCACTGCATGACAACTCTGCGCTTGTAGTGCACTTCAGACAGAAGAGTCTGCTGACCTGGCAATTAACTGGACTGGAGTGCTTAGAGTGCTGTTCTACACTTTCACCTGTCTTTTTGTCTGGGTCGATAACACTGGTAGCTTTTGATTTTTAAGGCTATATCTTTGTTTAGGTGACTTTCTTGCAAACGACATATTTATTTCAACTGACAATGTTCTTTATTGAGTTTATCAGTCAGTATGTGCTTCAAGACAAGCTTTCAATTGGCAATGCTCTCCATTTAGTTTATCAGTATGGGCTTTGAGACAAGCTTTCAACAGTTCATGTTCTTTGTTTAGTGGGGGTCTCTGTGGCTAAGTGGTTATGCTATTTACCTTGTGTCCAGGTCATAGGTTTGAATCTGACTGTGTCATTCTGTTCACAGGTGCATTTTTCCTGGAGATTCCTAGGACTGCTACTGAGTCATTTCTGCAGAGAGAGACTGAGCCATATGTGGAAACCCAGTGCAAAGACGTCAATCCTTCATCTTTAGACATATTTATTTGCTCCTCATTCAAGATATTTTGATATCTATATCCTCTTTGTGTCCCATTTGACATAGAAGGCTTCTACAAGAGATTTCTATTGCTGCTGTTCTGCCTTGTTTCTACCAATTGTTTCCCATGTCAGGTCAAAATCCTTCAGCACTCTTTCCACAGTTCTTCTCCATCTTTCCTTTGGACGTCCAGGTCTTCTTTTCCTATCCACTGTCCATTGGAGAGTTGTTCTAGCCATTCAAGATATTTATAAGTACTAATTTTTTTACTACAGGATTCTCTTTTGCTGTCAACTTTATCAACATTCCAGTGCATATTTTTAAGTGTATTTTTTACTTTGTTTGGCTAGATGATCTATTCTCATACATCCTGGCTCCGCTGGAAAATTTAGGATTTCCAGTAGTAGGAATTGAGCCCTTTCGCTGCAGAAGACTTGGTACTGAACCTGCATTAAGTGTCCATTATAGGGCAAGCGCCATAATGTTTCAAACATACAGGCATATTTTCACTGGTATCTTGACTGTTGTGCAACTATTGGTTATTTACCCCCATCTTAATCATAATGACTTCTAGGGTTATACACCAATGTAGGAGGGCTTGGCCAGACTGTTTTCCAGTCACTGGTGGTTGCACTTAAACCCCATCTTCACATAAAAAATCTGAACCCAATGGTAGTGTTGTCATTGATAGAGAGAAGAATGGCGAGTTTAGCACCATAAAATGGTGCAGAAAAAACCTGATGACTGGAAATTTTGAATTAAACCTGTTAATTGTCAGTAAACGTCATTATAGGATGTAATTAAAATAAACCACAATAGTTTGGATTAATATATGCACTTGAAAACAATAAAATGAGCTTCTCTATAAAAGATAGCCTCTATGTCAATATTCATGGATAGTGGCCATTATTATGCATACAGAGCTGTGCATTGCACTGTTTCATCACAATATTCACGTAGCTAATGGCAGTGGACAGTGGTGAGTAGTTTGGTGGAAGGAAGGAACGATACATAGTATCAAGTAGTAAGGATCATAATCAATTTATCAAGAAATTAATAGTAATAGTGATGATTATGATAAACCTATTAAATAATTATTATGACTTAAACATACACGACTTTTCGGACCTGACTTAGTTAATAATTTCATAAACATCATCATTTACTTACATATACATGATAAAGTTACGCAGTAAGTTAACACATTTAATGATTTAATATTAGCCAGGCTTGATTAAGCCCATTATTTGATTATTATAATTATAGTTTCAAGTTTGAGTGAATTCTCAGAATACTCAGGCAACTGTAAAATACAGAAAGTGTGTATGTACATACACACTTTCATACATACACAAATAATAGCCGTCCATTTTATGGACGGCTATTATTTACAGTTCCTGAGTATTCTGAGAATTCACTCAAACTTGAAACTATAATTATAATAATCAAATAATGGGCTTAATCAAGCCGCTATATTAAATCATTAAATGTGTTAACTTACTGCGTAACTTTAATTTAAAACATGTATATTGTATTGTATATGAATAATAGTCTAATAGATGACAAAGTCAATGACATTGTTAAAACTTAATGTTGGTAATTTTGGTTGATTACAGGTTAACATAAGAAGCTCGTGAATATCATAATTGTTAAAACACGTACATGTCACGTTCAAACTGCTTGAACACCAGACCAAGTCACAAGCATACTGAACAAATTTACCAAACGACAAAACATGTATATATAAAAACTAAAAAAAAGTTTTGGAAGAGAACACTGAACACTACTCAACTCAATATTAAACACTCGACCAGTCTATTGAATTGAAAATCCCACTTCTGTTGTTGCGGACCAAGTTAAGTAAAATAATGTACTAAATATATATGACAAGTAACTAATGTATGTATGAACAGCACATTGACAAAAAGATGTTAAACTTACATCTGAAATTCCAGTTAGGTTTCGTCTTAAATCCCTCTAGCTTCTTCGAGATAGAAATACTCTATAATTAGCAACAACTTAGGAGCGGAAGTGTCGTAGCAGAAGGCAACGTCAACATGACCGAGTTTGATATAAACATCAAAACATACAGAATTCTAGAATAAAATAGTAACATCCACATTGTCTTTTAATTTGTTTATTTAGTTGAATTAAAATCTTGTGTATTCTAATATATCAAAAACGTTAAGTTAATTGCTACTTAGTTTCAAGGATATCTGATATATCTTTGAACAGTTATTGCAAGAGTACGTGATTATTCAACCAACCTCACAGATGACATTGACTATCCCTGACGTTATGTATGTATACCCATTATGAGACCATTCATCAATATGATGATCATATTGGTGATTGGTCTCACGATGGATATATACATACTGGTGGTTCTTGTGGCTCGCTAGTTCAACACATTTCTTATTGGGCACCATATATGTCCAGCCCTAGTTCTTCTCTTCCACCCTTTACTTCTTCATATAAGTGTATAAGGGGGATGGTTTAAGGAATGTAGTGATCTCGTGTGTGCTTGTTCTAATGCTCTTTGTAAGCTGTTATTCATTTTTTAAGGATGTTCTTGATGCCGTCGCTCCATCTTTTGCGTAGTCTTCCTCTTGCTTTGTACTCATTATACTTTGTCTGTGTGGCTCTCTGTGGTAGGCGATACCAGGGCATTCTTGTCAGGTGTCCAAACCATTTAATCTGTTGTTCTTTTATGAATTGCATACTGGTTTCCCATCCAGTCTTCTTCTGATTTCTTAATTTCTAATTTTGTCTCTTATTGTCACACCTGCAGCTCTTCTAAGACACCTCATCTCTGCCGTTACGATTTTCCGCTCTGGCCAGCAATGGCGGAATGCGGGAGGGTCATTCAGAGTCAGAACGGTTTGATTCTGAATACGACTTTGCTAGCGCATTTCTGCCATGTTTGGTCGGGTATTTTCCGGTTTCGTTTGCCGAGCTACTGAGTTAGTGCTTGAGCAACGCTGTGAGTTTCGACTGTTACATGGAATGCTTTTGTTGTGTCAACCGTGCGTTTGTTGTGTGTATTCAGAAAATGGCGGACAGCGGTTATGACGAACAAGCTCAATCTGCCGTATGCAGTTATATTGCGAGTGCAGAAAGCTGGATTTTGCCGTGATTGATGTTCCTTCGACAAGAATTGTAATTCAAGTGATGAACAGTTTTGTGTTGCTTACATTAGCGACGGCCATATGCATTTTATGCGGTGCAGGTTGTTTTTGTGGCGGTACGCGGCTGTTTCATTCTGGAATTAGTTCACACAGGAAACTTTAAACAGTTGTTAGCATTTCGTGTGATATTCATTGGCACAGGAACGGAACAATTATGGGGTGACCCGTTGCAGTGAAGTTGGAACCGTACTTATGAACTATGAACTATGATTTTCCTCTCATTATCTGCTGTTATTGGCCATGTTTGACACTGGTAACATGGTGTTAGCAGGAAAATCGTTCTTATGAGATTTGCTTTAGTTGATAAGATCTACAAGACTTGATAGACAAACTAGTGAGAGAAAGTGAAAAGAAAGGATTAAGCATGAATATAAAGAAAACAGAGGTTATGGTTGTCTCCAGGAAACACCAACATGTAATATCAAAATAAATAACACAACACTGAAACAAGTCCATCGATTCAAGTTTCTGGGAACATTCCTAACATCAGATGAAAGATGTACAACAGAGATTAAGAGTAGAATAGCTCAAGCGAAGGCAGCTTTTATGAAAATGAAGAACACACTATGCGTGAACTCCCTACCAATGACATTGCGAAAACGAGTACTCCAGTGCTATATTGAACCAATACTTATGTATGGCAGCGAATCATGGACACTGAACAAACAATCAATACGATCATTGGAAGCCACAGAGATGTGGTTTTACAGAAGAATGTTGAAAATTCCATGGACAGCAAATAAAACAAATGTGGAGGTTTTAAATCAGACCTGCACACAAAGAAACCTTAAAAACAGAATAAGAATCCGATAATTAAGGTTCTTCGGGCATATAATGCGAAGAGAAGGTTTAGAACATTTGGTGACTACAGGTAAAATTCAGGGAAGGATAGATCGTGGAAAATAGAGGGAGAAGATGTTGGATGACCTGACATCATGGTTCGACAAAATATCGACGTCAGAACTGATTACATGCACCAAGCAAAGAGAGTTGTGGAGAGACATGATCGCCTACGCCGGCAGGCACGGCACTTGATTGATTTAGTTGTTAGAAGTATCTCTTTATGTGACAACAGTGGTGTTAACTGTCCCAGTACCTGGTTAGTTTTTTTTGGGCCAGACAACAGTGGTGTTAACTGCCCCGTTAACTTTTGTGCATCGATTGTTGATTTCCTTATCGATACTTCCGTCTGCAATGAAAATTGCTAAGTATTTAGACTTATTGATTTGTTTATTTTTCTTTGTTCTTGAGTTTTATTGCTTTTTAAGGCCAGATTAGAGAAATTTTGCTTTTTTTTGAAAGTGGTTGGCTTTAAAAAAAAGTGTTGCCACCTTTGCTCTGACTTGTTTAATAACTCTTGTTAGTAATGCTATTATTGAGAGGGTGTTCTATCTTGTACCTTCAGCCAAAACAAAAGCTAGAAATAGAACGCAGCTGCAGCTTCTTGAAGCGATAGTGAGAATAAGAACAGAACTGCTCTTATCTAACAACTAGTGCAAGGATTTTACTGCCTCCCCTAATATGGTAAAGAATTTATCTAATGATAAAGTGTACGGTGCTGGTTTTAGTGGTGAGGATAGTGATGGCCTTGATTTGGAGCTCTTCTTATGATTTGAGTATGAAATAGCACTGTTTTTTCCTCCTAGCGAAACACGTACAAACAAAGTACTATAGTTTTACAAAATACAGAAACAGTGACGATAAACCGCAAGGTTTCGACCAAAAGGCCTTTATCAAGCAAACGACACAACAGGAGTGACGAATTTCAGAGTTATCAGTTATATGAGGACTATCATCATAGCACTCGGACATGTCCATAGGTGCTCCGATCTCAGCCTCAGCAAATCCAGCAGCGTCGAGCAACCCAACACGCCAGTTCGATGTTGATTAATCAATCTCTTTGCATATTTAGTATGTCGTTCTTTTCGGGCTGCACCAATATTAACACCCATCTCTTTCAATCTGGTCAGCGAGTGGGATTCACAGCCCTGAAACTTCTCTGTTCGGAAAGACTCTCTCAATGCGTGAAGAATGTCACTTCGATCCATTGCAGCTCCCTCTGATATTGTAGCTAAGCCAGCCAATCTATCAGCTCGTTCATTACCCCTAACTCCTGCGTGCCCAGGAACAAAAATAAAGGTGATTTCTCTGATCATTGTCTGTACCAGTACCTCCACTCAGTTGCATCTCACCATACCTGATTCAACTTTACGAATCATTCAGAGAACACTTACAAATGGACGATAACGGAAACATGCAAATGTATCTAATGAAAATCTGGGAATAAAAACGAATTACGAAATGAGTGCAACACAAAACTAGAAGTGGAAAAGAAGAGAAACAATATACAATCAAGTGAAAATATAAAATATATATGAAACAAATACACATATAGATTACAAGGCATGAGATGAGAAAGTACTAAGAAGCATAGGAATGTAATGCGTTGAGTGTTTTTTCCTCCTGGATTTTTGCTCCTTTTCCGGTCAGTGTTTGGCGATTTTCTCAATTTTTAGTTGACAACCCTGCCTGGACGCGATGAAATAACATATAGTTAAGGCAGGAGGAGAGCAGATTTAATGAAGGCAGGAGGAGAGCAGACTGCAAAAGTATATCATACACATTGCAAAAAAGATATGGAACAGTGGAATATGGCCAAAGGAATGGAAAAGAATGATATTTATCCAAATACCGAAAAAAAGACAATCAAATGGAGTGCACAAATTATAGAACAGTGGCACTAATCTGACATGCTAGTAAGATCTTCTTAAAATCATTATGGGAAGATTCCACAATAAATTGGAAAAGGAGATCAACATTGTGCAAGTTGGTTTCAGAAGAGGCAGAAGAACTATGGAGCACATATTAAATATGAGAATCATCATTGAAAAATGTAGAGAGTATAACATAGACCTATTTGCTTGCTTTGTTGACTATTCAAAGGCATTTGACTGTGTAATACACCACATGTTATGGAACATAATGTCAGAGATGGGGTTCTCACCTCATATAGTGCATATTGTAAAAATGTCATAAAAAGACCAACAAGCAGCTGTGAGAATAGAAGATGGAACATCAGAGTGGTTTGGCATATGCCAAGGAGTTAGACAGGGATGCATTTTGTCACCGTACTTATTCAACATATATGCTGAAAACATCATGAGGAATGTCAGAGAATCTGCGGAGATGGAGGAGAAATACGACGCTCTGGTGATCGGAGGTCACGAATTACCAGAATTAAGATATGCTGACGATATAGTGCTAATATTTACATCACAAATTCGCATGGAGAACTTGATGCGGTCACTTCAAAAAACCAGCGAAGGTCAAAACCTTTATCTCAATACAATGAAAACGAAGATATTTACAACTTATAAAACAGAATTGATGGCTAATATATGTGTCAACGGTCACAAAATAGAAATAGTCGACAACTTTGAATATATTGGGGCATTGCTGACAAGTGACGGGAATGCTATACAAGAAATTAAAAGAAGACTGAGCATTGCTTAAAGAAACTAAAAGAACTAACTAACCCATGGAAGGGAACTGAAATAAGAACCAAAATCACGTATTTAAGAACCTGCCTTTTTTTTTTTTACCTTGGCAACATATGGTTGTGAGACATCGAACATTGACAAAGCGGCAGAGAAGATCATTAATGTCTTTGAATGCAAATTCTACAGAAGAGTACTTAGAATATTATGGACGAGAAAAGAACAAATGCTTCTGTTCTGCAACAGCTTGATATTAAAGAGAGTTGGCTATTACAAAATATAAAAACAAGGAAAATTAAATACTTCGGACACATCAAACGACATGAGTGCCTAGAGAAATTAATTTTTGGAAGGAATGGTGCCTGGAAGAAGAATGAGAGGAAGTTCTAGAAGAAGATGGGTGCAGGATGTCATTGACGATCTGGAATGATTGCTGCCGATGCCAGCCAACTTGCACAGAACAGAGATTTTCAGGACCGCTGTCATGGGAGCCAAGTTCCGGAAGGGACAAGCTACTTGATGATGAGTAATTTGACCTCGTGAATTCATTGTTTGAATACATAATTATCCTTTCACTCCGTAATTTTTTTTTTTTAACCCTCGGATGCACTTATTTTACAGTGTGTTCTGAAGTAACCAGTATTCTGGTTTTGTGCCATCTTAACAAATACTGCAAGTCAGTATTTCAGTTCATAGGAGCGAAAGAGTATACGTAATTAACTGGCATAGTCAGTAACAACTTATTCAAAGTCTTGCAGCAGAGATATCAGCTTCTGGTGGTATCTTTCTATTTTAAGAACTGCAGTAGTGATGTCAGGGTCTGGTGCGACTTTCTACTTGTTTTTCTTAAAATGTTATATTTAGATTTCAACATAATGGCTACACTTTTTTGGGTACCATTGCTACTTTCACTATCATCATAATTATCATATAGTCCATCAAATACACTACGAATTCTGTCTACTATATATTCTTTTCATGTCCCGTTTGACACATAAGACTTCCACAACAGGTTCTCATTGCTTCCGTTCTGCTGTCTTTCTACCAATTGTGCCCCAGGTCAGACCACAATCTTTCAACTCTCTTTCCCTGATTCTTTTGGATGTCCATGCTTTCTTTTTCCGTCCGCTGTCCATCGGAGAGCTGTTCTAGCCAATGTCCCTACTGACATACATGACCTATCCACCTCCATTTTACTTTTGTTAATGATGGTTCCAGTGATGCATAGTTTGTTCGTATTAAAAGCTCTTCATTTGCTATTGAATTCGCAGGATTCTTCTTGAACATTTATTTTGAAATGTCTCCAGTACGCTACGAGTTAGGTAAGACAAATCTTAATATATGTTTAGTTTCTTTTGTTCTAACAGGTTTCAACTCGTCCAGTTGTCTCTTGTCTCGTATTGTTGAAGTTGCACAGAGAGTGGCTCTAATTTCTCCTTCGAATGTGTCTCCCTATTATTCTTTAACAACCGTACATCGTCTCCTTTGTTTAACCGCCTCTGATGCATGCACCTCACTACGATAAAAACTCACGAGAAACACACACATTTTAAAATTATGCATCACTATTGTTGCTAATTAAAACTATATGTAACACATCAAACATTGAAGGCATTTTTGCAACCAAACCGATAAAAAAACTTCTTCTCTTCCCTAATTTACTTCCGTATAGAAGTGTTGAAAAGGGGGTGTAGTGATCTTGTATATGCTTCTCCTAATGCACTTCCTAAGCTGTTACTCATTTTCTCATATTGGAACACACCAGTACACATGTACATTCATTAAAGTGAAATGATGATGTTACGATAAATCAAGTAGTAAGAGCACTATCTTTCAGTCAGTTTTGTGTGACTTTTCTGGCTAGTAAAGGTGTGCTTATAGCTAGAACTTAAGAACGATATCACATGCTAACAGTTTCCATTGTAGACTTCTTTTGCCGTAATTTATTGATTGATTGATATTATCATCATCACTTTACTTCAGTGAGTAACTATGTATGCTCCGATCTCTTTCTTACACAGGAAGATATCAGTGGAAGTACACGAACTCCGTAGCACGGGCGAGGGTACCCGATGTCATTTTTTTTTAAATGGTGGAGCTATTTTGTAGGAATTTAATTTCTAATCTTTTCTATAAATTTTGCCCAGGCAGCGACTTTCCAGCCTGCTCTTCTCGATTTTGAAATGCCAAGGGTTTTTGGGTTCTTTTACGTGATCAAATTGAATTCAATCGTGCACCCGCGTTTTATCGTCCGTCTCCGATAGGACTATGAACTCAATCTCACCTATACTGAGATCAGAAATCCCTGGGAAAATATATCGATGGCTCAACGAGGGACGAACCTTTGAACGAGAGGCGAGCATATAACGTTAACGTCACAGAGACCTCCACTGCGTAATGTAATATTTTAGTTGAACCTACCCAGCTTGTTCGTAGCTCGTTGGACGACGGGTGACAAGCCCCCTGTGAGTGTGGTTCAATTCCGCGGAATGGCAGAAAAGCCACAGGTTCTCTAGATTTACGGTGTTCGTGGTCCGAAGTGTCACGATGTCCATGACCGTGTAGTATATTTTTTCAGTATGATGCAAGTCTTCGAAATGCCGCCCCTTAAATATTTTTTTCAACTGTAATTTTGATTTTGCTGCTTATTCGCCCCCCTGACGGTTCCGTCTGATGCGACCGCCTCTCTGTATCATAGCACGGCACGGCCCTGTCCATGGCACCGAGTGCTTCTGGATCGGGGAAGAAAAAAAGTACTTTAGTATGATAAACAACTATGGTTATCCGTACGTAAGTAGTCTGTTATTAGACTTATTCATATCAGAGCCAACTATAAACTACTATAGCCTGGCTGTGTTCATATCCAGGTGCCAGGTCCTTACCAGGAAGAGCGGCTTATCTAAGATCTATTCTTAGGTCACGTACTATTTTAGTATTTAGGAAATCCCCTGTCTAAAGAAAAAAGTAGCAGGTTATTTTTGAAACAAAATCAAATTTAGAATCGGACATAGACTAGGAGGAACGGTTACGTATATTTTAGGAATCTGAAAGACAATCATTTGTTATGCCTTGTAAGGAGACGAGTTCATATTAAGTAAGTAAATTAATATACATTGCATGCTATTCTAGTACTGTACTGTTATTTTATCTATTCGAATAGCCATATGTAACTGTTAGTCAAGTACAGGACTCAGCCTGGTTGCAATAACATTAACACACAATGAAAAGGTCGCCAAAGTGAAACTGTTCAAACTCATCATCTACAGTAATAGTGAGTTACGTATGTTAAGTGTTACTAAATCATGGAATATAAAAACCGATCAATCAAAGATACCATAAAGTGATTCCATCTGACACAAGTTAAGTTTGTCATATATAATATTATTAATATATATATAGAATAAACTCTAACTCTATTTAATTATATAAAGATCAGAACGTCACGTTTACCCGGTAATGACAATCACAATTTATACATAATTAAATTTAAATACTGACGTTTGAAACCAAATGAAGAAAACGATTTTGAAAAGTTAAAATGAACGGACAGTTGTTGTGCTCCGTGGACTATATGTTTTTATCCTCGACTTGTTTAGTTATAAGTTGTTTTTACATAGTCAAACGTTAAGTGATAGACAAAGAAAAGTTTGAGAAAGAATATTGTAGATAAGGAAGTACTATTGGAGAAAATGGAGATTTATTGCTGCTTACACTAATGACTACAGCCGACCTTCATCATATTATGCCACTTTTAATATCAATAATTCAATATCATATGTTTAAATTTAAGTGGGGAATGTTTACTTAACACTAAACATGTAAGGAACAATCTTCTGATGTTCTAAAGGATAACTTAATTTTTTTTAAACATACAATCTGCAAAACATACAACTATTATTTGTGTATTCGGTGTAGTATGCTGTAAAACTAACTACTGGAGAATACTTCTAAGACATCTCATACGAAAAGCGTCGTTTTCTTTCCTGTCAAGAGTAAAGAGTCCAGGACTTGAACCCATAGAGTAGTATGCTCACCACACAGATCCTATAGACCTGTGCTTTTGTTGTTCAGCTTGTTTGTCATTGTCCTAGACTTTGTCAGTCAGGAAAATGAAGTTGCTGCCTTGCACATGCTCCTGCTTTTCTCATTCTCCAGTGAAAGATTTTCAGAAATTGTTGAGTCTTGGAACACAAACTCAAGGACAACCTTCATTTCATGGTTAACGATTCTGATTTGGGTGTGGGGAATGCGCTGGCATTCTACACTATCAGCTGTGTTTTATTTAGACTAATAATAAGTCTAAAGTCTCTGCATACAGTTGCAAAGCAATATTTAACCCTTTCGCTCTGTATTATTTTGACCTCTGGACTCATTTATTTTGCGATTCAAATTTAACATTCAATGTCATTTAGTTTAAACCTTTATAACTCTAGTACTGTTTCTCTAAAGTATGACATATTATATATTAAATTGTTGCTAATTGGATGTGGGATACATTAATATAATAATATCTTACATCAGGTGATATACGTTTGAGACAATTAGATTATTGTAGCATGACTATTTTGAAAAAACAAAACAAATCATTAAAAATATTTATACTCTCGGGTTTGTATTATATCTTAATATTCATAGATGTTTCCAGAAGTAGCAGTTAAATGAAGATAATCCATGTGCGAACATATTCTATAAGTTTCAACTGACTAGGTGCAGTAGTTTTATAATATTCACTTTTTAGTGCGGACACGTCAATAAATGGAATGTGGGACGCCCATTCTTTAGATGCAATTATTACATTAGACTTACAACTATGGATACTGCATTTCATAAACAATCAAATATCATTATTACCATCAATTAAATCTGCTTCATTACTATCACAAGTTATAATTTGATCTAACAGTACTCAAGATTACACTGTAAACATCGTCGGAATCATTAACGTTTAAAAAAAAGTCTCGACTTGAACACAATAATACACTGCTTTCCCTCTTTCAAATCTTTGTTAAATGGAGATAGTAAAGTACTTACAGATATGTACTTTCCGTTTCAGAAGATTTTTTTAACTTCAGTAAATGGGCTGTGAAGATACATTCGTTTCCGTGAACAGACATCCAAAAGCCGATATAGTGGTTTTGCGACATCATGAACATTACTCTGAACCGATATATCGGCTCTGCAGTCTCGTTGGGTTAAGCCATTGTAGGTCTGCGGTATCAGTAGTTGATGCTGTATCGTCTCTCATGTATCTTTCTTTAACTTTGGTCTTTGCCTATAGTCTTGATAAGTTGAACAGTTTACCATCTGATCTTGTAGGACAGTAAATGTCTTCCTTGTCAGTCTGAAAATCTTGCCTGAGAAGAGCAACATATAAGATGCTGGGCAATCTAGGAGCAAGGACGCATCTTTGCTTCAGTCCGCTGCATATGTTGAATGGTTTAGATGTAGAACTGTCAAGCACTACAGTTCCCTGCATGTTTTAGTGGAAATATTTCACTAGGCTTGGATGTATGGGAAAGGAATTTATTGCTAATGATAATAAATTCTCTCTTATGTTTTTTTAACCCAGATTTATGCATAAACCCTCATTCAACTCATGCCAAGTCTTTCTATTTTCAGCTATCTCTTAAGGTCCTTCCATATATTATTAATCTGTGCCCCTAAGTCATTTCTCAGTGTATTTCTGTGCTTCCCTCTCTTTCACTTTCCCTGGAGGTTCCAGGAAATGGCCCTTCTTAAATTATAAACTGCTGTTCATGTGTTTGTTTTTTTACACTATTTTCCAAGTGTTATACATTGTGGATTCACAGCTGCATTTTTTGTATCAAAATTCCAATACATTGGCGAAGGCTGATACTTTTAAGACGCCATTGTCCTACACATATAGGATGATGCCCACATGTCCCAAAATGGTTGATAATATTCCTAAACTGGAACGACCTCACTATAGGAAGAAAGAGACTGATAATCTGATAGAGAGGTCGCACTTTACTAATTGTCACGGACTGTAAAAGTTCTGAGGGTGCGAGGACTCACAGCAAGTGGTTCGGACTACAGGTTCCTGAAAGATCACACTTGAAGGATCTAATCTTCAAGTACTTCTGAAGTCGGCAAAGGCTCGCTTGCATGACGGGGGACACCAGTCAAATGGTAGAAGCAGGCCTTCACACAAAAATCGGTCAGAAGCGCCATACCAGGCGTCATGGCTAACGCCTGAATTAACAGCAGGCGAACACAGAAGTATCAAAATGTAAATTCATATCTTGTTATTGTTTGAATTATCCAGTCTTTAATATAGTTATACAATAATCACTGAACAATCAGTATTGAACTTAATTTGTTGTTCCATTTCAGCATTTTTATGTTCTTAAGTGCAGACTGCGCAATGTCTGAGATCAGCATCTTCAAAGTCAGGAGATCAGCATCTTCAAGAAAAGGAAGTCTGTCTCAACGTCGTTCTAGTGGACAGCTTTTTTCACCTTTACATATCCCAGCTCTAGATGATTCAGAGCCTGTTAGACCTGCAGTTATAGAAGCAATAAACTTAAACATGAGTGATCAGAAGAAGGTTGTCATCGCAGAAGGAGGGCTCTTTTAGAGGGTTTGTTGTTGAGGAGATTCAGAAAGAAACATCAGTGGACTTTGAGGAAACATCAGTGAACTTGGAGGAAGCAGATTTTATAAGGTAGAAAAACAGTTTTAACTCTTTCACACCCCGTAATTTATTTTATTTCCGGATGCATACACTGATTTAGCCTTTATATTGGCTTTGCATTATTTTTTTAAAATACCACAAGCCATTATATCGGCTTTCATTAAATATCATGATTATCCCCCTAGACTGCATACATCAGATTACCTGTCTCTAATTTAACTAGATCATTTGTCCGGAATGGAACAGGTAGGGAGTTTAAAGTAGCAATGTTGATCTAGAAATTTCAGCACGAATAAAAGTGCAAATTCCATGATTCCAGAACTTACTATCCAAGTGTTTTTAATTATATATATATATATATAATTAAATATATATATATATATATATATATATATATATATATTTATATATATATATTAATATATATATATATATATATATATATATATATTTAATATATATATTAATAATTTTATATATATATAAATATATATATGGCCAAAGTGACTGGCTTATCATTGAAACTGGCAAGGTTGTATTTCATCTCCACCATTGTTTGGAGTGGCCATTGACTCTGTGATGAGAAAATGTTGCAGGGGAGAAACTGGCATTGATTGGGTAGTAGAAAGTGTCAACTGTAAAATTTGGATATTGCCTTGTTAAGTAAAAACAACCAAGATATGCAAAGAAAAACAGATAACTTGTCATCTATAGCATTAAAAGTTAGACTGCAGATAAGCAATGAAAAGACAAATATAATGACACAAATTACAATTAATGCAGATATCACACTGGAATCCAAAATGATAAAAATAACAGCAGCTCACCTATTTGGAAATTCAGGAGAAGTGATGAAATTAGAGAAATCTCTGGTCAACCACAAGTAACAGATGTTATAAAAAAGAGAAGATGGAGATATGTTGAGCATACTCTGAAAAGAAATTATTAAACATCACAAAGCAGTCATTGAAGTGGGAGGCAAAGGGTTCAAGAAAGAAAGGATGCCTAGGAAAACCGTAAGCAAACTCTACTGACAGGTGAAAAAATATCAGACTTAATTTCATAGAGGAGATTGAGTTTCCCAGGATAGAACAGCATGGAGAAAGTGCTTGCAGACCTTATGTTACATAGTACATTATGTTGAAAATGAAAGTCCAGGCATATCCTTTTTACCAGGACATAGACATCAACAACAGTATACAAGTCATCGATTTTCTAGGCACCACTTATACATTTATTAGTTTGCCATTGCTTTCTGAACAGTGAGTTCTAATTTTACAGTTCATAAAAATCATAGGGAACTAATTTGCTTCCAAATTTGCCCGCCATGGAGTTTGAGCCACGTACGCTTTGGTTGTGATCGAGCTCACTACCGCTTAAGCTACAGACGCTCTACATTATTTTACATAGGCCCTGTGTTACATGTAACTGTATGAGAGGAATATAATAAATTTAATAAAGAATACATATGAGCATAAATATATATATATATATATTCATTTGAAAAAATTTCATATGTTTTAGCACTTCAGTGGCTTATAACAAGCCTTCATTTTCAAGAATGGGGTCTAACTTGCGTCAGATGGCTGATGAATTTGCTCGCACAAATGGTAGAAAAGATGTTCGACGACAAGCAGATCAGGTATGAAATTAATTGCTACTTAATCCTTCTACATAATGAATACTGTTTATGTCAAATATTAGTTTTAGGCTGTTAGATAGATTGTTTCTAGAAATAAAATGAACAAAGGATTGATGAAATTTATGCCTTTGAACTTCAGCATTTAAAAAATGTGACTATTTTGCACATGATTTTGTTTGTATCTGGCCAGTATTATATTCAAATGATATTGATAATATCAATGAGCGAATAGTATTTATCTGTTACTTATACTTATTATTGTTTTAATTCGAAAGTACTGAATATCACCTATAAAAAAAGTATTTGTTTCTTTACCACTATTACGCACATGGTCACTATTCATTCTATAACCCAGTATTTGTGACTAGCTTTACGTCAGTTAGAGAAATTAGTATCTCCCTTTTTTTGCTTTGTAACCATTGTATCAGAGTAGCATTGCTCTTTGAGGCACACTGTCTGTTGGTAATCTGCTTATGTGCCCGAACCATTTAATTTGTTGTTTCTTGATGAAGTTCAGTACTGATGTTGTACACACTTTTTCTTCCTGTCTTCATTTCTAAACCGGTATCTTCTTGATACTCCCAGCATTCTGTGTAGACACTTCATCTCTGTTGTAGCAAATTATCTCAATTATCTTCTACCATTTAATGTCAGCATCCTGGTTTGGCACTGATAGTGTAAAGTCAAGAGAAACATGTTGTGCAATGCTCTTTTAGTGTTCATGGTGACATGCTTGCATTTCAAAGTTGGTGCCATTTCCCTATGATTTGATCTGCTTTATTGCAGTTCTGTTGTACCTAACACTATGTCAGTAATTAATTGCAATCTCTGTAATAAATCCAGCTTTATAGATTTGGGTTGTTAACCCTAACCGCTCACCCACTCCCCAATTGCGAGTCCGATGGTCAATGAAAATGACAGGCCCTACGCTGTATTCTCCAATATACCTCATGGTATGAAAACAGGTTCCTTTACCTTACATGTTTGTAATCACCAGTGTGTTACTGGGGCTGCAAGGGACAAAGAACAGTAACACTGCAACCTTCATGGCTTGTTGGGAGGTAGGGGCCTAGGAAGCTACCTAGTAAAATAAAAACGTCATAGAAATCGGATGTGCTGGTTTACATGTAGGCGCATAACTGGCACAATGTATAGTGACTCTTAGGCTCAGATCACATACAAATCACAAAGGGCAGTTAACAAGTGATCGATATGGAGTGTTCGAAGAAGAAAAACATGTATGTAAAGTTTAGTTTTAGTTTTTTCTTTCTTTCTTTTTTGTTGTTGTCCACACAAACATAATATAATATTTTCAACTAACCACTTAGTAATATTGATATAGGGGAAGGCTGCAGTAAAACTATGTAGCAATAGCGAAACACATAATAACAAAGTATGGTAGTTTTGCAAAGTGCAAAATCTAACCACTTAATAATGTTCAGTTGGTATGTTTACTTTTTGTATTTCATTGTAGTTATAATTAGGTGGTTTCTGTTTGCTAAGTGGTTACGCCTTTGCCTCACATTCTGAAGGTTGTGGGTTCAAATCCAGACCAGCGTTCTGTTTGCGGTTGTATTGTTTTCCTAGACTCCTAGGATTGTTGCCGGAGCTCGTGCTTTGTGTAATACTATCAGCATATGGCATGCCATTTTTTGGAGAGGACCGAACCATATGAGGTAAAACCTGTCGTGATGAAGTCAATCCTTCAGCGTTAGACTCATTAGTTATAATTAATAATACACTATAAATATATGACTATCTTGTTTCATTATAAAGGTTGGAGTTAATATCGCTAACGATGAGTTCAGAGACTTCCTGACGCACCTATTTGCAGAAGGTGGTGTAACTCCAGAAAGAATCATTGTTTTGTTCTACTTTTGTTCTGATGTGGCCAGAAGCACTGCCGCTGGAAAAGATCTATTCCTGAAGTTTATTAATTGGTCTTTGAGGTTCATTGCTGAACAGGTGTGTCAGTGGGTGTACGCACAGGGTGGATGGGTAAGTAATGTAATTTCTGATATCATAAATAGTTTTATTTATAAGTAAATATAATTATATATCATAATAGGTCATAAATGGATGTTTACGTAGAATAGAGGGAGTGAGATGGTATGATAAGATTATGAACGAGGAACTCGAGAAGAACTAAGCAGATACCAGTGGAGAAAGAGCTCAGGAAGAGAAGCTGGCGATGGATAGGACATACATTAAGAAGACCGGCCAGAAACATTGCAAGATAGGCACTGTTTTGGAACCTACAGCGAAGAGAACTAGGGAAGGCCTAGAGAAGAGATCTGGAGGTTGATATTAACTCTTAGTGGACCAGGGCAAAAGTCACATTTTACAAGCGCTTTCACGTCTTGATAACCAAACACCATTTAGCTTGGCGGAATGTAAAAACGCTTGGTCCACTAAGAGTTAAAAGGATAGGTAAAACATGGAAAGAATTAGAAGAGATGGCAAGAGAGGAAGAGCTGGAAGAAGTTTGTTGAAGACCTGTGCTCCGTTGGGAGTTGAAAGGTAAAATGTAATTTAGAAATGTTGTGTCCTTGTGAATATATGTTAAAATATATAATTAGATATATGTGTTTGGGGTTTTTTGTTGTTATTTGTAGGCT
Organism: Arion vulgaris; assembly: GCA_020796225.1. Classification (NCBI taxonomy): domain Eukaryota; kingdom Metazoa; phylum Mollusca; class Gastropoda; order Stylommatophora; family Arionidae; genus Arion; species Arion vulgaris. Next base: position 109,897,164 of record CM036753.1, on the reverse strand, counting down.
TTGAATTCAAGCATAGTTAAGGCAATTTATATGGTGCCTCTGACTGATTTCTGCATGAAGACTTGCTTATCACCAGTGTCCTTGGTCATTCAAGCGAGCCTTATTCCGACTTCAGTGGTACTTGTAATTTAGATATCAAAGTAAAGAATCAGAGTCTTGTGTAGTCCAAACGTGTACCCTGAACACGCTGAGAATTTATGGCCTAGCTGGCCTTGAGCCCTGGAATTTCCACAGCACAAGGTCACTAGCACAGAGTGTAAACAAATGTGTTACCGGTGACCTAGATACGGTGATACTGGTGACCCAGATACATGTTAAAATAGTTGTTTATCTGGATACTGTTACACTGTTAACCCTTAAAACCTGTGATCCCAATATTTCGGTATTGAATGTAAATATCTTATATCCCTACGTCCCATAATATTTGTCTGAGAAGATTCCATCGTTGTTTGTTGGTGATCAAAGATATCTTGTTTACAAATGTGATGTCAAACACAACCCAGGTGTTCTACATGGTTTAGCAAGATGGTAGGATGCTGTTGTGTGATATTATAGTGTGCTGATAAGGTAATTTATTAAGTATTTTCATGATGAAAAGACAGGTTGAAAATTTAGGAAATGGTCATTCTAAAAGGATGACAACATAGCACGCTGTTGAACTTGTTTTAAGTAATTCTGTAGATAAATTATACTTAAAATATGATTATTCTGTAAGATATCGAAAGTGAGTGAAACAATAATTTGGAGACTGACGAAGAATTGTTTAAATTGATTGATAATCAAGCCATATATGTTCAATCTGGAGAACAAGCTACATTACCTGAGAGTATTTGTGGGCAAGACCACATAATATATCAAGTAAATTTTAAACAGTTTAGTATTCTGCCAATATATAATAAACAGGAATAACATGATGGTGTAAGTCAATAACAAATTATAGAGCACTGAATTGTACGAAATTATCGTGTTTTCAATATCACTCTGATATGTACTGTTTTTGCTCATGAGCTCAGGGAAAGGGTTTTATGGTTCAGGTAGCAAGGGTTTAAAGGGTTAAAATAATTTGTTTTAATTATTTTTTCATGATCATGTGCCATGCCAGCTGACGTAGGCGATCATGGATCTCCACAAATGTCTGTCCTTAGGGCAGATGCTGACAACTCCACTGTACCATGACGCCAGATTATTCAGAACTTTCTCTCTGTATCTTTGTCTTGTCCCTCATTAATTTTACCAGATGTCACAATGCTTTAAAATTAAGAAGAGCAGGCTGGAAAGCCACTGCCCGGACAAGATTCAATAGAAAGATTAATAAATAAATTCCTACAGAATATTTTAACCATCTTCTAAATGACATTGGGACCCTCACAGATGCTTCGGAGTTTGTGCACTGTCGCTCAGATCTTTCTGTGTAAAAAAAAAGAGATCGGAGCACACATGGTTACTCACCTAAGTGCAATGATGATGGTCCTATCGATCAATATTATTTCATCAACACTTATTACATAAATTGTTTTTAATTTTTGTTTTCAACATTTTTATAATCAAATTCCTAATGACAAATGTTCTTTTACTTTCTTGCAGGGCCGAGTTTTAAAGTCGCAGTTGAAGTTGGCATATAAAATTGGCATTTTGTTAGTTTTCTGTTACTGTATTTATTGTAATGCGAATTGCCAGACCAAGATATTTTTTTCGATTAAGTAAGTAGGAAAATTGAGGCTTGTAAATCAAAGAAAATCTGGCAATCAGCTGACAAAATAGATGTGAGCACTGAGTGACATGTTATATGACACGGAGCATGGCAGATAAAGAATATATACTGGACGCCATAACGTTACGGCATCGAAGAGAGTGAATTTGTATGGATGTTGAGTTTCTTGATTGTCTATGCCAGACATGCACATGCAACTTAGTGAGTCAACAGCAGTTCTAACAAATGAACTCCCACACACCGCTCATAAGAACATCATAGAATTGAACGAAATAGGCTTTTTATAGCAGTATGATCATTTATCTACCAAATAAGTTATCATTCATTACATTTTTGGAAAAATAAGAAAATGGCAGCTTAGTTTATGCCTACACCTTGTGAGTGAAAAAGTTCATACAAATTATTTCAATTATAGCATTTTCTTTCAGTTTGGAAGTTAAAATAAAATACACACAAAAATAGACCACCGACGATTTAGTAAAATAGTATTTCATTTTCTGAAGATAAGTCTTCAAGAAAGCTATATGCTAAAGAAATAGAAAAATGTTTCCATCTTTCCCAGGCCATCTCATGTCCCAAACAAGACAAGCTCATTCAGGATATACTACAAAAAATCAGCCTGCAGTCAAAAAAATCTGAACTAGTCTTACAGTGGATACCAGCACACTGTGCCATACCAGGAAATGAAAAGACTGACTAACTTGCACGGGCTGGAGGGAGCCTAACACAACACCACCTAGCACAAAGCTTTACAGAAGCAAATACTCTACTGAAACAATCCAGAAAAATCATATGGAGAAAAGCAAATGGAGGAAACAACCCAGAGCATAACAGTATAAATACATTAAACAGAAAAGCACTGACCGCGGTCTTCAGACTTAGAGCGGGACACTGCAGTCTCAGAGCACACCTCCATAGAATGGGTCTCAAGGACTCTGCTGCTTGCTCCTGTGGAACACTAAAGCAGTCCCCAGATCACATCCTGCAAGACTGACCTAGTCTGAGCAGTGTGAGAATGGAAATCTAGTCAACAGAAACAACACTACAAGACAAACTATGGAGGACTGGTGAAGACCTCAATCGCACCGCCCTGTTTGTGACACATACCGGAGTAGTCGCATAGCAAAAGTTGATAGCAGAAGAAGAAGAAAAATGTTTGTTTTTAATTGACTATTTTCTATAGCGTTTTTCTCTTTCTTCTACCAAGGTTAATGCTGTGATCGGATATACTGTGTTAGAATCTCCGAAGTGCATATTCCATTTGCTTTGTTATCTGTTATTTGCATGCATTGTTTCTTTCCGAATGCATATCTGTTGTATTGCTTTGATTCTGCTAATATTTTGTATTACGTAACATGCGTTTGTACATTCTTATTTTGTGTGATTGTTTTAATACAATATATAACTCACAAAATCACTCTCTTAATGAGTATTTGACAAAGAGAAGCAGAATGGCTGTCAGCTGGATTTTATTAGACATTCAGTGTTCAATTCCCAGTATATTTGATTTTCTAGTCTTCCCAGCTGAAAATGGGTATCAAGTCTTTCTGAGTGGGGGGAAATTATTAAATATCTGCAGATGTTAAACTGTTCTGCAGCTGACACTTTCTTTTATCTTGACAGAACTGAGAACCTATGAGGGCGATTTCAATTCATAGATATTGATTCTAACCAGTCCAAAAAAGCATTAGTGAACTTTGACATTTGAACTTTGCTCTTATATAACTAAATGTAATGGGTTAAAAAATGACAATACCTCTTTAATGATTCAGTAAGGTTTCACCTCTAGAGATTATTTTTAGCTTCAAATATGCACACAACTTAGTTAAATTAAATATTGTTTCTAAATATGATTTATTTAACTTATTATATATCAAATTAAAGTAAATGATTGTACTTTCATAAATTTATTGTATGCAAAATATAATGTTGTGTTACTGATGCAAATATTAGCATGTAATAAATTAATTGAGTTGTGAGAACAAAATCCAACTTACCAAGGGCCTTGAGAACAATATGGTGAATAAGTCAGATAATGTCTCTTTATATAGTAATCCATTTATGAATACAAAAATTAAAATTGGAATATGGTTTCTACTGCAGAAATTGTCAACCGCCTATCTTTGGAAATTTCCATTAAAATTTCAATTGAGAATTTCACATACTAAACATTTCATGTCTCATAATATATAATCACATACAGTGAAATTATAGTATTTACGAATTAAAGAACTAGTGATTCTTGAATAATAGTCCTAACTCATATATACTTCTCTTCAGTAGACTTTTGTAAGTTCTGTCTAGAATCCTTCTTCTTTTCAATCCTACTGGAACCTGACTGGGGCAACGCCCTCTCGCAGCTGGTTGGGAAACACTACTAGTATTATTTAAATTATTAATAATCGACGTATTTAAATCACAAACATCTGTGTCATCAGAATCAGAAGCTTCACTATCTTCACTATCAGTATCTACATCTTCATGCAACCAATCTCGCGCTTCTGCAGCTGTAAAACGTGCAGAACGGGCTGATAACAAACCATTTCTAGACTCTGAATTGTTAGACATTATTTTTAATCACAGGGTAACTTGAAAACGAAAATTAAAGACAATCTACTTATTAGTTGTTTGTTTGGTAGTTTCAAACTGGATCACTCTATTTTATTTCATTTTTAATCTTATACCTTTTGCTTTATAATTGTATTTTTGTTGATTTAGTCTGTTGTTGTACTTAATAGAATTACCTTTCCTTGACTTTTGATCTTACATTTTACAGGTATACATTAAAAATAATACCATCTTACAGAAACACACAAACAGATATTTATTATTATTATTACATTCCTCTTGTACTATTATACGTTACATAGGGCCTGCAAGAAATTGGTCCATACCGCTCTATCCTGGACAACTCTTTTAATATCTTCTGTGGAATTGAGTCAGATATTTCTTTCTCTCTCAGTAAAGTTTGTTTCAGGGTTTTACTAGGACACCCCTTTATTCTCCCTCCCACTTCAATGCCTGCTGTGTAATTCTTTGATCATTTCGTCTCAGAGTGTGTCCAAAATATCTCTATCTTCTCTTTCTTATAACACTTTTTACTAGTTGACTAGAATTTCTCTGATTTCATCACTTCACCTGAATTCATCCCATTTTATGTTAATTATTTTTCGCAGATATCTATTTTCATGTTTATTAGATTTCTATGTTTGTGTAAGATGGTGCTGTAACACACATAATGTATATTCATTATTATTTAAATTTCTACTACAACTAAAACTTCTTGTTCCTAGTGGAACATAGGACTGCAACTGTTGTCTCCATCTAATTCAATTTTGTCCAGTCTTCTTGATTTCCGCCCATAAGACTCTAATCTCTTTGACTTCCTCATCCTCTACGGTTCTTTGCCAGAGAGTTTTTGATCATCCTACTTCATTCTTCTCCTGTGGATTCCAGAAAAGTGCATCTTTTGGTTATGTTGTTCAATTCTTTCCAGAGGGTGTGTCAGATCCATCACCATTTTATATCTTTAAACTCCATTTGTGTTGACTACTGACATGTTCTCCTCCACAATGTTGTATTTGTTATTAATTTTGACGATTTGATGTGAAGTATGAGGTAGAGGCATCTGTTGGTGAATGTCTCATCATCTGCTGTCCGACTGGCGTAGACAATCATGGATCTCCACAAACGTATGTCCTTAATGCTGACCATGACTTGTGATGTTGATACTCTTCCGTGCCATGAAGCCAGGTTGACTTGCATTTTCTCTCACAGTCTCCCTCTGCTCACTCGGGAGCTTATCTTTTATCTTAACCATTGCCGTGGCGTGAGATTGATTCTATCTTGCCATTATGCCGCGTGTCATCCATGCTTTGAGACTCTGAGATTACTATCATCTGTTCTTGGCCCCCGTTCTGCGCTGGTGTCATTATATGCACTGATGGCATAATGGTTCATTCATAAATGTGAACCACTGAATCTTTCTCTCGTGCTGTGCATGGGATAGCCTGTGCTTCTGATATTCCGTTCTCTCTCGTGAATGTCTTATGTCAATTTGAACTGCATTTTTATTTAATCCTACTAGGTCACTCTTTTGTTCTAATATCCTTTTTTTGTTCATATCTTTAGTCTGTCTACTGTATGATTTAGTGTATCTGCCACCTGTGTGTTGCCGGGTCTCGCAAGGGGAGCAAAGAATAGTAACACTGCAACTTACAAGGCATGTCGTAAGAGGTGACTGAGGTAGGGGCCATATGAAAGGTACCCTAGTAAATAAAAGCGTAGCAGAAATTGGATGTGCTGGCATACTTGTTGGCGCATAACTGGCACAACGTACAATCGCTCTTAGGCTCAGATCACATACAAATCATAAAAGTGGTTAACAAGTGGTCTATATGGAGTATTCAAAGAAGAAGAAGTGTATCTGCTCATTCCCACTCATGTCAATGGAATTGACCAATTGGGAGCTCTTGATATACAGGCCACATACATCCGATTAAGTTCCTACGATCATCCGAGTCAATTTGCTCTAGAAAATCATTTTATACTTTATATGGGACCTCATGGACTCAACACACTCCTTCCAATGCTTCTTAATACTGTCTCTTCTCATACTTTATAATATATGTCTATATATTTTATTATTATTATTTTATCTTCTTTTTTCCGTTTTGAGTTTTTCATATTTATTTCATTTTTATTCACATAATTTTACTTTAGAGATTTATTATGTTAATGTATATGTTATGTCTGCCATCCAAGAAGTCTAAATTTCTTCGCTTCTTTCGTATCCTTTGCTTGATAAAGGCTTTTTGGTAGAAACATCGATTGTATATTGTTTTTGTACTATGTAAAACTACAGTACTTTGTTTTTATGTGTTTTGCTATTCCTGCATGTCCTGTTGTTTATCTGCTAGTTGGCATACATCATAAGCAAAATCAAGATCTTCCAGTTGTTTATGTAAGGTTCATTGTATTCTATTTGCAACCTCTGTTAATCGTCTCATCATCTAGTTTGAAACCATTAGGACGATTGTTAAGAATAACAGACATCACAAGGTTTTTGTATTTTGTTTTTGTGAATTACTTTAGCCTCATCATAGAATTTTTTTATAATTTTTATAAATTTCTCTGAAATTCCATAATGTTTAAATATTTCACATATCCCTGTGCGGCTGTTACTGTTGAATGTCATTTTCTAAGTCCACAAAATTCATATATAAAGTTGTTTATCATTTGTAAGAGAGTACTTGTTTTTGGTTGTTATGTAGGGGATTAAAGCTTCTTTTAGCCATGGCTTGCCTTTCAATCTAAGGACTAGCCTTTTATTATATCAGAGCATTTAGGCCAACAAACATGACATATAAGAATTAACTCCTTTCGGAGAATTCAAGATCGTACTATTTATTTATTTATTTTTTTTCTTTCGACCGCTTTCAACTCAGACGAAGTTTCATCTCTGAAACTGATTTTTGCGTGAAAATCCGTTTTCCAATTTCTTACAATGGCACAGTGCACATTGTAAATTACTTACACTGGCAGCCGTGTGCTCAATGTACTCGTAATTAGTATTCCCTCGCCATACAGGCAGATTTTCTCCGACTTCAGAGGTACTCACGTTATCGTCCTGAGTAAGACCAGGGACTCGAACAAATGCCGGACAGTAGGTTCGAACCCGAGCTATAAGGCGTCTCACAACTAGCAGGCCGAGCTACTATCAGACTACTCTAGGCAGTCCCCAAGATCGTACTATAAAACACATCATATATATATATATATATATATATATATAGGTCTCTATGGTAAAGTGGTTAGGATGTTTACCTATCATTCTGATGGTTGTAGATTTGAATCCGGACTGAGTCACATATCTATATTTGTCCATGAGATTCCTAGGATTGTTGCTGAAGCTATAACATTTGTGCAACACAGATGGCATGCCATTTCTGCAGACAGGGACATAGCCGTATAGGGAAACCTGGTACAATTAAATCATTCCTTCCCATTTAGACCCTTTTTTTGACATAATATATATTCACCTTTAATTAAGTTAATTCTTGTGTAATATGTCAGCAATTCTGCTATAACCTTCCGTTATGAATGATTAATAATTGTACAAGATAACATATCAGGGCATATATTCATTTTGTTTATGTTGGTGCTTTTTTAACCCATTTGCCTTTCTGAGTCGATATACTGGCTCACAGTATCTTTTAAGATGACACAAAGCCAGAATACTGTCTCACAGTATCTTTTAAGATGACACAAAGCCAGAATACTATTTCACAGTATCTTTTAATATCACACAAAGCCAGAATATTGGTGAATTCAGTAATACATTGCAATAGAAATGTGTCTGGAAGTAAAAGAAAACAGTTACGGAATGAAAGTGTTTAAAATGTTATTATTATAAACAAAATAATATGGCAGCATTTCTAGTATTGCCTTCAATTATCACTGTCTATCTATTCTATTCTCTAATCCTGTTTTGCCTTTCGACGTCACGACGAAATAAAAAGACAACTGGAACGAGCCTCCTTATGTGCTTTGTACAAGGTGGAGTTTAGTGCCTTGGATATTTCGTTGCTCCATTGTTTACATGGTTGTCCTCTGGGTCTGTTGTAGTTGTTTCTGAGTGCTAGTGTTCTTTATGGGAGACTATCATGTGGTAACAGTGATACGTGTCCGAACCATTTATCCTGTTCTTTCTTTATATATTTTAGCACCGTCAAGGATCTCACTCTTCTTCTGATTTCGTCGTTTCTGATCTGATCGCTTCTTGTAACATTTAGAATTTGTTGTAAGCATTTCATCTCTGTCGTTTGGATTCTTCTGTTCTCATTTGTTGTCAGTGTCCAGGTCTGACACTGATAAATTATCACTAACTGTATTAATTATGGCAGCAGAGAAAGTCAATATTAGATTGCTGAGAATACTGTTTGATATTTCTCTGTATATAGCTCAAGATAAATTGTATCATAATATTTTAATAAATTTTATTATAATTATAATGTAAGATCATAGGGCTGCTGTTGTTGATCATTTTACCAGGATGTTAGACACAAATATTGTTGTATTCTTATAGTGGGTATCTCTCTACATGTTACAAAGGTATTATTTCTACTGCTTTGTCAGTGTTACAGGAAATAACAACATCGTTTTCTCATTTGGTTGCTGTAACATGTAACAAAGACATCATGTTTTTCCCCGCTTGGTCAGTGTTACATGTAACAAAGGCATGTTTTTTTCTGCTGCTTGGTCAGTGTTACATGTAACAAAGACATGTTTTTCTTCTGTTGGTCAGTGTTACATGTAACAAAGACATGTATTTTCTTCTGCTTGGTCAGTGTTACATGTAAAAAGACATTTTTCCTGCTTGGTCAGTGTTACATGTAACAAAGACATTGTTTTCTCCTGCTTGGTCAGTGTTACATGTAACAAAGAACATGTTTTTCTCTGCTTGGTCAGTGTTACATGTAACAAAGACATATTTTTTCTCCTGCTTGGTCAGTGTTACATGTAACAAAGACAAAATGTTTTTCCCTGCTTGGTCAGTGTTACATGTAACAAACATGTTTTCTCCTGCTTGGTCAGTGTTACATGTAACAAAGACAACATGGTTTTTCTCCTGCATTGTGGCAGTATTACATTCAAAATCATTAAACATTTTCCATAATTTGTTTCTCATCTCCATGTTTTAGTCACATTATTGTGTAGTAATTTCTATAGAACTTCCATTGCTGATCTCGTCCAACTCATCATTATTATTTCAGAGATAGGGTAGACCATCTGCAAAATAACCTTGCATTTTATCAAATGTTTGTGAGACAAAACAGGATTAGAGAAGAGAAGAAAACTTTGTCATTAATCATTACAAGTAAAAAAATTGATCATATCACACAAGTGGGCTGATTGTTTTTGTTATGCTTGGGTTCTAGAGTTTAAATTAACTGAAATGTTTTATTGACATTTCCTTGAAATGTTTCATTGACTGGTGTCAGCAGAATATTTCATGATCATTATTAAACTATTCAGATATTCACTCATGTTTGCAAAAATAATTTATGTAAATTGTTCCTGTTTAAATAATATTTGAGCACTATTTAAAAAAATCTGAGTCAGACATTTTGGCGTTAAGAAATATGTAAATTTTGAATAAACGTGTTAAGTGTGTCATGTTGCTATATTTTGTTTGAGTACGAATTGTTTTGTCTTTATGTGTGGCAAACTTCAACTCTTCTTGGTTATACCTGTTATATTGAAAAAAATATGTCTCACTTTTGCAAGTATCAAAAACTGCCTCTGTAGGATGGAAAAGTAAAACATCAAGTGTGATAAACTTACAAACTTCAGAGTAAATGAACATTTCAACCAAATGGTATTTATCAGGGATAAGAAAATACTGTCTTTTTCTTTCTTTTCTCTAATCTTGTAATGTCTCACAGCATCAAGATAAGAGATTTCTAGAACAGGTGCTTTGTACATGGAATGGCCTAGAAAAGTCGAGTCGGCAGTCTCATAACGTGAAATAGTCAGTCTCACAGTCAGCTAGAGGAGATGAGTGAGCAGTCTCACATTGAGAAATAGTCAGTCTGACAGACAGAGCAGTCTCACAACGAGAAATAGTCTGACAGACAGAGCAGTCTCACAATGAGAAATAGTCTGACAGGCAGAGCAGTCTCACGACGACTAGAAGAGACGAGAAATTAGTCTCACAACAAGAAAGAGTCGGACCAGAAGTCTATATTCATCGTGAATAGACGGAGGTTCCACAAAGTTTGATGAGATTTTTGTTATATAAGGACCATTATTACTGGTAGAATTTACTAAGACATCATAGGAGGTAGACCATTGCAGAGAGTAAGAAATGTTGGGTTGTGGGTACTTTATATATATATATATATATTGCTTCAAGCTTTTAAAGAATAAATGTAGGATAAAACTATGATATATTTGAATGATGATATAAACATGTTGTTGACCATTTAAAAAAAATAAGAATAAACTCTTTGAATACATAATTTGGTATTTCTTCCTAGAAATTTCTTCCTAGAAATAGGCGGATCTATGAGAATGAGATGAAATAATGAGAGATGGCTAGACTATCCAATAAATACAACCCTTCTGCAGGGACGAATTTGGACTCCCCCTTGCAATAGTAAAATATAAAATTGGAGGGCCCTGATAGATAAATAACTATGTCTGTTTCATTGTCATTCAAGAGGATCTCAAATCTCTGCGTTAATTAGTAATGGATCATATTGTATACAGTTTTTTCTGAATGGATTTCTTAACTGTGAAAGCAGTCTGAAATTGAGATGACACACAATTTATCCCTCTCCTGGTTCAATGCCGGAAGATTCACTTATTTTCTCAAGAGTATCTTCCGCCTGGCACAGCCATGATCTGCATCTCCTTAGTTTATAACCTTTCTTCTTCTTAATGAGTTATTGAATGTGAAAATATGAGGAATATAAGCAAAGACAGTGAAGATGAATTTTGTAATTCTTGTTTATTCAGAGGAAAAGAAATACATGAGCTTAGATATGCTGATGAGACAGTGCTGTTATCAACATCACAAATAGGAATTTATAAATTATTCATGACAATTGGAGATAAAAAGGAAAAAAATTAATTTATATCCCAATGCACGTCCTTTGCAATCATTTTAATTAGCAAATTGTAGTGTATGGAATCCAGTGCAGCTGGCGTAGGCGATCCTGGATCTCCACACATTTTTATTTTTGGTGTTTGCTATCAATTCAGATGTTGACGCTCTACTGTGCCATGAAGTCAGGCTATCCAAAATTCTCTCTCTGTCTCGTCTACCCTCGATTTTACCAGTTGTTACAATGCGTTCTAAACCTCCCCTCCTCATCATATGTCCAAAAAAATGATGACTGCCTCTCTTATATTGATAATTAGTTTTCTCTGTGTCTTGACCTCATTCAACACCTCAACATTAGTGATTTTAGCAGTCCATGGAGTTATCATTCTTTTGTAAAACCACATCTCTGTGGCCTCCAGAGATTTTTCGATCTATTTGTTTATTGTCCATGACTTGCATCCGTATGACAGTATTGGTTCTATGTCTTCTTTCTTTCTTTTGTCGTCACACTGCTACCGGGTTGTTGCCCAGTGTCGTGGTTTTCTGTTTTTGTCTTGCGCTGTTCTGGTGGCTTGTGTGATTGTTATCTTTGCTCTTTCACAGGATGCTGCCACGCCATCTAACCATCTTTTCCGTGGTCTTCCTCTTGCCTTCTTTCCCGATGTTCTGTTGTAGAAGACTCTGTATACTGTGGAGTTTGGATGCATTCTTATTAAGTGGCCAAACCACTTCATTCTTTGTTTATCTATATAATTCAAGCACGGTTTTGTGCCAACTTTCTTTCTATGCTGATGTTGGTGATTCTGTCTTTTCTTGTGTTGTTGGTAACTTTTCTCAGGCAACGCATTTCACATGTAGTTATTTTTGTGACTGCGCTTTGCTCAATGTCCATGTTTGGCTCTGGTAACACAAAGTAGGTATAAAAATGCTGTTGATCATTTGTTTCTTAGCTGCCTGTGAAATTTTGGGTGCCTTAACAATGGGGCTAGCTGGTAGGTTACAGCATTTGCTTTTGTACTCTAGCCTCTATCTCTCTATCTAGTTTTCCGTCTTCTGTGAATATGCTTCCTAAGTATTTGAATTCTTTCACTTGGTTTATTTTATTGACATGGATGTCTAGATTATTATGTTTTCTTCCCATATTCATTATTTCTGTTTTAGTGTTGTTGATTTTCATGTCATGTTTCACAATTATTGTTCAAAGTGTCAATATGATGTTGTAGATCTTGTTCATTTTGATGTATCAGGCACTGATCATCTGCAAAAAGTAGTTCATTTATTTCATCATTATCTGAATTCGACTCTTGAGTTATTTTATCCATATATGCGATAAAGAGTAGTGGTGAAAGGACACAACCTTGTCTAACACCTGATGTAATGGAGAACCAGTCGGTCATTCCTTCTGTAGTTCTTACTGTACTCTGGCTATCTTGATATAAGGCCATGATGTTACCTAATAGTTGTCCTTGGACGCCATATTCTTCAAGGATCTTCCATAGTTTGCACCTGTTTACTCTATCAAATGCCTTTTCTTGGTCTATAAATATAAGCTGCCTACAGTTTTAGTTTAGTTTTTAGTTTTAGTCGTCGGATCACCATCACTGCACGTCGAACAAATTAGTCCATAAGTGCTCGATCTCTCCCTCAGTATGTCCATCAGCGTGTGGCACTAACGACACCGGTTCTTTGTTGGTTTACAATTCTTCTTTGTCTGCCAGCATAGCGTTCTTGTCGAGCTACACCACACTTAACTTTGAGTTCTTGCAGTCTGGTTAGTGTTGTGGATGCACCGCTATTACGTGAATCATGTACACGCCTCTCTCCCTTAAGGAATTTATAATATCAGCCTGGTCCATTGCTCGTCCGCTTTGGACAGCAGCCATACCTGCAAGCCTATCCGCACGTTCATTCCCCTTACACCTGCATGCCCTGGTACAAAAATAAAACTGATCTTTGTCAGCTTAGACCTCCCAGCGATTCTATCCAATGTCTCCTAGCCCATCCTGTTTCAATCTTCCTGAGCATACTCATTGAGTCACTGAGAAAACATGCATGGATAAAAGTCTGTGATTCTAGCCAAATCATCGCTTTGGTAACCGCCATGATTTCCATAGTGAGACTGCTTGTAGTCACGGCAAAACCACCACTGTCTTCCTTCACAACATCACCTCCGACCTGAGCAGTGAAAGCCCACGAGCTCCGCACATGTCGAATCACCGAACCATCCGTATAAATGATTACATCATGCTCAGATGCGTCTCAGAAATTAATGCCTGAACCTCTGCCTCCACAACAAGTGGGTTGTGTTGCCTGCATTCTTTATCAAGTTCGATGCATACAGAAAAGGATGTAGCGATTGCTCTTGGCACTGGTATCCATTCTTCACCGGGATCAATGTCTTCAAGTGTACACACCTGTTCAATACAGTCCTCGGCCTGACCCATCCAAGATTTTCCTCTTTTAACCTATTTCCTTTTGTCTCTTTATTTCCAAGTGCAGAGGATGTTGTGTGTCAGCATTGACTCAAGGTATGCTGCACGGCTCATCAGTATTCTATACTCCATAGTAGGATAGTCAAGGAGATAGCGATCGCCCTGCACGACGTGTCTTTAGTGCAACCAAGTATAATGCGCATCGCCTCGTTCTGTATTCTTTATAGTCGTTCTATCTGACTATGACTGAGAGTTACATGAGAGTTACATGCCTACAGTTTAAAGACATGTAATGGAGTTTCCAGCTGTACATACAATATTATTAGCTGTAGATTCTGACATTTAATATCTGTCCAAGCAGCAGAAAAAAACATGCCTTTGTTACATGTAACACTGACCAAGCAGGAAAAATATGATGTCTTTGTTACATGTTACAGCAACCAAATGAGAAAACGATGTTATTTCCTGTAACACTGACAAAGCAGTAGAAATAATACCTTTGTAACATGGTTCTATGTAGCACTGAATAATTCGCATTCTGACCTCAACTGACAAGGACTGTCACTGATACAAAATAAAAATCACCACCTGTACACTCCATTGTGACAGCTTTGGCATAACAGTCTTTAAACTACCTGTACACTGCATTGTGACAGCTTTGGCATAAGTCTTTAAACTACATGTACACTCCATTGTGACAGCTATGGCATAACAGACTTTAAACCACATGTATACTCCATTGTGACAGCTTTGGCATAACAGACTTTAAACCACATGTACACTCCATTGTGACAGCTTTGGCTTAACAGCCTTTAAAAACTAAATCCTATAGAAAACTCTTTGGCTACTTCCTTAACCAGAAATAAAACTATGTGACATATTAATGACAGTTTATGTCAATATGTACTCACATAATGGAGTTTCCAGCTGTACATACAATATTATTAGCTGTAGATTCTGACATTTAATATCTGTCCATGCAAGCGATGTTAACAACAGCCTCAGAAGTGTGCTGCTGCACATCTCGTGTGTGTGTGTGGAGGTGAGTGTAGAGTCAAATCCTAGAACACAGTCCCCTACCACAGGTGGGGCATATATGATCAAGGTTAGACATGTGGGTGTTGTGTGTTCTGTCTTTTCGCGCAGCTCGTTTTTTCTGTGCCTCAATAGCATGACGAATCTCAACTATTCAAGTTCCTCGGGTGTTGTTACTGCGTCACATTTGGCGATCTTGCACCAGGGATTCCCAGCACATGGTGTCTATATCAAAGAATTTCAGAGACACTTTAAGAGTGTCTTTAAAGCGTTTTTCTGTCCACCAGCTGAATGTCTGATCCCTTCAAGTTTGCCATTCATCAACTGTTTTGGGATGCGTTTATCAGGCATCCAAGCAAAGTCACCAGCCCATTTTACTTGGGCCTTTTGTAACAGGGTGTTGACGCTTGGGATCTTTGCTCTTATGAGGACTTCGGTATCTGGAATTTTGTTGTGCCAGTTTATTTTTAGTAGTTTGCATAGACAGCTTGTGTGGAAGTGGTTTAGTTTTCTTGCATGTCTGCTATACACTGTACATGTCTCACTGTTGTACAGCAGCATGGTTAGCATTATGAACTACGCTTATCCCCTTCTGCTCCCACACAGTAACATGCAGCCTTCCGAACCCAGCACTGGCTTTGGATATCATATTGTTGACCTCAGAGTCTATGTTTGTTGATCTGGATAGTATGCTGCCAAGATAGGCAAAGTTGTCCGCTGGCAGGAGATGCTGGTGTTTAATATTGATGACTGGATCATAGTACTGCTCTCTAGGGGCAGGCTGAAACATTACCTCAGTTTTCTTGATGTTAATGGTAAGACCAAACATATCATAGGCCATGGAGAACGTGTCCATGTAGGTTTGCATTTCTTCCTCCAGAGTTGGTAGCAAAGATTCTGACATAATTTGTGGTTGTAGTTTCCTGATCTTTACCCTCCAACACCAGACCCTGGGATCTCACATAAAACCATGGAGATAGTGCTATATTAACATTTTACATTCAGAGCAAAAGGCATAAATTTGGTTACAGTTGCTGTGTTCTATCGAAGAACAGATTGGTTACTGGTTACTAAACTGACATCATTGCACTCCGGGCAGACCCAAAGGTGCTCAGTCTCCCCAACAGATATCGAAGAGTATGCATACTGATGGTTCCTGTGGCTCGCTGATTAAACACACCTCTTACTCTGCCTCTCAGGCATCCAGTTCGATTTGAACAACGGGTAACTGAAGAACAGAGGAATGATGAAATGGACAAAAAATTGTCTGTAAAAAAAGTATATATAATCTTATCTTATGCCAAGTTTATGAAAGTAAATTGACAATTTTTAATAAAAACTCAGCATTGGTGCAAAATGTACAAAGCTCTAGCTTAACCTTAAGCATAACCTACAAATCCACAGCCTTGAGTAAAAAATGTGTAATACCTAAGTACAAAAGCTAGATGGTCGTATTAATGGTAAAATAATATACCTTAACCATGGCTCCAAAATGTACAAAATTCCAGCCATGGCACAAAATCTACAAAGCTCTATCTTAACCCTTAGAACCCGGGCTCCTGATGTTTTGGGAGTGAATGTAAGCGTTGCATATCCTGAGCTCCCGATATATCGGTCTGAAAATATTTCTTCATTATTTTTCGGTATTTGAAAATAAATTGTGTACAAATGTGACGTCAAACACAACCCACATGTTCTACATGGTTATGTCGGACGCTGTTGTGTGATTTTTTTTGGGTACTGATGAGGTAATTAGTTAAGTATTTCATGTTGAAAAGATGTTTAAAATTTTAGGAAATGATCATTCTAAAAGTTTAACAACAGAGCAAGCTGTTGAACTTGTTTTGAATGAATCTGAAGATGAATTAGACTTAGAATGTGATTATTCTAATAAGGATATAGAAAGTGAGATAGATGATCATTTAGATCAATTAGAATTATTTTGTTCTATTGATATTTAAGCTATATGTTCAATCTGGAGAAAAATCTACATATACAGGAGTATTCGCGGTCATACCCACATATTAAATCAAATAAATTTTAAAGTTAGTATTCTGCAAATAGATAAAAAGCGGGAATAACGAGGCTGATGGATAAGTCAATAACAAATTATAGAGCACTTAAGTGTGCTAAATTATCGTGTTTTAATATAACTCTAATATGGTCTGTTTTTACTCAGAAGGTCTGGGGAAGGGATTTTTAAGATATAGGTGGCCAGGGTTCAAAGGGTCAAAAATCCACAAAACCTCACCCATGAGTTCAAAATATACAAAACCTTTGGTACAAAGTCCACAAAATTTAATCATGGTTCCAAAATGTACAAAGTCTCAGCCATGGTACAAAATCAACGAAACCCTAGCAGTCAGTACAAAATCTACAAACCCAACAATAGAAACATAGTCTATAAGTCTCCAACTTTGGGTAAAAATCCACAAACTCGAGCCATCACAACAAACTCAAAACCCTATTTTGAACTGAACAAGTACTTTACATAATTATATTTTAGTACCTTATACTTTGTACTTTACAATTTATCTGTTCCAGTTTTAATAAAAACATATGATTTAATTATTGTTAGAAGCCTATTGTCTCTAAAATATGTTATATGACTTTCTGATTATAAATTTTAAAAAAGTTAATTGCATATCCTTTACAGGACTTTGCGAATCAATCCCAGCTTTTAATGCTGTTTGTGATTTTCTAGGCATTATTACGTTCAGTAGTTTGCCATTGCTTTCTGAACTGGTGGTGCCATCGTCCTTTTGTAAAAGTCCACACGAAACAATTTGCAACCAAACTTCTGCAGGCATTCAAACTCAGAACGTCGGGGTTAATAGACCGAGTCACTATCCCCTAAGCCACAGACGCCACCCGATTGTAAATAAAGCACATAGAAATTGCATTTACACATTGTAGTTAATAACCTTTATATGAGACAAAAGTACAATGATATTTGTTTGCAAGACAGAAACATTCTCCGTCTGTTCTTTTCTTTATTACATTTCTTAAAAAGTTTTAAACTCTAAAATCTTTTCCTGTGTGACTGTATGTCAGTCCTGCAGGAAACCACAGACTAATAGGGACAGAAAGCTGGCTCAACAGATAAACAAACTCATAAAAACAACTAATAATCCTAGAGTGGATACCTTCTCACCGTGACATTTCAGGAAATGTAGAGTAGACAGACTGGTTAAGAACTGAACAAAGAAGATAGAGCTCAAACACAGTTACAAGAGAACATGCAGGTATCAAAGAAAATTACAAACAGTTGTATAGACAACAAACCAGCAACAAACACCCTCCCCTCCCCAAACAAAGGAAAGACCGTTTCACAGTCACTGTACGAGAAACCATATCTCTGTACAAGAAAGATATCCTTAGGAATCTGGTCATCCTTTATCCCAAAATTGATGACCCAGTCATTTTAGGTTGTACTGACGAAAGGAAATGATCTTGCTTAAAATCCCAGCATTATAATGCAGATATATTAATAATATAAACTATAACAAATAATAGTGTATTTTTACAGTCTGATAATAGTAAATTACAAATAACGTAATATTCTCTAGATAATTCAACTTATTTTATTCTAGCGAGAAGCAGTAACAGTCTGAAAATTACAAACAGTGAATAAATATGTGTCAGTGTTCAAATGGAACAATTATCAATAATAAAAATGACAAAATTATTCATCTTACATTGATATAATAAATATGAGTGAGACAAGGATGTGTGCTGTCACAATTTCTCATTCAAATATATCAAAAACAAATTTTCAAACAAACTGAAGAAATATCAGGATTAAAGGTTAGTCAAAAATAATAAACAATCTTAGATATGTCTATGATTCATATTATTTTTGGTTGAAAGTGAACAGAAAATGCAAGAAATTGTAGAACTGATAGATACTACAGACATAGTGAATATATTAATATCAATTAATCAACAGTCAATGTAGACGATCATGTATCTCTACAACTCTTTCTCCTAGGTGCAATTAATCAGTTCTGACATCAATCTCTTGTTGAACCACAATATAATACCATCCAACACCTTCTCCCTCTGTCTTCCATGATATCTCCGTCCCTGAATTTGACCTGTCACCAAATGTTCTAAATCTCCTCTTTGCATTATATGCCTGAAGAACCTTGATTGTCTGATTCTTATTCTTTTGATAAGGTTTCTTTGTGTGCACGCCTGTTTTAAAAGCTCATCATTTGTTTTCTTTGTTGTCCATGGAATTTTCAGCATTCTTCTGTAAAACCACATCTCTGTGGCTTTCAGCGTTCTTATTGATTGCTTTTACATTGTTCATGATTCGCTGCCATACATAAGTATTGGTTCAATATTGCACTGGAGTACTCTTTTCCCAGTGTTATTGGTAATGAATTCACACATAGTGTTTTTTTCTTTTCATAAAAGCTGCTTTTGCTTGAACTATTTTACACCTAATCTCTGTTTTACATCTTCCATTTTAATAGTAGGAAAACCAACTATGATAATAAGCAAACAGTTTCTGTTTAACATCTTCCATATTTAATAGTAGGAAAAAACCAACTATGATAATAAGCAAGCAGTTTCTGTTTAACATCTTCCATCTTTAATAGTTGGAAAAAACCAACTATGATAATAAGTAAACAGTTAAAAATGAAAACTTAACATACAAATAAATGGAAAGTAAATGGAAAATGTACAAGTTTCTTATATCTTGTACATATAATTCATGGAGGTGAAACTAATATCAGAACAAAAACAGTAGGGATATCAAGAGTTATATTCAATAATATAAAACATAAATTAATAATCAAAAATAAATTGTAAAATTAAATGAACATGGGCTATTTATGATATTTTCACCTTTCCTAGAGTGTAGAAGCATGAACAATAAACAGATAACTAGATTATAAAATTAAAGACATTAAAATGTGAATTTACAAAAGAAATGGAGATATTTCACAAACACATAAGAAACAAACAAATGAAGACATTCTTGACTAATTAGAAATGACAATGGCATTTTTTAAAGATGTCACAAAATAGACAAATCACAAATTAAAAAATGTAAAGAGATATTGTTGAAATAATACCAGAGGTTCTATGATAGAAGACAGTAAATATTGTGGGCAAGTATGCAAGAGGAAGATATAATATAGTTGAAACATTAAGAGATGAACAAGGAACACTTTTGCAGAATACATCACCATGAAAAGAAACAGTAAACAATGGAGTTCCATTTTAGCAGACCTTTGATAGGAAAAAGGCACCTGATTAAACCTGATACTTTTGAATGGCAAACTGCAGATGTGGGAACTTCTGCACAACAAACTAACTTAGCTATACATGATCCTGTCATATAGTAAAGGCCTGGACATGAAGTTTAAAATATTATTATTTGAACCAAAGAGATAGGTTATATCAACATCTTAAAAAACAAAGTCGCCATGTAAATGTTAAAAATACTGCCAGAGATATACATACAACAAAAACAGAGAAAATCTTTGAAAAACTAAGCAACAACACATGAATATATTCCTTTCATACCATTATACGTTGCATAGGGCCTGCAAGTAATTTCTTCATACAGCTCCTCTGTTCTGGGCAACTCAATCTCTTCCATGGAACTGAGTTCGATATTTCTTGCCTCTCTCAACAAAGTTGTTTTCAGGGTTTCCCTAAGGCTTCCTCTCATTCTTGAACCCTTTGCCTTCCACTTCAATGTCTGCTTTGGTATTCCTTGATCATTTCTTCACAAGGTATGCTCAACAAATCTCCATCTTCTCCTTCCTATAACAGTTGTTACTAGAGGTTGACCAGATATTTCTCTTGATTTCATCACTTCTGCTGAATTCTTCCCATTTTATGTTCATTATTTTTCGCAGACATCTAGTTTCAAATGCATTCAACATACTTTCTATACCTTTAGTCACTTCCCAACTCTCGCTGGCATATGTTATGATTGATATGACATTGAAATTGAAAAAACACATGAATAATAATTTTTTTAAATATATAATGGACTGGTGTGCACTTGTTACCACGTCAGAAGAACAATTTCAGAAATGCTTTAGCAAATAAATAACACATGTAGAAGATCACAACATGCAGAAAATTAATGTTAATAAGACCAAGGTTAAGACAATGTTCAGATAAGAAAACTAAACATCTTCATCATGAACCAACAACTAAGACAAATGAAAGACTTCACATATTTGGGAAGCTCAATTTTAACAGATGAAAGAACTAATACTGAAATACAGCAAGATGTGAAAAAAGATAAAATCATGGATCAAATGACAGTTTTTAATGGAAAACAAGTATCGTTATTCACCAAAAAAAGCCTTATACAATATGATCGACATCTCAAATTTGTACTACCTGTGTCACAATTATACACCTGCAGCACAAGTAAAAAATAAAATTACAACAAGAGATGAAACTGCTTTTGAACATAAAATAGTGGGAGTAACAAGGAGAGATAAGATAACAGAGATGAAACGCATTGTGATACAATAAGTTAAAGTTTTTAGGAGTAACAAGGAGAGATAAGATAACAGAGATGAAACGCTTGCATAAAATAGTGGGAGTAACAAGGAGAGATAAGATAACAGAGATGAAAGGCTTGCATAAAATAGTGGGAGTAACAAGGAGAGATATAAGATAACAGAGATGAAAAGCTTGTAAAATAGTGAGTAAAGGAGAGGTAAGATACAAAACAAGACAATTAAAGTCTTAGTATAAGCAACACTAGTGGTAGATCATGTTAACCCTTAACCATTGGGATAATGGGATTTCGATCATTTATGATCGATGCAACATGCCTATTTAAGTGGCCATAATTTTGTATCTATTTTGCATTCAAGTTGGTAAAATTTATGTTATCTAATGCAGAAGATATGATAATCTAATAAAAATAATAAAAAAATTATTATATATTTTTTAGATGTATAATCTCGTTGACTGGAGCACACCTCATTTTCCACTTGCCATTTTGTAGAAACGTCCAAATCGCTCCGCCAAAAGCCCCAAATATGTGATAACATGGATTTTAATAACTCAGACTACTGTCCTGATGAAGACACCAGTGATTCTTGAAATATCTATGCTTGTGTCAGATGAACATTCTATGCCTGTGTCACTTTGACTGTTTGCAAGATGCCCGATAACTTTTTTCCTGATTATTTTCTTTATCAAATATCATTGCGTAATCATGTTTTTGTTCAATAATATCTTTTACTTGCAAAGTTTAGGAATTATATACCCATTTAATGTTTATGTATGATACTATAAGTGTTAGTTCTTTATGGGTGCTTACTAGACCAATTCGGCGTCATTTTCTCTTGAAGGCCATATTTATTGACTTTTTTCTTTACAATATGAAAATATTGAATATTATAAATTTCATGATTACTGCCTTTCATATTTTCCAAACATATGATTTGCAAATATGAAGACTTTAAAAGACTGTAATAAAAGATTTCATTATATTCGTCATACTTATGTTTTTCCTTCTTTATGACTATAAAAAAATTTCTCATTTGTAGAATAATGTATTTTTAGACTTTTCATAAGTAGGTCACGGATATCATAAATTACATCACACTTATGTTAAAACCACATATCCTGATAGCCCATCCAATTAGCTTTCCAACCATATATAACATGCCTATTTTCAATGCAAAGAACATGTATGGTTGCTAAATATAGAGCAGGGCATCAAAATATAGAAAAACCTGCCAATGGTTAAGAGTTAATAAACAACAAACAAGATGGTTAGCCCATGTAATATGATTAACACCCAACAGTACCCCACAAAAAGCAACTACTAAAACAAGATTAGAAAACAAATACAAGGATGCAGAATAAAACAGGAAAAATACATGTGAGCTTCTCTTTGCACAATCATACCAAAAACATGGTTAGTCATTCTGACTGACCCAAGAAACGCCAAACAGGCAATAGGATGTAATAATCTAAACAGTTGTGAAATAGAAGAGTATGACAGTTTGAGTGAGCAAGGATTATCAAACAAAA
Organism: Arion vulgaris; assembly: GCA_020796225.1. Classification (NCBI taxonomy): domain Eukaryota; kingdom Metazoa; phylum Mollusca; class Gastropoda; order Stylommatophora; family Arionidae; genus Arion; species Arion vulgaris. The sequence continues at coordinate 109,874,345 of CM036753.1, read as the reverse complement.
TAGGGAAGGGTATTTCATTACATATGGTTTCAGAAACCAGTATCTGATCCATATCTAGGTTAGCTAACATCTGGAGCATAAGGTCATAGTGTTGTGTAAAAGATGAAATGAGTGTATAGATCAAATTAAAATCAGGTAATGTGAAATAAATTAACATTGGTAGATCACAAGCTCCCTTCATCCATCAAAGTAACAAGGTCTGCAGCAATTTTTTCCATGTGATGTTTGTATAATTCACTTGTAAAAACAGCATCAAGAAGTTCCGACTCGCAGAAAGTTTGAAACACCAAGTCTACCCTTGATTTGGACTTCTCTGTCAAGTGTCGTCCTATAGTTAGTTGAAGAAGCTGTCTGCATTCTTCAAGGCTGTCTTTCAGATATGATTTATCATATGTGAAGTCAACCTGTGGATAAATTTCATTTCAATATAAGGGAAGACTGCAGGAAAACTATGTAGAATGGCAAACATGTAAAAGCAAAATACTGTAGTTTTACAAAACAATATACAGTGAAGTTTCGACCAAAGTCCTTCATCAAGCAAAGATATCAACAGAAGTGAAGCAAAGAAATTTACACTTTTTGAGCGGCAGACATAATATATACAAGCCCATTAGGGAATTATTGTGTTATTGTATATATTATGTCTTCCTTTCAAGAAGTTTAAATTTCTTTGCTTCTGTTGTTTTATTTTGTTTGATAAAAGGCCTTTTGATCAAAACATCGCTGTATATTGTTTTTGTACTTTGTAAAACTACAGTACTTTGTTTTACGTGTTTCGCCATTGATAGATTTCAGACAAAAAATGTAATTCATACATTGCAGATGCTACTCACTAAAGGGAAATCAGTAGGTACTGAAGAACATATCTTTTGAAGGAGAAAAAAATAAACTAAGCCAAAAAAGACAGTAAATATTACTGCAAAAATAATTATAAAGAGATGCAATTTAAATGAGAAGGGAACATTGAGCCTAAATATAAAAACTGGCAGAATTATGATAAGATAGGCCCTATTGACATATGCCCATCTGGCATCAGCAAGATAGTCATAAAGTCAATATGCATCAGCAAGATAGTCATAAAGTCAATATATTAATAACTACTAAGGTTCTAAGCTTTTGGAATAAAAAAATGCAAGTAATTAATTAAAACGGAACAGCACTGACCTCATAAAAAGATACAATTGTCATTGCCAGAGAGTGGAATTTTTGATGGAACTGTACTATATGATTTAATTCTTCTCTGTTAAACTGGTCATTCCTGTAAAGAATCCCAACCTGCAAGAAATACAAGCAGCTAGGTTGCAGATACGTAAATGAAGGCATAAAATGACACTAAAACTATCTATTTGTAAAATCAGATGTAATTTGGAACCAAAAACTAAGTGCGCTCCAAACGTTTTCAAGTCAAACATTTTCTGATCAATTTTTCAACAAAGAAATCAATTTGTATTGCGACTGTAATTAGTAAAGAAGCCTTTATCTTCTTTATACAATATGACAGCTGGGTTGTCTCATTTCTCTCATGTCCCAATAGTTCTTTCTGCATATGTTTGTAAGTAGTTGATTTGTTTAATAAAATGTATTCCATTTATTTGGTCCTGGAGAAATGATTATCTTCAATAAATCATTACATGCTTGATACCTGAATCATTAAGACAACTTACATAATATTATTTCACATTCGTGGCTACGGTTCCAGTGTTACAGAAACGGGTTGTCCATAATTGAGCCGTTCCTGTACACCATTCAAAATGCTCATCATTGTCCCAGGTAAACACATGAAGCAAACAGAAGCTCATGCACAAATCAGCAGTTTGTATACATGAAATTCATAAGGTTTTACATTTTATCTTCAGTCTCTGATAGGACTAGGGACTAGATCTCACCTACATTGAGATCAGTGATTTGAATAAATATCTTGAACATTCCATGTTGGAAATGAACAGAGTATCTTTGCTGCGAGATGTGAGCACATTACCTTCAGGCCACAAAGAACCTGACAAAATATTTTGTGATTTGGCATTCTTACTTTAACCAACAATTTGATATCATCGCCATTCTTATTTTGATTACATGTTATTACTATCTGTTATTACTATCTGTTATTACTATCTGTTATTCTTAATTTCGCCGTGTGGTGCCAGGGCCCACAAGGAAGCAAAGAATAGTACCACTGTGACCTATAATGCATGTCATAAGAGGCGACTGATGTAGAACTTAGGAAGCTACCTAGTAAATAAAAGCATCACATAAACCTGATGTGATGGCCTACTTTAGGCGCATAACTGGCACAACATACAATTGCTCTTAGACTCAGATCACATACAAATCACACAGAGTGGTTAACAAGTGGTTGATATGGAGAGTTTGAGGAAGATGAAGATTCTTAATTTTACCAAAGATCTCATACAACTTGTCATTCTTACCTTGACCACAGATTTGATGATGTACTTGAGTAACTTATCTGTCTCTTTCTTACTATCTGTATACTGCCTCAGAATCTTGTGTGTGCTGTCCAGAACTCGCCCTAATGTATCATCAATCAAAGACATGGCAACTTTTTTACTGGTCATTTTACCCAGCAGTTTTTTCTGGGCTCGGAGACAAAAACCCCTTGAATCAAATCCTGAGCCTGGCTCGGACACTGGTCAAGCAAAGAAAAAAATGCAGAATGAAAGTTCCAGTAACAAACTTAAGTCATGCTTGTTCTATATGGAATGTTTTTCTTTTGGTTTGCCAAAAAACGTTTCTTTTTACTTTACGTATTCATTTAAGAGACACTGCGATGTTCTACATGATGTATTAGTTTTCCCATTTTTTGACCAAGCTTGCCATTCCACTTTGATCCATAATTGCTTAGCAAAACTGCAGAGATTCAACCTGTTACTAAGGTCACCACTTGGAGGTGAAGCTGGCAGTGGTGCAAGCGTAAAAATAGACTTCATCGTTCAAAAAACAATGGCAAACTACTGAAAGTATTAGTGGTGCCTAAAAATTAGACGACTCGTTTACTGCGGATGATAGCCTTGTCCTGTAAAGGATATGCCATGATTTTCATTGCGGGGGGCAAGCTATTCTTGTTTTCAAGACAGAAGGAGCCAAGTAGTGGTCTTTGTAACATTCTGCATCACTGTAGCCTGGCTAAGTGAGTACTGAATCGAAGAGGAAAAACAAACACGTTTTCAAAAATACCGTTCCGATAATGGATGTTTTGGACAGAAAGGTGCAAATATTGTAGCCTCGTTGTAAACTATGACACTTCATAACAAATACCATTTACTGGACAAACAATGAAGAAGTATTGCAAAGTGGATAGAGGAAGTTGATTGCAAATGTAGGTTGGGTACTTATATCTTTAACATTTATTATCAAATTACAAAGTTATAAAAATATTATGCGACAGATGTGTGTCTGATGTTAGAACCCTCACAATACTGACAATTAGCTGCTAATTTAGCATTTGGAGATAGGAAGCATTTCACTTCCTTGTTCATGTTTGTAATTAGTTAATGGTTACTGAATCAACGTAATAGCACTCCGGGTAGACTCATAATCTCTACTTGTACTACTTGCACAACATGTAATTCCAAACTTACAAAATCGCTGGATAGTTTCAAATATCAATTTTAGTGTCCTCATCCAACATGAGGTCACCAAGAGACCAACAAACATCCTTCTTATCCATCCTAAGCTCCCCAACATTCGATGCAAGCCTGTCCAATCTTTTACATGTCCAGAACAGTAGATTACCATGAGTTTCTGGGGAAACCTCCATAGTCGACATCCACTCATACCGCAATCTGCCATTCTGGATCATACGAAGCATCAACTGAGAGTCTGGCCCTATTAAACAGTCAGTTGAAAGCATGATCAGCATTTTTTTTTTCCTTCGATTTCTTTCTGTTCATAACATGATAAAGAGCTACGTATCACTCATCATCATCAGGTGCCATGCCGGCTGGCGTAGGCGATCGTGGATCTCTACAAATCTCTGTCTCTGGTGTTTGCTATCATCTCAGATGTTGACGCTCTTCAGTGCTCTGAACGTATCACCAGGGGCGGCTCTTAAGGGCCAGGCCCCACCAAAAATATTGAGTAACGTGTACTTATTATTTCAGACATTATTTGTTTATAATTATTACTTTCAACAGAATACTGATTAGCTTTGAAAGTTGATATATAGCGCTAAAATATCACATTCTGAAATCTAAAATTCAACATATTTTTCCTACAATTAGTATACACCCATAGTCATTAGGGGTCAGTAAGAACAGGCCTACCAAACCAAAAATAATTAACGTGTACTTATTATTAAAAAAAATTTGTTCTTAATTATTATTGTTAATTTGACACTGATTAGCTTTGAAAGTTTAATAGTTAACACTAAAATATAAATATTATATCATAATAATATAACAATCATAATAATATATAAACATTATTATTAAAAAATTATTATATACGGTCGCAAATTCAGCTTCTCTCTATAACGCTTGACGTATATATCAGCGCACTATGTTTTATCGGGTCGTTTTAAAATTCTCTACTGACGATGTAACATTGCGACTTATGACCTTTGACCGCTACCTTTAATAATAATTGCCAAAACAATTTGTCATTTTATTCACCAGAAGCTCAGTTCCTACGCAATCAACCAATTAACAGTTAAACGACGACTCTTGATTAAATAGTACTTTGTATAATTATCGATTGAATCACAAATTATATATAAAATAGTAGAAAAGGATATGCATTTATAGAAATATGTAACTAACTATTATTATAATCGTTAACGGTAATCGTCCGTTTCGTATTCAATATGCATATGTCTTCTACAACGCACACTCGTTTACGATTGACAAGCTGTGACCTACTTTTGAAGTTGTGGCTTACTCGAAATTCAAATTGAATCAAATGGATTATTTATTACGAAATCCGTTTCCTTCGTTAAAGATAGAAGAAAAGCTTGAAATTAAACGGCTAGGTGCACATCAGCCAAATAGCTTTGTATATGTGCAACAAGATGACAAGAAAAAGAGGACTTTCAATAATAAGTGGTTTAGTAAAATATCGTGGTTAACTGTCAGTGAAGAAAAGCAAAGTTTTTTTGTTTTTATTGTTTGCTATTTCATGGTGAAGGACTGTGGTCAACGGTAGGTTGTAGGGATCTCTTTTAAACCTTAGTTATATGGCATATATTTTAGTTGTTGAACCCCAGGAATTATGAGTTTTCACCATTTTGCCTATAGTGCGTGGGGGAGAGTGCCCGGTTTTCTTGCAATGAGAGCTGGCAATTATGGTTGACCATTGATTCAGGAGGAGAGTATACGCTTACACGCGACTCGTACGTTGTTACTTCTTACATTTGCTTTGCATTTATGCAACTTTTTCATTAGACATCAGCAGAAGATGCGTGCATTCATTAGTATTTAGGACCCAAGAGGCGTGTCTGCGTTTGCTTTATTACCTATACCAGAGTAGCTCTCTCTCGATCCTTACCACTTAGCCAGACATGATCTTTTGTCTATTTCCAGGGTCACCGCGAGGAGGTGGAGTAGGATCTTGTTCAGTACCAACTCACTTACCATGGCGCAACGTTGTCCCGTTTGTTATTTGCGTATGCGTCGTCAAATCATTATAGTAAAGGGGGAATAACTTTGCGGAATAGACAAATAATGGTAAATACTAAAATATAAACCGAGCCTAAAAACCATGATTTTTCCGAAATTTTTGTCTGGCCCCTCCACCAAAAATGACCACGAGCCGCCACTGCGTATCACTAACATATATATATACATTTTATAATTCAGAGTTTCTAATAAAACATAATTGTTGAAATTGTGACAAAGTGCTGAAAAACATAGGTATCTTTTTATGTGTTAGGAGTGGTGTTAGTTGTCCCAGTACCTATTGACGTTACAACCCATTACTCACTGTTGAGTTCCTTCAGTAGAAGTTTGACAACTCTTCTCAATGTAATAAAGGATGCCCGTAGAAGAAAACACCCCGATTCTTCACTATTAAGTTGATTTCCACTTTGTATCCTGTTTAATCTGAACAATCAAAATGTATAATATCTGAACAATCAAAATGTATAATATCTGAACAATCAAAATGTATAATATCTGAACAATCAAAATGTATAATATCTGAACAATCAAAATGTATAATATCTGAACAATCAAAATGTATAATATTATTTCAAAAATCAACCAAGGATATTAACGTGAATCGTTGACAATTACACAAACATTATGATGACAATATATTTGTTTGTTTGCGTTCCTTCTTATTAATTAAGTTAACCAATCATTGTGATATGTGTGGTTTGCACAGAGAATGTGCGTTGCGTCTCTTTTAGCACGTAGGATTAGGAATCCGAAGTAGTTTTAGGTACATCCGAATTTCGGCCAAAGTGTATGCATGTTATCCAACAGGACAGAAATGTGTACAGATTTGTAACCCCTTATCGGTTATTGGTTACTAAAGTGACGTAATTGCATTCCGGGCAGATCCATAGGTGCTCAGTCTCCCCAACAGATATCGAAGAGCATGCTTACTGATGGTTCCCGTGACTCGCTAATTAAACACACTCCTAGCTCTGCCCCTAAGTCATCCAGTTCTACTTGTACACCGGATTTATAACCATACTTTAAAGTACCCCATCTGGAGTTATACTGTAAAATAATATCACATTTGAGTGGTCATAGTGATGTTGTCATAGCTGACTCATACCATGAAGACAATGTATTCGTGTGAAACAAAAGTGCTACATGCAAATTCTTAGAACGTCCTGGACATAGAGGATGGAAATTATAAACATCCTGTAAGAATTAAACACCGACGAACATTGGTTCATAAACAATATCATGTCTCGGAAACTGACAGATTTTGATTACATTAACTCCTCCACCCTTCTGAGCCAATATACTGGCTTCCTGAATTTTTTAAGTTGACACAAAGCCAGTACACTGGCTAATTCAGTACACATTGCTATGTAAATACGTTCAGAGGTAAACAAAATACGTGGTGAAAAGTCATTATGGTTTAGAGAGAGAGGGAGAGCAATAATGAAGTTCATTGTTCCTGAAAGACGAGTCAATGGACGATCAAGACGATGAAAGAGACAGTACATTAAAAAAAACCGTTGAACATGACGATGGAGGAGGCGAGGAACTGGCTAGAGATTGAGAATAACGAGACTGACGTTATCGAAAAGAACATGCATGATATATTATACCAAGGTCATGCATGATGCAGGATAAGAATCCACAAAACAGTTGTAGCATCGACCCGGCTTCTTATGTTTCCACTGCACGACATAGTTATGGCATTCATTGTTGTATATCAAATCAAATGATGTAATTCACCACACCCCCCTGTACAAGTGGACGTCAGAATATTCTGCATTGATAACACATCTGAGCAGTGACGGCTCGTCATTAGGGCCAGTGGGGCCGGGCCCACCAAAAATAATGTATAACGTGTATTTATTATTTTATAACTTAAAATATAGCAACCAAAAACCATGATTTATCCGGAAAAAATGTCTGGCCCCACCAACAAAAATGAGCACGAGCCGTCACTGCATTTGAGGTATGTAAAGATGTTACACTAACATTAGCTAACCTTATGGTATTACTTCCTACATGACACAGATATACCACAATCGTTACCACCGATACTGTAGTCAACAAAACAGACACCAAAAATATCCACTAAAATATTCCCGATGCGGGTCTCTAAAAGGTTATCAAAGCTGTGACTTAATTGCACCTTGTTTCTTCATATGGCTTAGCAATTTTCTGCAGAAATGGCACACATCCTGCTTAGAATATTGCACAAAGCACGTACTCCGTAGCCGCGGCAGCAATCGTAAGAAATCTCCGAGAATAAAATAAAGTTACCAACAGAAAGATGCGGTCCGGATTCGAACACGCGACATTCAGAACGCAAGGAAAACGCTTAACCGTTTTGTCACAAACATCACAACTCTCCCCCTCCACATTCCAATCCGGTACATGTACGATTATTTGCTATTTTGACACATTTTCATTTTGTTTTTCCAACCTTAGACTTTCTATTAGTTGTCAATCTCGAGGAAGTTTCATTTAGTATTGATATTTTATTTGTACAATATATGTCCTATAAATTCATGATTAAGTTGAGAAAAGCGTTGATGGTCTCATTTCGATGGCCGTAAGCTCTCAACTGCTACTCCAAGTGGTAGAGAACGATCAACTCACTTATGCGGCAAACGCAGCCCTGGAACCGAGTAATAATTGGTATAAGTGGTCATTTTTGCTGTAGGTCAGAGAGTGGAACACACTTGTCCCGACAACCAGTATTTGGTTTCCAAGACGGAGGCTATTTCTCCGTCATGTGATCGAGAAAGGATACAAGGGAAAAGCATTACATTACTTTCCAAAAGCTATTCAAGAGAGAGAGGAATTATTATTATTTAAGTTGAATTTCTTTGAAAATATATGTCTGCGAAAAGTAAGAATATAAAATGGGTGAATTCAGAAGTAATGAAATCTGATAAATGTCTCGTCAACCACTAGTAACAACTGCTAGATCATAGAGAAACTGAAAGAGAACATGAAGACAGATTGGGCATACTCTGAGAAGAAATGATCAAAAATTCACAAAGCAGGCATTGAAGGGGAAGGTAAATGGTGAAAAAAAGAAAGGCCGCCACTGGGAAACACTGAAATGAACTTTACTGAGAGAGGCGAGAAATATCAGACACAATTCCATAGAAGAGATTGAACGAGTTGCACAAGATAGAATCGCATGGAAAAACTGCTTACATACCAATTATGTACATGTTCTTTGCAATGTATAGCGATACGAGAGAAATGCAGTTTAAAAAAAATCATAAATGAAACAAGACAACAGCAAATCAGAGACATCACCCATAGAGCCTACCTCTAATGTCTCTGCAAATAACGGGACGGCATATATCACACACCCAAACACACCCACCCACACACACGACTATATATATATAATATAATATATATATATATATATATATATATATATATATATATATATATATATATATATATATATATATATATAAGATCAAAGAGACCAGTTTAAAAGAACTGGAAAAATTAGGTACAACAAGTAGGAACCATCGAAAAATTAAGTACAACATATACGGAACTTCATCAGAAAATTAGGTACAACATAAGTAGAACTTCATCAAGAAAAAAGTACACATATAGGAACTCATCAAGAAAATTAGGTACAAATAGTACGGAACTCATCAGAAAATTAATAAACATAAGTACGGAACTCATCAAGAAAAATTAGTACAATATACGAATTCATCAAGAAAAATTAGGTACAAATAGACGGAACTCATCAAAAAATTAGGTACAAATAGTAGGAACTTCATCAGAAATTGGTACAACATGGTACGGAACCATCAAAAAAATTAGGTACAAATATACGGAACTTCATCAAGAAATTATACAACATATAGGAACTCATCAGAAAATTAGGTACAAATAAGTACGGAACTTCATCAGAAAATTAGGTACAACATAAGTAGAACCATCAAGAAAATTAGTACAACATATAGGAACTTCATCAGAAAATTATCAACATAAGTAGGAACTTCATCAGAAAATTAGTACAACATAAACGGAACTCTCAAGAAAAATTAGTAAACATAAGTACGGAACTTCATCAAGAAAAAATTAGGTACAACATAAGTACGGAACTTCATCAAGAAAAATTAGGTACAACATAATACGGAACTTCATCAAGAAAAAATTAGTACAACATAGTACGGAACTTCATCAAGAAAAATTAATACAACATAATACGGAACTTCATCAAGAAAATTAAGTACAACATAATACGGAACTTCATCAAGAAAAATTGTACAACATGTACGGAACTTCATCAGAAAATTAGGTACAACATAGTACGGAACTCATAAGAAAAATTAAGTACAACATAAGTACGGAACTTCATCAAGAAAAATTAAGTACAACATAAGTACGGAACTTCATCAGAGAAAAATTAGGTACAACATAAGTACGGAACTTCATCAAGAAAAATTGTACAAATAAGTCGGAACTTCATCAAGAAAAAATTAGGTACAACATAAGTACGGAACTTCATCAAGAAAAAATTAAGTACAACATAAGTACGGAACTTCATCAAGAAAAAATTAGGTACAACATAAGTACGGAACTTCATCAAGAAAAAATTAAGTACAACATAAGTACGGAACTTCATCAAGAAAAAAATTCCATAATGGTTCCAAAAAAATTATCAACATAAGTACGAACTCATCAAAAAATTGTACATCATAAGTGGAATCATCAAGAAAAATTAGGTCCATAATACGGAACTTCAAGAAATTAGTCAACAGAGTCGGAATGAAACAACATATTAATGGTTCGCACAAGCATTACAACTCTGTAAAAGGTGATCCCGATGCATGGATAAAAAAAAGGTCGCCATGCAAGGTGAACTTCAAATAAAGGCGGTGAAACTTATTTTAACGCACACGTTCAACTTAGTCCCGGATAAATATAAATCCATACACATTGTCTATTACTATTTAAACCTTCTGACACTTGTCCTAGTACATTATGTCATTGCCCCTTCCCGCACTCATTACACACATCACACCTTGAAACTCGTCTAATTGAACCTTCTCATTGAACAAAGCAGATTAGCCATTACAGGCTGAAGTTGACACTTAAAATCTCTTAATTGGGGTGAACAAAACGATAGAAAAACGTCAATTTGATATTAACTTTATAATCTGAACAAAAAGACGTCACATTTGAATTCACTTTACTTATGAACAAACGATGGTTTAACAACTTGAACAAGGTTTACACTAGATAAGGTACTAGAATAATGTCTAAAAAACTCACAATACACACAACAAGAGCAATCCAGTTAATAACTGTTCTTTCACAGCTTCATTGGTAATATAAACTCGTCTTGTCTCATCAACTGTGAACAAGTATCGCATACACATACTTATTGAGTACTCAACGATCAAGTGGTGCACGAAGCAATGTTTCGGTTTCATAAATGGTGTTAGATTTTTGTGTTGAGCAGATGAGAGTTGCTGTTGCTGAAACTACGCGACTGTCTCTAAGTTGTGTAGCTTGTGCAACTAATGTGTGTATTCTGTTGAGTTTTCTGTGTGTTGTTTTTAATAGACTGCACTAGTTTTATGCATTAAATGTGTCTTGCATTGTTTGTTTTTTCAAGCATTAGTTAAAATGACTGTTTAATCTGTTGTTATTTTTTTCGACAAACTATTTTGCTTTTTTCTATTTTATATTTCACTGAGGAGAAGGGTGCGTTGTGGAACGGTGCTACTCAAACGCTCCAAAAGTATCGGTTCGTGTCATGTATGGGCGAGTTGTACTTTTATTAGTGATCCATGATCTCAATATAGGTGAAATCGAGTACCTAGTCCTATCGGAGATGGAAAATAACACCAAGATCAAGTGTTCAACTTACACATGTAAAAAAAACAACACTTGGCAGTTGAAAATCGACAAGAGTAGCTTGGAAAGCCGCTGTTTGAGCAAACAAAATTAAAACAATTTTAAATTAAATTAAATGTTCACCACCCTCAGAATAACACCAGGGACACTCACACCAATGCTACCACGTCGTTCTATATCGCTGAGATCTTCTTGTATAATAAAGAGATGGGTACACACAAGGTTATTTACTGTTGTGCACCGGTACACAAAAAGTTATTCATTGATACGCCTTGATGATGATCATATCAATCAATCTATTAAACAGTGAAATAATAATAAATTAGTTGGTGTTTAGTCCGTATTTCGCCAACGGCACACGATGATGATGTGATCAACATCCTACCACCAGCTTTTATTTTTCTTTGTTTTTCTAATACGCAATAGAGATCGGGTCGACCTGAGAATGTTAACGGAAAAATAGCACTTCTGCTTGGAATGTAATCTGCGCTGACGTATCTCTCAGTTTTACATACAGCAGTGCTCTTCGTTATGTGTGCATGTATGTGGGGCATGTGTACATATATGTGGGACATGTGTACATGTATGTGGGACATGTGTACTTGTATGTGGGACATGTGTACTTGTATGTGGGACATGTGTACATGTATGTGGGACATGTGTACATGTATGTGGGACATGTGTACATGTATATGGGACATGTGTACTTATATGTAAGACATGTATACATGTATGTGGGGCATGTGTATATATATGTGAGTCATGTGTACATGTATGTGGGACATGTGTACATGTATGTGGGACATGTGTACATGTATGTGGGACATGTGTACATGTATGTGGGGCATGTGTATATATATGTGAGTCATGTGTACATGTATGTGGGACATGTGTACATGTATGTGGGACATGTGTACATGTATGTGAGACATATGTACATGTGTGTGAGACATGTGCACATGTATGTGGGACATGTGTACATGTATGTGGGACATGTGTATATGTATGTGGGACATGTGTACATGTATGTGGGACTGGTGTACATGTTTAAATGGTTTTAAAACCGAAGGATTGACTTCATTGCACCGGGTTTTACCCCATATGGCTCAGTCCCTCTCCGCAAAAATGGCACGCCACCCGCCAAGAGTATTGCACAAAGCACGAACTCCGTAACTCCGGCAACAATCCTAGGGTCTCTGGAAAAAAACTGCACTCGTGAACAGAACGCCGAGGTCTGGATTCGAACCCACGACCTTCGACTCACAAGGCAAAGGGCTTAACCACTCAGCCACATATTGCGCAAGGGCGCAGAGTCTTTTGAGAAGAGAATTATGTATGAGTTGAAAGACAAGAGAGATAAGCGTAAACTCTGAGGTTGTCACAGTAAAACAATTGCCAAATGACAAGGCCATAAAGTGCATGTAAAGACGAAAAAGGCTATAAATACATACATATGAAGATGCACAAGAGCTTCGGTTGACCACTAACTACTTTAGAATTATGTAAATCAATGTCTGAAAACGTTGGAAGAAGAAGAAAAAGACCGATAAGAAAGAAAGAACGTAAACAAACAAACAAACAGAAGAGACAGGACGATTTCAACGCCGCTTGTGTATATCATCATCTCTAGTGTTGTTGTTATTGTTATTGTTGTTATAAGGAATTTAACATCCTTGTTGCGAAACTAGATCAAATAAACATGATCCTGCCTTCTTGGTTATGCTATCGCAAAGAGCAGATCAATTAACTGACAATATCTAAGTATATCAGTTACAAACTTCATTAATAATGTCTAAACGTTATGGTATTTATTGTCATCATTGCAATACAATCAAACATTTACACTTTGTTTCAAAGCAAACAATCTCCATCATCCACGTGATCGACTGGAATATAACGTTATAACAAATGTTAGGTATGTTTCATATTCATCTTTGCTGGGCCTTGGGGCAATATTTAACGGAACGCATTCTTTCCATTTATTTCTATTGAAATATACAAATCGTGACATATCCTTTACATGACTTAGCCAGCAACCACAGTAGGCACCACTTATACGTTCAGTTGTTTGCAGTTGCTTCGGAAGATGAGGTCTATTTCAACAGTTCGTAAAAATCTAAGAGAACTAATTTGCTTCCAAACTTGCCCGCCTCGGAGTTTGAACCAGGTACACTTGGGTTGTGATCGAGCTCACTACTGCTTAAGCTACAGACGATCACAATTTCTATCAGACTGCGACAAATAATGAACATAAAATGAGACGAATTTTGGAGAAGTGATGAAATCAGAGAAATGTCTAGTCAACCACTAGTAACATCTGTTATAAGAAGGAGAAGATGGAGATATGTTGGGCATACCTTGAGAAGAAATGATCAAAGAATATCAAACAAGGTATTGAAATGGGAGGCAAAGGGTTTAAGAAAAATAGGACGCCCTAGAGAAACTCTGAGACGAACTTTGCTGAGAGAGGTAAGAAATACTGAACCCAATTCAATGAGAGATTGAGCGAGTTACCCAGGTCTTAAGAAATTACTTGCAGGTCATATGTAACTTATAACGGTACAAGAAGAATATGTATATATATATATTCTTTAAATTTCGGTAGTGTCTCTACTGTGGCACACATATATAGCATATATAAGCCGAAGCACAATACAGAGGACGACAGATGTGAGAAAGTGATTGGCATAATACAGAGGACGGCAGATGTGAGAAAGTGATTGGCATAATACAGAGGACGGCAGATGTGAGAAAGTGATTGGCATAATACAGAGGACGGCAGATGGGAGAAAGTGATTGGCACAATACAGAGGACGGCAGATGTGAGAAAGTGAAGGACGGCAGATGTGAGAAAGTGAAGGACGACAGATGTGAGAAAGTGAAGGACGGCAGATGTGAGAAAGTGAAGGACGGCAGATGTGAGAAAGTGAAGGACGGCAGATGTGAGAAAGTGAAGGACGGCAGATGTGAGAAAGTGATTGGCACAATACAGAGAACGGCAGATGTGAGAAAGTGATTGACACAATACAGAGGACGACAGATGTGAGAAAGTGAAGGACGACAGATGTGAGAAAGTGAAGGACGACAGATGTGAGAAAGTGAAGGACGACAGATATGAGAAAATGAAGGACGGCAGATGTGAGAAAGTGAAGGACGACAGATGTGAGAAAGTGAAGGACGGCAGATGTGAGAAAATGAAGGACGGCAGATGTGAGAAAGTGAAGGACGACAGATGTGAGAAAGTGAAGGACGGCAGATGTGAGAAAGTGATTGGCACAATACAGAGGACGACAGATGTGAGAAAGTGAAGGACGACAGATGTGAGAAAGTGAAGGACGACAGATATGAGAAAATGAAGGACGGCAGATGTGAGAAAGTGAAGGACGACAGATGTGAGAAAGTGAAGGACGGCAGATGTGAGAAAGTGAAGGACGGCAGATGTGAGAAAGTGAAGGACGGCAGATGTGAGAAAGTGAAGGACGGCAGATGTGAGCAAGTGATTGGCACAATACAGAGAACAGCAGATGTGAGAAAGTGATTGGCACAATACAGAGGACGGCAGATGTGTGAAAGTGAAGGACGACAGATGTGAGAAAGTGAAGGACGACAGATGTGAGAAAGTGAAGGATGGCAGATGTGAGAAAGTGAAGGACGACAGATGTGAGAAAGTGGAGGATGGCAGATGTGAGAAAGTGATTGGCACAATACAGAGGACGACAGATGTGAGAAAGTGAAGGACGACAGATGTGAGAAAGTGAAGGACGACAGATGTGAGAAAGTGAAGGACGACAGATGTGAGAAAGTGAAGGACGACAGATGTGAGAAAGTGAAGGACGACAGATGTGAGAAAGTGAAGGACGACAGATGTGAGAAAGTGAAGGACGACAGATGTGAGACAGTGAAGGACGACAGATGTGAGAAAGTGAAGGACGACAGATGTGAGAAAGTGAAGGATGACAGATGTGAGAAAGTGAAGGACGACAGATGTGAGAAAGTGAAGGACGACAGATGTGAGAAAGTGAAGGACGACAGATGTGAGAAAGTGATTGGGAAGAAAACATGAAATGTCAAAACGCCTGTATGTTGCCGATGCTCGCAAAGGGAGCAAAGAATAGTAACATTGCGTCATACAAGGCATGCTGTAAGAGGCGACTGAGTTAGGGGTCTAGGGAAGCAACTCTAGTAAATAAAAAGCGTCGCAGAAATCGGATGTGTTGACCTATTTGCAGACGCATAATTGGCACAGCGTACAATCGCTCTTAGGCTTGGATCACATACAAATCACAAAGAGTGGTTTAACAAGTGATCGATATGGAGCGTTTGAAGAAGAAGAATCACCAAAAGTACATTCAATGACATAAGAAAAAATTACTAACTTCTAAACAGATAACAAATAAGATAAATATGAAGATTAACATATGTTATATTTACTCTGTATTTTGTATGCTTCAGAAACATGGACAATGAACAAGCATTTAGAAGACATAATTAATACATTTGAGATGTGGATATACAGATGCAAAAATTCATATTTCATGGAAAGAAAAACAGGCAAATAAAGATTTTCTAGAAAAACTAGTCATGAAGAAAGAATTACTAAAAAGAAATATTTTCACCTTTCTGAAGATTACATCGGTTATACAGAGTTCAGACACTATCTCTGGTATTTTCCCGTGAAGAGAGAGAGAGAGAGAGAGAGAGAGAGAGAGAGAGAGAGAGAGAGAGAGAGATCGAGATCGGAGCAAACATAGTTGTTCACCAAAGTGAAAAGATGGTGATCATATCAATCAATCAATCAATTAATTCCTCCTTTAAATTCAGGTGCCAATAAATCACCAAACACTTGGCCATGGCGAAGTCTTCAATGTTCTTCAGACTCAGAATCGACCTCACTACTTCTCAGTTATATCTGATAGGAGCTACACCGTAACGATAGATAAGATTGCCACATGCAGGCCATATTCTTCTACTTCTGATTGTTTTTATTTTATCTTTCTTTTTTGAGACATAACTAACCATTTCCATTTTTGATAGATCAGTTTTATTTTCTAACAGAGTTGTTTCCCATAGTATTTCAGATTGTCAATTGTGACTTTAAGAGATAAGATTGATTTATTTACCGAGGTTTCCTTCCCATCTTATCTGTCTATAATAGACACATCAATTATTTAACTGGAAACATCATTGTTACTTGTTGCTTTCCTTCTTCTTGCTGACATAGCATGGCTGCTTGGTACGTGACTACTTGTTGCTTTCCTTCTTCTTGCTGACATAGCATGGCTGCTTGGTACGTGACTACTTGTTGCTTTCCTTCTTCTTGCTGACATAGCATGGCTGCTTGGTACGTGACTACTTGTTGCTTTCCTTCTTCTTGCTGACATAGCATGGCTGCTTGGTACGTGACTACTTGTTGCTTTCCTTCTTCTTGCTGACATAGCATGGCTGCTTGGTACGTGACTACTTGTTGCTTTCCTTCTTCTTGCTGACATAGCATGGCTGCTTGGTACGTGACTACTTGTTGCTTTCCTTCTTCTTGCTGACATAGCATGGCTGCTTGGTACGTGACTACTTGTTGCTTTCCTTCTTCTTGCTGACATAGCATGGCTGCTTGGTACATGACTACTTGTTGCTTTCCTTCTTCTTGCTGACATAGCATGGCTGCTTGGTACGTGACTACTTGTTGCTTTCCTTCTTCTTGCTGACATAGCATGGCTGCTTGGTACGTGACTACTTGTTGCTTTCCTTCTTCTTGCTGACATAGCATGGCTGCTTGGTACGCAACTACTTGTTGCTTTCCTTCTTCTTGCTGACATAGCATGGCTGCTTGGTACGCAACTACTTGTTGCTTTCCTTCTTCTTGCTGAAATAGCATGGCTGCTTGGTACGCGACTATGAGTTTTAAAAAATACTATTAACCCCTCACTTTTCCGAGCCTACATACTGGCACCTATATTTTTTACGATGACGTAAAACCATTAACACTAGTTTATTCAGTATACATTACACATAAATGCCTCTGGAGATAACAAATATAATAATCCGTGAAAGGGTTAATTTAAAAATCTTTTAAAAAAATTATGTTGTCCTTGTTTATATAAAACTAGTATCATCATCAGGTGTCGTGCTGGTTGGCGTAGGCGATCCTAGAACTTCACAAATCTCTGTTCCTGCGAATATATATTAAAATATTGCAACAAATTTGTTCAGTCTTACCACAGCCGTCTATCGTAGATGATTAAGAGCTGATTGCTTCAGTCAATTGGAGTCTGGTTGTCCCCATTACATAACGAAACTGGTTTAGATTGCAATCGGCACGTACGTGTCTGAAGGTCGTCCCACTACTCCTAGACGCGTCTATAAATTTTTAAACACATTTTTACATATTTTAATTTTTTTATGTTTAACAAAGACCTTTTTGTGGATATGTCTACTCTGTTAATGTGTTTTCATATACCCTACCATTTGAAGAGCGTCGCTTTCATTACAGTTCTCGTGAAAGACTCCTTCTACCTTGTTAGTTCTCCCGTCTCCTCCATAAACATGTTTAATATTTTCTTAATATGATGTGGACACTGTCGTTACGGTCGCCTTCCATAAACGATACACTCCATTATTGCGATCTCTAAACAATAATGACTATTCATATAACCAACACATTTCATATTCCTAAACAATAATGACTATTCATATAACCAACACATTTCATATTCCTAAACAATAATGACTATTCATATAACCAACACATTTCATATTCCTAAACAATAATGACTATTCATATAACCAACACATTTCATATTCCTAAACAATAATGACTATTCATAAAACCAACACATTTCATATTCCTAAACAATAATGACTATTCATATAACCAACACATTTCATATTCCTAAACAATAATGACTATTCATATAACCAACACATTTCATATTCCTAAACAATAATGACTATTCATATAACCAACACATTTCATATTCCTAAACAATAATGACTTTTCATATAACCAACACATTTCATATTCCTAAAGATGATATTATTTATGAGCTAATATTTCTTCATATTCAGCTCTTATAATAAGACTATATTTTTTCTACTTCCTATCCACAGCCTTCAACGAATTAGTCTGTATTATTTTTGTCCACAGCATTCAACGAATTAGTCTGTATTATTTTTGTCCACAGCATTCAACGAATTAGTCTGTATTATTTTTGTCCACAGCATTCAACGAATTAGTCTGTATTATTTTTGTCCACAGCATTCAACGAATTAGTCTGTATTATTTTTGTCCACAGCATTCAACGAATTATTCTGTATTATTTTTGAGTGCAAAATATTCGATTTTCGTCTTTAATATTTTTGCAGATATCTATGATTCACATCCACATCATGTAAAGCATATGTTCTCAGAGATGTTTTATTTTCTTTACTTGTCTGTGTTATATCAGTTGCTTCTTTATAATATTTCATCTCAGAATTACAGGAACCAGTCTATTTCTGAACTATTTTGTGTATTTTTCATTGTTGTTGATTCTTTACAACTTATCCGTTAATGTACTTTTGTAAATTTGTCAAACTTAATTTGTGTCGTCCTGTGTGTCTGCAGACAATCAATGAGTTTAAGGTTTGCATATTTAGTCAACTTTTTCGATGACCAAGGTCAACAGTTTAATTTCACTTCTCAACAAACATATCAATGGAAGTCGCGATAACGTGTGTTATGTATTCCTTCTAAGCGCCTGGTCCAGGTTCAGTTCCACAAGGCATTTTCCTCGACTGTAACGGCTTCAGGTCGATCAGCTAATGGTCAAGAAAATCATGTTGTCGTCGTGATGTTGCATCTCCATCGTTGCCGATGGTCAATAAATACCTGACTAAACCTCATGCTTCAATATCTTCATGTCAACTCTCATGTCAATCATTTTTCTTCTATGTCAATCATTTCTTCCTTCATGTCAATCATTTCTTCCTTCCTCCATGTCAATCATTTCTTCTTCCTCATGTCAATCATTTCTTCCTTTCTCCATGTCAATCATTTCTTCCTTCCTCCATGTCAATCATTTCTTCCTTCCTTCATGTCAATCATTTCTTCCTTCCTCTATGTCAATCATTTCTTCCTTCCTCATGTCAATCATTTCTTCCTTCCTCATTCAATCATTTTTCCTTCCTCCATGTCAATCATTTCTTCCTTCCTCATGTCAATCATTTCTTCCTTCCTATTCAATCATTTCTCCAATACATTTCTTCCTTCCTCTATGTCAATCATTTCTTCCTTCCTCCATGTCAATCATTTCTTCCTTCATGTCAATCATTTCTTCCTTCTACCATGTCAATCATTTCTTCCTTCCTTCATGTCAATCATTTCTTCCTTCCTCCATGTCAATCATTTCTTCCTTCCTCCATGTCAATCATTTCTTCCTTCCTTCATGTCAATCATTTCTTCCTTCCTCTATGTCAATCATTTCTTCCTTCCTCCATGTCAATCATTTCTTCCTTCCTCCATGTCAATCATTTCTTCCTTCCTCTCCTAGTCAATCATTTCTTCCTTCCTCCATGTCAATCATTTCTTCCTTCCTCCATGTCAATCATTTCTTCCTTCCTCCATGTCAATCATTTCTTCCTTCCTCCATGTCAATCATTTCTTCCTTTCTCCATGTCAATCATTTCTTCCTTCCTCCATGTCAATCATTTCTTCCTTCCTCCATGTCAATCATTTCTTCCTTCCTCCATGTCAATCATTTCTTCCTTTCTCCATGTCAATCATTTCTTCCTTCCTCCATGTCAATCATTTCTTCCTTCCTCCATGTCAATCATTTCTTCCTTCCTCCATGTCAATCATTTCTTCCTTCCTCCATGTCAATCATTTCTTCCTTCCTCCATGTCAATCATTTCTTCCTTCCTCCATGTCAATCATTTCTTCCTTCCTCTCATGTCAATCATTTCTTCCTTCCATCATCATTTCTTCTTCTCATGTCAATCATTTCTTCCTTCTCATGTCATCTTCTTCACTTCCTATTCAATCATTTCTTCCTTCTCCATGTCAATCATTTTTCTTCATGTCAATCTTTTCCTTCCTATGTCAATCATTTCTTCCTTCCTTCATGTCAATCATTTCTTCCTTCCTCCATGTCAATCATTTCTTCCTTCCTCCATGTCAATCATTTCTTCCTTCCTTCATGTCAATCATTTCTTCCTTCCTCTATGTCAATCATTTCTTCCTTCCTCCATGTCAATCATTTCTTCCTTCCTGCATGTCAATCATTTCTTCCTTCCTCCATGTCAATCATTTCTTCCTTCCTCCATGTCAATCATTTCTTCCTTCCTCCATGTCAATCATTTCTTCCTTCCTCCATGTCAATCATTTCTTCCTTCTACCATGTCAATCATTTCTTCCTTCCTCCATGTCAATCATTTCTTCTTTCCTCCATGTCAATTATTTCTTCCTTCCTCCATGTCAATCAGTTCTTCCTTCCTCCATGTCAATCATTTCTTCCTTCCTCCATGTCAATCATTTCTTCCTTCCTCTATGTCAATCATTTCTTCCTTCCTCCATGTCAATCATTTTCTTCCCCCCTATGTCAATCATTTCTTCCTTCCTCCATGTCAATCATTTCTTCCTTCCTCCATGTCAATCATTTCTTCCTTCCTCTATGTCAATCATTTCTTCCTTCCTCCATGTCAATCATTTTTTCCTTCCTCTATGTCAATCATTTCTTCCTTCCTCCATGTCAATCATTTCTTCCTTTCTCCATGTCAATCATTTCTTCCTTCCTCCATGTCAATCATTTCTTCCTTCCTCCATGTCAATCATTTCTTCCTTCCTCCATGTCAATCATTTCTTCCTTCCTCTATGTCAATCATTTCTTCCTTCCTCTATGTCAATCATTTCTTCCTTCCTCCATGTCAATCATTTCTTCCTTCCTCTATGTCAATCATTTCTTCCTTCCTCCATGTCAATCATTTCTTCCTTCCTCTATGTCAATCATTTCTTCCTTCCTTCATGTCAATCATTTCTTCCTTCCTCCATGTCAATCATTTCTTCCTTCCTCCATGTCAATCATTTCTTCCTTCCTCCATGTCAATCAGTTCTTCCTTCCTCCATGTCAATCATTTCTTCCTTCCTCCATGTCAATCATTTCTTCCTTCCTCTATGTCAATCATTTCTTCCTTCCTCCATGTCAATCATTTTTTCCTTCCTCTATGTCAATCATTTCTTCCTTCCTCCATGTCAATCATTTCTTCCTTCCTCCATGTCAATCATTTCTTCCTTCCTCTATGTCAATCATTTCTTCCTTCCTCCATGTCAATCATTTTTTCCTTCCTCTATGTCAATCATTTCTTCCTTCCTCCATGTCAATCATTTCTTCCTTTCTCCATGTCAATCATTTCTTCCTTCCTCCATGTCAATCATTTCTTCCTTCCTCCATGTCAATCATTTCTTCCTTCCTCCATGTCAATCATTTCTTCCTTCCTCTATGTCAATCATTTCTTCCTTCCTCTATGTCAATCATTTCTTCCTTCCTCCATGTCAATCATTTCTTCCTTCCTCCATGTCAATCATTTCTTCCTTCCTCCATGTCAATCATTTCTTCCTTCCTCTATGTCAATCATTTCTTCCTTCCTCTATGTCAATCATTTCTTCCTTCCTCCATGTCAATCATTTCTTCCTTCCTCTATGTCAATCATTTCTTCCTTCCTCCATGTCAATCATTTCTTCCTTCCTCTATGTCAATCATTTCTTCCTTCCTTCATGTCAATCATTTCTTCCTTCCTCCATGTCAATCATTTCTTCCTTCCTCCATGTCAATCATTTCTTCCTTCCTACATATCAATCATTTCTTCCTTCCTCCATGTCAATCATTTCTTCCTTCTACCATGTCAATCATTTCTTCCTTCCTCTATGTCAATCATTTCTTCCTTCCTCTATGGCAATCATTTCTTCCTTCCTCCATGTCAATCATTTCTTCCTTCCTATATGTCAATCATTTCTTCCTTCCTCTATGTCAATCATTTCTTCCTTCCTCCATGTCAATCATTTCTTCCTTCCTCCATGTCAATCATTTCTTCCTTCCTCCATGTCAATCATTTCTTCCTTCCTATATGTCATTCATTTCTTCCTTCCTCTATGTCAATCATTTCTTCCTTCCTCTATGTCAATCATTTCTTCCTTCCTCCATGTCAATCATTTCTTCCTTCCTCCATGTCAATCATTTCTTCCTTCCTCCATGTCAATCATTTCTTCCTTCCTCCATGTCAATCATTTCTTCCTTCCTCCATGTCAATCATTCTTCCTTCTCCATGTCAATCATTTCTTCCTTCCTTCATGTCAATCATTTCTTCCTTCCTCTATGTCAATCATTTCTTCCTTCCTCCATGTCAATCATTTCTTCCTTCATGTCAATCATTTCTTCCTTCTACCATGTCAATCATTTCTTCCTTCCTCTATGTCAATCATTTCTTCCTTCCTCCATGTCAATCATTTCTTCCTTCCTCCATGTCAATCATTTCTTCCTTCCTCCATGTCAATCATTTCTTCCTTCCTTCATGTCAATCATTTCTTCCTTCCTCTATGTCAATCATTTCTTCCTTCCTCCATGTCAATCATTTCTTCCTTCCTGCATGTCAATCATTTCTTCCTTCCTCCATGTCAATCATTTCTTCCTTCCTCCATGTCAATCATTTCTTCCTTCCTCCATGTCAATCATTTCTTCCTTCCTCCATGTCAATCATTTCTTCCTTCTACCATGTCAATCATTTCTTCCTTCCTCCATGTCAATCATTTCTTCTTTCCTCCATGTCAATTATTTCTTCCTTCCTCCATGTCAATCAGTTCTTCCTTCCTCCATGTCAATCATTTCTTCCTTCCTCCATGTCAATCATTTCTTCCTTCCTCTATGTCAATCATTTCTTCCTTCCTCCATGTCAATCATTTTTTCCTTCCTCTATGTCAATCATTTCTTCCTTCCTCCATGTCAATCATTTCTTCCTTCCTCCATGTCAATCATTTCTTCCTTCCTCTATGTCAATCATTTCTTCCTTCCTCCATGTCAATCATTTTTTCCTTCCTCTATGTCAATCATTTCTTCCTTCCTCCATGTCAATCATTTCTTCCTTTCTCCATGTCAATCATTTCTTCCTTCCTCTAATATACACATCAAGAAAGAGATTTACTCCATCAACCATAAACCGGAGATCGAGAACCATTACAATCAAGCTGCGACCATCTTGACATAAAACTAGAACCACTACTGACATGAAGGCAGGGATACCAATCAAACATGCCTCCAACGACAATGGGCATACCACCCAATATTAGCCATCGACAATCAATGGTGGTCTCCTCACGTCGGCATAGGGGTGGACTATCTACTTCAATCATCAATTAAAGGTCGTCGGTAGGGGTAGACCCTACACATTACTGTCATACCACGGCCATCCTGACACTCAAACTCGTCATGGTTTGTCATTGGGACTAACCCCTACAACGTCATTAGGGACCCCCTACAACAATGGAGTCAGGGACGGTTTGGATCGTCGAGTAAGGGACTTGGAAAATAGGCTGAACAGGGGTTCCGGGATCATTCCGGGGGATCAACATCCTGAGTATCATGGTCGTTGCGGTAATTATATTCCTAACTTTCAGGGTGGTAGTGGTAGTCATAGGACTCAACCATGTTGCTCTGGATGTGGCAAGGGAGGCCATAGTTTGAATGTTGGTAGAGAGCGCCATTTAAACGGACATCACTCGGGAGAGGGCACGACCCTGGGTGCGGGAAAACTGGGCCCGGAAACAAAGTTGGTAGGGAATCAATTACTGAAGGATATGTGGATAGGGGGAAATGTGTTTCGGTGCCTTATAGACACAGGATCTCAAGTTTCGGCTCTCACGGAGAGCGCCTTTCACATGTATTTTTCAGAATCTATATTAAACGGGGATAATTGGGTGCAGCTTAAAGCTGCTAATGGACTTTCTATACCTTACTTAGGCCATGTTGTTGTTAACATTGAGCTCTACAGTACTTATTTAAAGGATTGTGGATTCTATATTTTTAAAGATAATCCTTCTCATAATAAATGTGATTATCAGGCTGTCATTGGTACAAATATTCTTAGCCGCCTCCGGTTGTTTCGACCTATCCTGGGCTCTTCGATCCCGTTGGTACCACGGAAAGTTGTGCCGTCCTCCCTTCCGGCCTTTATTTGGTCTGCTAAGGGAAAGAAATCGCATATTAAGGCTAGTTCATTGGGAGTTGTGTGGATTCGAGTTAAAGGTGGGATTAGTATGGGTCGGCAGGTCATTTTTGAATCCAACCGTTCTTTGCTGCGAAAGGGTATTGTGTGCTGCAATACTGTAACTGATTTAAATAGGGGAATTTGCGCTATTCATGTTTTGAATATTACAAATGAAGATGTTTTCCTTTCAAATGGTACAGTGGTAGGCAATGTTTGTGAAATTGATTCTTCTAGTGGTGTGAATTTTAATGTCATTTCTACGAATTCCGTGGAATGTGCAGTTTCTGTTGGTGAAAAGTTTGGGATTTCTGGGCCGTCGAACATAAACATTGGATCAAGCCGATTTGATCTGAGTAGAATGCATGGATCTCCTAATCAAAAAGCTGCAATGTTGTCTCTGTTGAGTAGATATGATGATGTATTTTCGTATAATGATTTTGATGTTGGTTATGCTGACAAAGTTCAGCACGAGATTCGTTTACAGGATACCAACCCTATTAAGTTGCCATACAGGCGGATTCCGCCTGCATTCTATACAGAGGTGCAGAACCATATTGCGGATCTCCTACAGAAACAGGTCATCCGGGAGAGCGTCAGCCCCTGGGCTGCGCCAGTAGTATTAGTAAAGAAAAAGAACGGAACTTTGCGCCTCTGTGTAGATTATCGTGAATTGAACAAAAAGACTATTAAGGATGCGTATCCCTTACCTCGCATTGATGACTACTTGGACTCCCTGAATGGTGCACAGTTGTTTACCACTCTGGATTTAACCAGTGGGTACTACCAAGTGGCAATGAAACAGGAGGACATAGAGAAAACGGCATTTTGTACACCTTTTGGATTGTATGAATATACACGAATGCCAATGGGATTGACTAATTCTGCGGGCACTTTTCAACGCCTGATGCAAAACTCAATGTCAGATTTTATGTTTAAATCTTTACTAGTATATTTAGATGATATGTTGATTTTTTCAACAGATTTTGATGACCATTTGATTCGTTTAGGTAATGTGCTGGAAAGGATAAGATCAATAGGTCTAAAAGTTAATCCTAATAAATGTGTTTTTTTGCAGGGATTCTGTTGATTTCTTAGGTCACACTATTTCAGGAAGTGGCATTGCTACACAGCAATCCAAAGTTGCATCCATACAGAATCTTAGTATACCCACTAGCGTAAAGCAAGTGAGGGCTTTTCTGGGCATGGCGGGGTATTATAGAAAATTTATACTTCGATTCTCACAGATTGCCAAACCTCTATTGGATTTGGTAAATGAATGTCATCCTTCTGGTTTACCCCGTGGATCGAAACGACATTTAACAACTAGCTCGTCTAAGTTTCATTGGAGTAGTAATTGTGAAAGTTCTTTTCGAGATCTTCAATCTAAATTGATTTCTGCACCCATTCTGGGATTCCCCGATTTTGGCAGTCCATTTATCTTGGACATTGATGCGTCTTTTAGTGGTCTGGGAGCTGTGTTGAGCCAGCAGCAGGATTCTCAATGTAAAGTAATAGCTTATGCCAGTAGGACTCTCCGCAGAGAAGAGAAAAACATAAAGAGTAGTTTTAAACTAGAATTGTTGGGTTTGAAATGGGCTATAACTGAAAAGTTTCGTTCCTATCTATTAGGTAACAAGGTGACTGTTTTTACTGATAATAAGGGTTTGACTTTTTCAAATAAGGCGCATCTTGGGGCCATTGAACAAAGGTGGCTATCTCAGTTGGCTGTGTTTGATTACGAAATCAAACATCGTAAAGGTACATTAAACAAAAATGCCGATTTTTTATCACGGTATCCCCTGCCCGAGACGCAGGATGAGACGCATTATGATGCCTTGTCTGAGGATGAGGATATTGGGATTAACCTTGCTGTTTTAACACCTTCTGACAGTTGCGATTTGACTGTAGAGATGATGGGAACTACTGCAAAGAAACAACATGTCACTTATAGTTTGAAAGAAATACAACAATTGCAGCAACAGGACTTGGTGCTTCAGGTAATGCTAAAAGCTATGGAAACAGATGCTACGGTGGACACGACCTGGTGGATTCCGGAAGCTAAGAGGCTGTGGTTACATCATGATAAGTTATGCATTCGAAGAGGAATACTTTGTATTAGAAGGGATGAGGATAATAAGTGTGACGGATTAAAAATTATTGTTCCTCACGTCTTAAGACCGATCGTATTGGCTGCTATTCATGAAATAGGTCATCAAGGGCGTGATAGGACATTGGCATTATTAAAATCTCGATTTTTTTTGGTGTGGAATGAATGGGGATGTCAATAATTTGGTGAAATCTTGTTCCATTTGTAATATGTCTAAACCTCTGAAGAAGATTACAACTACCTACGGTCATATTGTAGCCAACCGTCCGTTGGAGATGGTTGCCATGGATTTTGTTGAACTTCCAAGAGATTCCTATGGGTTTAAACATATCTTGATTATGACTGATGTGTTTACTAAGTATGTGGTCGCTTACCCTGCTATTGACCAAACTGCAAAAACAGTGGCAGAAGTCATACAGAGTAGATGGATCCCAGACTTTGGGATACCCAGTAAATTTCACTCGGACCAAGGAAAAGGGTTTGAGTCCTCCATTGTTCTTGAACTCTGTCAAAGGTATGGGATAAAAAATCCAAGACCACCACATATAATCCGAGGAATGCCATATGCGAAAGGTTTAATAGGACATTGTTGGCTATGCTCCGTTCATTAGAGGAATCGGATAAAGTGGAATGGTCTAGACATGTACCTAATATAGTGTTAGGGTACAATATTACTCCCCATACTTCTACTGGGTGGTCACCATACTTTTTACTCTTTGGTAGACATCCTCAATTACCTATAAATTTTATCATCGAAGATTTATTTCATCCTGACGATGCAGAGAACGACTATTTGGTCTGTCCTGAAAAGAGATTAACGGAGGCTCATAGGGAGGTCAGCGACAGGTTGGCTAGTCTCCATAAACAAGCAGACATTAAACAAGGAAAATTTGATATTATACCATTGGATAGTATGGTACGCAGGCGAATAGACCATAGTAGAGGTGTCAATAAATTAGGAAACCTTTATTCCCAACAGGTGTACCGAGTAGTACAGACACCCGATGTCCAATCAGGCTATTATGTTATAGTCCCCATTAATGATGCGAGCCAATCTCGGCTATGATATTCTGGCCGCCACATCAAAAGATGTGAGAATTCTGAGTAATTCATGAATATAATTTATAAGCTACATGCTTATAATGTCTCCTCTCCTGAGGATAACCTAGTAAAATGGTATTATTCCCACATAGGCCGTGTTCATTGGGACAATTGTGTATTGTCAATACACTCTTATAGGGGGTCTAGAAAATAATCCCGATGTGGTTGTTGGACAGTTCTACTGTCGATGGTATTATGATGTTGTTCCAAATGATGGAAAGATTAATTTGATTACTTTGCGATTAGAGTTTGAAATGTGAAATGGTGGGAGATATTTGATAATCACCCCATTTAATTATTTGATATTTGAAAATGATGGTGATATTTGAAGTCGGTTGATGTTGATGGCAAACATTAATTATTTGCTATTTGATAATGGTGGAGATATTTGAGGTCGGTTGATGTTGATGGCAAACATTAATTATTTGATATTTGATAATGGTGATATTGTTAACTTTTCACCGTTCATTGCTAGATATGGTTATATGATGTCGATCCGAGTATTTTGGATTCTTGGATTATTTATGCCCCGGGATTGGGGTTGGTTAATATTAATATATGATGTTGGCTATTCGGCATCATATATAGGTTGTTCCATATTCATTGGTCATATGTTAAATATTGGGAGTTCAGTATTTCCCCTGGGCATTGGGGTTGGTTGATATTACCTCGTTGAGGACATATAACGTGAAAAGTTAACGTTATATATATGTTTTTTTCCTTTTTCGATTTGTAACTTGTGTTTTTGTTTGAGATTTCAGATAGTGTGACAAGACTCTGACATGCAAGAAAGACATAGTGATAGTGACATACCGATGCAAGCTGCCATCAAACCCATACTACCTCATGTGAGGAATGGATGTCCCAGTACAGCCACCTCACATTGGCCAAGTGTTATGCTGTTGGGTCGCCGTCGGAGTCAATAGGCGCATATTTTCTAGATTAATTATCATAATGCTGATTAATTTCTATTACATGGTTTCAGCACAAGAGCACAGAGGGTTTACTGTTGTTGTTAACCATGGTCACCTATGACCAGTTGATGAGTCACGTTCAACGACGTGTGGTGACTAGTTCCCATTTGCTCATTCAACTTGGGTCTTCCTGAGATCCCGTCAGGATTTTCTTTTCTTTTCGACCATGGTTGGCTGTTATAGTTAGTTGTTGTGGAGCCACGTTAACACGTGAGGTGACTAGTTCCCTTTCAGCTCTCACCACTCTAATCACCCTACTGAACACTACCTGTGCGATTTTTCTTGGCATTTCGCCGTCAGGGCGACGGCGAGGTCTCCAGGGGGTGTCATAGTTCCCAGATGGCAGCGGAGGAATGGACAGTTAGCCAGATAGTTAGAGTAGTATAATTAGATTATTTAATAGTTGAGACTATGTGTTGTACTCTCTATGCAGAAGTGCAACACATAACTACGAGACATGACGCTTTTGTGTAGTAAAATAGTGACGGTTTAGTAACAGTTGCTAGGAACAATTAGTAAACAAAGGGAGACCAAGAAATGCATTCGACATGAACAGACGTGTTAGCCTATGTCTGTGATACGTCAATAAATATCTGAGTTGATAAAATAACATGGTTGTCTACTATGTTGTGTCGTCTTGGAATGAGTACTGATTAATTACAATTGGTTAAATAACTTAACAGAAGGATCATCCACGTCAGGAAAGCATATACAATAACAGGACAAAAAATGTACTGAAGGAGGAATATACATAGGAGAGGATATATGGCAGGACAACACGTACAGAGGGATGAAATATAATAAAGGGAACGTACTCTCATTATCATCATTATAACTGAAATGATAAGTGAAGATAATATACACATCAAGAAAGAGATTTACTCCATCAACCATAAACCGGAGATCGAGAACCATTACAATCAAGCTGCGACCATCTTGACATAAAACTAGAACCACTACTGACATGAAGGCAGGGATACCAATCAAACATGCCTCCAACGACAATGGGCATACCACCCAATATTAGCCATCGACAATCAATGGTGGTCTCCTCACGTCGGCATAGGGGTGGACTATCTACTTCAATCATCAATTAAAGGTCGTCGGTAGGGGTAGACCCTACACATTACTGTCATACCACGGCCATCCTGACACTCAAACTCGTCATGGTTTGTCATTAGGGACTAACCCCTACAACGTCATTAGGGACCCCCTACAACACATGTCAATCATTTCTTCCTTCCTCCATGTCAATCATTTCTTCCTTCCTCCATGTCAATCATTTCTTCCTTCCTCTATGTCAATCATTTCTTCCTTCCTCTATGTCAATCATTTCTTCCTTCCTCCATGTCAATCATTTCTTCCTTCCTCTATGTCAATCATTTCTTCCTTCCTCCATGTCAATCATTTCTTCCTTCCTCTATGTCAATCATTTCTTCCTTCCTTCATGTCAATCATTTCTTCCTTCCTCCATGTCAATCATTTCTTCCTTCCTCCATGTCAATCATTTCTTCCTTCCTCCATGTCAATCAGTTCTTCCTTCCTCCATGTCAATCATTTTTTCCTTCCTCCATGTCAATCATTTCTTCCTTCCTCTATGTCAATCATTTCTTCCTTCCTCCATGTCAATCATTTTTTCCTTCCTCTATGTCAATCATTTCTTCCTTCCTCCATGTCAATCATTTCTTCCTTCCTCCATGTCAATCATTTCTTCCTTCCTCTATGTCAATCATTTCTTCCTTCCTCCATGTCAATCATTTTTCCTTCCTCATGTCAATCATTTCTTCCTTCCTCCATGTCAATCATTTCTTCCTTTCTCCATGTCAATCATTTCTTCCTTCCTCCATGTCAATCATTTCTTCCTTCCTCCATGTCAATCATTTCTTCCTTCCTCCATGTCAATCATTTCTTCCTTCCTCTATGTCAATCATTTCTTCCTTCCTCCATGTCAATCATTTCTTCCTCCATGTCAATCATTTCTTCCTTCCTCCATGTCAATCATTTCTTCCTTCCTCCATGTCAATCATTTCTTCCTTCCCCATTCAATATTTCTTCTCTCATGTCAATCATTTCTTCCTTCCTCCATGTCAATCATTTCTTCCTTCCTCCATGTCAATCATTTCTTCCTTCCTCCATATCAATCATTTCTTCCTTCCTCCATGTCAATCATTTCTTCCTTCCTCCATGTCATTCATTTCTTCCTTCCTCCATGTCAATCATTTCTTCCTTCCTTCATGTCAATCATTTCTTCCTTCCTCCATGTCAATCATTTCTTCCTTCCTCTATGTCAATCATTTCTTCCTTCCTCTATGTCAATCATTTCTTCCTTCCTCCATGTCAATCATTTCTTCCTTCATCTATGTCAATCATTTCTTCCTTCCTCCATGTCAATCATTTCTTCCTTCCTATGTCAATCATTTCTTCCTTCCTCATGTCAATCATTTCTTCCTTCCTATGTCAATCATTTCTTCCTTCCTCATGTCAATCATTTCTTCCTTCTTATGTCAATCATTTCTTCCTTCCTCTATGTCAATCATTTCTTCCTTCCTCTATGTCAATCATTTCTTCCTTCCTCTATGTCAATCATTTCTTCCTTCCTCTATGTCAATCATTTCTTCCTTCCTCTATGTCAATCATTTCTTCCTTCCTCTATGTCAATCATTTCTTCCTTCCTCTATGTCAATCATTTCTATCCTTCCTCATGTCATTATATTTATTTGTCTCTATGTTATATCTTGTAATCTTAGAATATAACTGATTGAATCTGCAACGAAAACCCATATGATATCCATACTCAAGACTGGCTATCAAAGACACTGAATACGATACAGAGACAGAAACAAGTATGGACAGTAGAAGAACGTTCACTGCAAAACACAAATCAAGAATGTTCAAATTATATAAGATAATGTCAAATGTCACTTTAAGAGCCATGACTCATACAAATCTTTTTAAATGCAAGGGAAGTTTCACTGCAAAACACAAACGATTAATATTCAAATAATTTAAAGACAATTTCATATGACTCATACAAGTCTGTGTTTATGATACAATATATGATAAACCTATAATCTCATTTTGTAGCACATATCATCAATAAACATATGTTAATCTTTTCTGTTATCTACCATTATCGTTTTCATATCATCCCAGTCACTCTGTAATATCAGTTTCAACACTATTTCTCATGATTTCTTTTTAATGTTCATATTTTCCTTGTAGGTATCATAACAAAACCGGCTTTGTTACATTATTAGCTGGTTTTCTTTATGTTCGTCCTCTCCAGTGACAGTGTCGTTTTTGAAATGAAGTTCTCGTTTCACTATTTTTCTTTGGTTCAGTCTTTGGTTCAGCTCACACAAAGGTCCTTGTAGTTTTATGTCGAGTGTTGTTTCGTTAGACCAGTGAGTTTGCCTCATTATATCATATTCGGGCAGTCTTGAAGTATGTGCTCTGCAGTCTGATGTGCATGCCCTCAGTCAACTGATGGAAAGTCTTTCTTTCTTTGCCTATTTCTTGCAGCTGCTTTCTCGTGTTTATATCTTTAATATATTCCTAAAACATTTTTACCATGTATTTTTAGGTCTCTCTGTCTCTTTAGTTTCCCCGGCAGGTTCAATAAAAAGGCTCTCCTCGTTACATTCAGATTTTCTAAAGGTGTACCCTATACATCACCAATCTATTTTCTTCCTCTCTTGGTTCACTGGGATCATTTTTTTTCTCTCCATAAGTCCCTCATTTGTGACTGTATTAACCACCTGTCCCTCTGTTCTGCTCTGACACTAGTTAATGAACGTTTGCGATTTTTAGTTATTTTTTATGATGTTCTCCAGGTTTCTCATTCGCACTGCTTTAACATTGGAGTTGACTATTATAATTTTTGTTCTAGATTTTTAAACATTTGACATTCATAAATTGTCCTGAGCGTTCAAAAATCATCTTGTCTTTTGTATTCTTATTCTGTCATTTCTATTCGCCCCACCTTCTATGTCAACATATGTTTGCACTAGCAAGCAGAATACAAGTAGAAGGCACTGTAACATTTTAAATATGAATTTGCAGACGAATTGGACGTATTTCAATGACAGACACAAATAAATATATATTATTGAAGAAGATTGAACAGTAACAAATCGAATACTTTAGTTGCATAAAGTGACATGACACTCTGTCAAAGAACATACTGGAGCGAAAGATTGACGATAAACGGGCAAGAGCAACGTAATTTGAAAAGAAAATACATCGACAAACTAATAAGGATACTAGGCAATAAAAGAACATAAAAGTATTTAACATGTACCGTTCACTTTTCTGTTGACAATCAGGAATTTTGGATATGAAGGGACCAAAAATGGACGTTAGTGTATTTTAAACTTAAAAGTGTGCGGACCAAAAATAGGCTTTTTCTCCATTTATTTATTATGGAAAATCCGCCCAGCATACACCGAACGACAAAATAATCAAATAACTTTAATGTTGTGAAGTCGGTTCAATAATCAATAACCAATTTAATGAAAATTTTCGTTCATGCTTTTAACTAAATAAAATTTGTTACTCGAACTGGCCAAAATTTCAATTGGGTCTCCTCACATCACGTAGAAGGGAACTACATGGCACAACAGAGATAAAGTAAAATGTACAAACTTACATCTATAACGTCTTGCTTGACATTAGTCAAATATGATTCTAAAAGTAGTCAAACTTTAAACCATTATTCTTATCATCACCATAGCTAATTAATCATGTCTTGTATAAACGATTAAGTCGAATAAAAAGAAGAAGCTATAGTGTGTGGTACTCACACAAAAAAACATTATAGTAATACACAAGTTAGTATTTCGTGCTAACAACTTTACTATACGGAATAGAATACTGAAGAATGACATATATGTTTACACTTTCCACCTTCCATACACCTTGTCTGCGAAAGATCTAACACATATTCTGTCCAAAAACTATCACAAAGAACTGCGTACACAGTGTAAACAAGAAAACTATCACAAAGAACTGCGTACACAGTGTCAACAAGAAAAATATGAACATCACCATCCAAGAGAGACGCCTGGATATGGATCGAACACGGGATGTGCATGGAGGCGTCAACGTCAAACCTAAAACATCAGACAACAGTCCTCCAGGTACTGAAAGCATTCGATATCAAGATATTAGCGACTTATCGAATGATGACAAGGAGTTTCTGGACAAAGAATTCAAACCTCATTATGTATTCTTTCCATCTGCACATGACTGAGAGGATCGCAAAAGCATACTAAATCACAGACAGGACCAGACCCTGGTATAAAAGACAAAGATGACGCTGATCACATTTTGCCGCAGCCATAACCCTCATTGCGATCATACCCATCCTAGCCTTTATTACCACACAAGTCAATGTGTTCTGTAAAAATAAGGCTTCGATCTAACCACAGCTCCGTGTATTTTATTGCCTGAGACCTTTCCACTACCTCCAAACACAAAATCACAGTTGGTGTTGGAGTATTGACACTACGGTTGTTCAAAGAGAATCATGACAACACTGTCTTTTTCGGGTTGATCAGTGCTTCCACTTCCCCACACCACCTACTTATGATGTCGGGTTGATCAGTGCTTCCACTTCCCCACACCACCTACTTATGATGTCGGGTTGACCAGTGCTACCATTCCCCCACACCACCTACTTATGATGTCGGGTTGACTAATGCTTCCACTTCCCCACACCACCTACTTATGAGATCGGGTTGACCAGTGCTTCCATTCCCTCACACCACCTACTTATGATGTCGGGTTGACCAGTGCTTCCATTCCCCCACACCACCTACTTATGAGATCGAGTTGACCAATGCTTCCACTTCCCCAACCACCTACTTATGAGGTCGGGTTGACCAGTGCTTCCATTCCCTCACACCACCTACTTATGAGGTCGGGTTGAGCAGTGCTTCCATTCCCCACACCATCTACTTATGATGTCGGGTTGAGCAGTGCTTCCATTCCCTCACACCACCTACTTATGAGGTCGGGTTGAGCAGTGCTTCCATTCCCCACACCATCTACTTATGATGTCGGGTTGAGCAGTGCTTCCATTCCCCACACCATCTACTTATGATGTCGGGTTGAGCAGTGCTTCCATTCCCCCACACCATCTACTTATGAGGT
This sequence comes from Arion vulgaris, assembly GCA_020796225.1. Classification (NCBI taxonomy): domain Eukaryota; kingdom Metazoa; phylum Mollusca; class Gastropoda; order Stylommatophora; family Arionidae; genus Arion; species Arion vulgaris. The sequence goes on along the minus strand of CM036753.1, from coordinate 109,839,285 downwards.
CGGGTTGAGCAGTGCTTCCATTCCCCCACACCATCTACTTATGATGTCGGGTTGACCAGTGCTTTACTTCCCACACCATCTACTTATGATGTCGGGTTGAGCAGTGCTTCCATTCCCCACACCACCTACTTATGAGATCGAGTTGACCAATGCTTCCACTTCCCCAACCACCTACTTATGAGGTCGGGTTGACCAGTGCTTTTACTTCCTCACACCACCTACTTATGATGTCGGGTTGACCAGTGCTTCCATTCCCTCACACCACCTACTTATGAGGTCGGGTTGAGCAGTGCTTCCATTCCCCCACACCATCTACTTATGATGTCGGGTTGACCAGTGCTTTACTTCCCACACCATCTACTTATGATGTCGGGTTGAGCAGTGCTTCCATTCCCCACACCACCTACTTATGAGATCGGGTTGACCAGTGCTACCATTCCCCCACACCACCTACTTATGATGTCGGGTTGACTAGTGCTTCCACTTCCCCACACCATCTACTTATGAGATCGGGTTGACCAGTGCTTCCACTTCCCCACACCATCTACTTATGAGATCGGGTTGACCAGTGCTTCCACTTCCCCACACCACCTACTTATGATGTCGGGTTGACCAGTGCTTCCACTTCCCCAACCACCTACTTATGAGGTCGGGTTGACCAGTGCTTTTACTTCCTCACACCACCTACTTATGATGTCGGGTTGACCAGTGCTTCCATTCCCCCACTCCACCTACTTATGATGTCGAGTTGAGCAGTGCTTCCATTCCCCCACACCATCTACTTATGATGTCGAGTTGAGCAGTGCTTCCATTCCCCCACACCATCTACTTATGATGTCGAGTTGACCAGTGCTTCCATTCCCCCATACCACCTACTTATGATGTCGAGTTGACCAGTGCTTTTACTTCCTCACACCACCTACTTATGATGTCGGGTTGACCAGTGCTTCCATTCCCTCACACCACCTACTTATGAGGTCGGGTTGACCAGTGCTTCCATTCCCTCACACCACCTACTTATGAGGTCGGGTTGAGCAGTGCTTCCATTCCCCCACACCATCTACTTATGATGTCGAGTTGACCAGTGCTTCCATTCCCCCACACCATCTACTTATGAGGTCGGGTTGACCAGTGCTTCCATTCCCTCACACCACCTACTTATGAGGTCGGGTTGAGCAGTGCTTCCATTCCCCCACACCATCTACTTATGAGGTCGGGTTGACCAGTGCTTCCATTCCCTCACACCACCTACTTATGAGATCGCGTTGACCAGTGCTTCCATTCCCCCACACCATCTACTTATGATGTCGGGTTGACCAGTGCTTCCATTCCCTCACACCATCTACTTATGATGTCGGTTGACCAGTCTTCATTCTCCACCATCTACTATGATGTCGGTTGACAGTGCTTCCATTCCCTCACACCATCTACTTATGATGTCGAGTTGACCAGTGCTTCCATTCCCTCACACCATCTACTTATGAGATCGGGTTGACCAGTGCTTCCATTCCCCCATACCACCTACTTATGATGTCGAGTTGACCAGTGCTTTTACTTCCTCACACCACCTACTTATGATGTCGGGTTGACCAGTGCTTCCATTCCCCCACACCATCTACTTATGATGTCGAGTTGACCAGTGCTTCCATTCCCCCACACCATCTACTTATGATGTCGAGTTGACCAGTGCTTCCATTCCCCCACACCATCTACTTATGATGTCGGGTTGACCAGTGCTTCCATTCCCCCACACCATCTACTTATGATGTCGAGTTGACCAGTGCTTCCATTCCCCCACACCATCTACTTATGATGTCGGGTTGACCAGTGCTTCCATTCCCCCACACCATCTACTTATGATGTCGGGTTGACCAGTGCTTCCATTCCCCCACACCATCTACTTATGATGTCGGGTTGACCAGTGCTTCCATTCCCCCACACCATCTACTTATGATGTCGGGTTGACCAGTGCTTCCATTCCCCCACACCATCTACTTATGATGTCGGGTTGACCAGTGCTTTTACTTCCCCATACCACCTACTTATGAGATCGGTTTCTGACTGAAGTTCTCCCATAACCTACCTTGGTGATATACCAAAATCTCGTCTGCATATGACATTCTCCTCCCAGTACATGCGTTCTGCTGGTTTGTGATTATCACAGGGTAGGCTTTGAACAGCACCAGAAATAATGGTGAATATTGTGGTAAACCAGTGTGTATTATTGTTGGTGCAGAAGCACATTATATTGAATTTTCTAAACTGAACCATTAAAAATGTAAAGGTGCTCTGATATACGCATCCACAAGATCAATTGCAGCAGCACATGTCTCACTACCTACAGATATCATGGGCAAAAACAGCTGCAGACGTCATGTCTCTATTTGATCAGTGTCTTCCAGGGAAAGGTGGAATGAGATATAAACCCTTTAGTTGGCAGGATATTTTCCTGGCGATTATTATCTGAGCCTGGTGCACTTTTTTTGCACTCAGTAACGCATCTTTGATTTCATCCACTCTCATTAAATCATATTCATCTATTTCTTGGCTCTGACATTTATCTACACTAGTTTCGTTGGCAGAGTTTCACTCTACAATGTCTTTTTGGTCCCTCTGCTCTAGATAGTGAGCAAACAGAGCCTTACACTTGTTTTCATCCGTCTTCTGCCAAGTAAGATCCACGCACTGGAAGTCAGAAACACACTTATTTCTTCATTTTACCATTCATACTTCTGTACAGTCGCCATAACCGATTCAATGATTTATCATTGCTCATCCGTTCACAGAACTCTTCAAACTTTTAACCGTTTTGCAAGTGTTTTCAAACATCCTGTTGTGCTATTTATATCTAGTTTCAACTGCAGTATGTGATCAAGTTCGGTGGTTCCGGTTTTCTTGGAACTTTGCCACATCCTCACAGCACATGTCTAAGATACACTTCATGTCCAGCTATGCTTTACTTACCAGACATATCTAAGACACGATCCTGCACAAGTGAAGGGTATGTGCTTACATTGTCTCTGTGGATAGACGACATCCCTGCAGGCTGTTTAGCAGAGGGCAAAGGTGGAAGGCTGAGGTGGGAATGATATACGATGATTGTAGAAAAGAACACTGTCTTTTCATTCTGTCCACTTTATCATAACAACCATGGTGATGCATGGACTGACATTCATCATAACAACCATGGTGATGCATGGACTGACATTCATCATAACAACCATGGTGATGCATGGACTGACATTCATCATAACAACCATGGTGATGCATGGACTGACATTCATCATAACAACCATGGTGATGCATGGACTGACATTCATCATAACAACCATGGTGATGCATGGACTGACATTCATCATAACAATCATGGTGATGCATGGACTGACATTCATCATAACAACCATGGTGATGCATGGACTGACATTCATCATAACAACCATGGTGATGCATGGACTGACATTCATCATAACAACCATGGTGATGCATGGACTGACATTCATCATAACAACCATGGTGATGCATGGACTGACATTCATCATAACAACCATGGTGATGCATGGACTGACATTCATCATAACAACCATGGTGATGCATGGACTGACATTCATCATAACAACCATGGTGATGCATGGACTGACATTCATCATAACAACCATGGTGATGCATGGACTGACATTCATCATAACAACCATGGTGATGCATGGACTGACATTCATCATAACAACCATGGTGATGCATGGACTGACATTCATCATAACAACCATGGTGATGCATGGACTAATTCATCATAACAACCATGGTGATGCATGGACTGACATTCATCATAACCCTAGTGATCATGGATGACATTCATCATCTGGTGACATGACTGCATTCATATGACAACCCAGGTGTGCATGGACTGCATTCATCATACAACTAAGTGATGCATGGACTGACATTCATCCAGTAACCATGGTGATGCATGGATGAATTCATCATTCAGCCAGTGTGATGCATGGATGACATTCATCATAACAACCATGGTGATCAGGACTGACATTCATCATACAACCATGTGATGCATGGACTGATTATCAACAACCATGGTGATGCATGGACTGACATTCATCATAACAACCATGGATGATGGACTGACATTCATCATAAAACCATGTGATGATGGACTGACATTCATCATAACAACCATGGTGATGCATGGACTGACATTCATCATAACAACCATGGTGATGCATGGACTGACATTCATCATAACAACCATGTGATGCATGGACTACATTCTCATAACACCATGGATGCATGGATGACATTCATCATAACACATGGTATGATGGACTGACATTCATCATAACAACCATGGTGATGCAGACGCATTCATCATAAAACATGGGATGCATGGACGACATTTATCATAACAACATGGTGATGCATGACGCATTCATCATAACAACCATGGTGATGCATGGACTGACATTCATCAACCATGGTGATGCATGGATGACTTCAATGAAGTTGAGTATGGGTGATATTCATCCGGTCGGTCGCGGTAATGACCTCGCGCTGCAGGTGCAGATCGGATGTAAATGATACTCATCCGCCAGGTAACGGTCATCTTTCGGATGTTCGGCGATTCGGAGTGCGATCTGATGGGCGTATACGGTGCAGATGAACGGAAGGACAGTACAGGAAGAAAGTGGTGCACTAAATGCAACCACGTCATACGGGACAATGGAGATGGCTGCTGTCTCTGTGTATATGTTGTGGCTAGCAGAACAAAACATCTTTTTAAAAAGAGTATAAAAACGAATGAGTGACTTCAATGCACCGGATTTTACCTCATATGGATCGGTATCTCTCTGCCGAAATGGCACGCCACCTGCCGAGAATATTCCACAAAGCACGAACTTCGTAGCACCGACAACAATTCAAGGAATCTCTTGAAAAATACGCTCGTACGTGAATAGAACGGAGCTAGGTCAGGGTTTGTACCCACGACCTTTGGAACGCAAGGCAACGGGTTAAACAAGACATGATACATTGTATAATTGTAACAGACTCGATGAGTATGCTTGGAACGCAAGGCAACGTGTTAAACAAGACATGATACATTGTATAATTGTAACAGACTCGATGAGTATGCTTGGAACGCAAGGCAACGGGTTAAACAAGACACATGATATTGTCACTCGATGTATGCTTGGAACCAAGCAACGGTTAAACAAGACATGATACATTGTATAATTGTAACAGACTCGATGAGTATGCTTGGAACGCAAGGCAACGGGTTAAACAAGACATGATACATTGTATAATTGTAACAGACTCGATGAGTATGCTTGGAACGCAAGGCAACGGGTTAAACAAGACATGATACATTGTATAATTGTAACAGACTCGATGAGTATGCTTGGAACGCAAGGCAACGGGTTAAACAAGACATGATACATTGTATAATTGTAACAGACTCGATGAGTATGCTTGGAACGCAAGGCAACGGGTTAAACAAGACATGATACATTGTATAATTGTAACAGACTCGATGAGTATGCTTGGAACGCAAGGCAACGGGTTAAACAAGACATGATACATTGTATAATTGTAACAGACTCGATGAGTATGCTTGGAACGCAAGGCAACGGGTTAAACAAGACATGATACATTGTATAATTGTAACAGACTCGATGAGTATGCTTAAGATTGTCGATGCAGACAAGTTTCAGACTAATTTTTTTTTTTTTACCGCCGAACGCATTTATTTTGCAGTATACAATAAATTAGCCACTATACTGACTTGGCGTTATCTTAAAAATAACTGTGAGCCATTATATCGGCTCAGAAGGATGAAAGAGTTAAGCAGTACAGTCTCAATATTCTGTCTTAGATTTATACGCATGGACATGCAGGGATGAAGGGAAATGAAAGGACAGACAAATTAGCTGGAACGGCAATTGTTGCAAGTTGGAGAAGTGTGGACAAGACAGACATCATAAATGCTCGCTGTGTTACACATGTTAAAAGAGAATTAGAGACATTGAACCGCCTGATCGAATTGATTGTTAAAACTTAGAATACGCACAATAAAAACACGCATTTACGAGCTGTATTTTGGAATAAAATTGCTACCGGAGAGTGTTCTAACAAATAAACGTTTCTTATGTTTAGCACCGAAACACTGGAATGTACAAAGTTAACATCTTTATTTAAAAAAATAATCATTCTTCTTGTACCTTTATACGTTACATATAGCTTGCAAGTAAGTTCTTCATACCGCCCTATTCTGGGCAACTCGCCCAATCTCTTTCATGGAACGATATTTCTTGCCTCACTCTGCAAAGTTCATTTCAGGGTCTTCCTATGGTGTCCTCTCTTTATTGAACTCTTTGCATTCCACTTCACTGCCTGCTTTGGTATTCGTTGATCATTTCTTTTCAAGGTATGTCCAACATATCTCCATCTTCTCCAAATAACAGTTGTTACTAGTGGTTGACCAGGCATTTCTCTGATTTCAACATTTCTCCTGAATTCGGCCGACTTTATGCTCATTATTTTTCGCAATCTATTTTCAAATGCATTCAATGTACGAGGCATGTTCAAATGAAAACGGGACTTGTGGATTTATTTAAAAGTATCATACGCAAATTAATAGTTTCAACGGAATTAAACAAAGCAACCACTTGTGAATAAGAATGCACCTGGGTTCATCAGAAAAAATCTCCGTATGCATTTAGACAAGCATCCCACTTTTTAGGTAGACGTCGAATGCCGTCCGAGAAAAAGGTGCGTGACTGCTCACTGAACCATGTGGTCACCGCTGTCTTCACGTCTGCGTCGCTGTTGAATTGCTGTCCCTTTAGTGCTTTCTTCAACGGTCCGAACAAATGGAAATCACACGGGGACAAATCGGGACTATAGGCTGGATGATGAAGAACTTCCCAATTCTTCTTTGCCAATGTTTCCTGCACAATTTTGCGACGTGCGGACGAGCGTTGTCGTGGAGAAGAATCACACCTTGAGAACGCTTGCCTGGTCGCTTAGCCTTGATGGCCTTATGCAGCTTGTCTAAAGTGTCTTTATAATGGGTGACATTGATGTTGACACCAGGTTCCTTAAAATCGTCCCCAAAAGCCCTTCATGATAAGAAAAATGCGGTCACCATAACCTTCCCAGCAGAAACCTGTGTCTTGAATTTTTGGGTTTTGGTGAACCTGGATGTTTCCATTGCATGCTGTCAATTTTGCTGCTCGGTTCATAGTGGTGGCACCACGATTCATCACCTGCCACAATGCTCAACAGAAATGCATCACCCTCTGTCCTGTAACGCATCAAGTGGTTCAAACTCCACCCCATCCGTTCTTCCTTATGGTGGTCAGTCAACATCCGTGGGACCCACTGTGAACACACCTTCCGATAGTTCAATTTCTTCTGAAAAACCATGTGGGCTGTCCCAATTGACATATGGAATTCTTCTGCAAGCGAACGAATGCTCCGACGACGGTCAGTCAGTACTGCGTTATCAAGCAAGGCTATGGCTTCTTCTGTTGCAACAATATGCGCCTGACCTGGCCGTGCAAGATCTGCTGACAACGCTTGTCCGCACGTCGCAAAAATTGTGCAGGAAACATTGGCAAAGAAGAATTGGGAAGTTCTTCATCACCCAGCCTATAGTTCCGATTTGTCCCCGTGTGATTTCCATTTGTTCGGACCGTTGAAGAAAGCACTAAAGGGACAGCGATTCAACAGCGACGCAGACGTGAAGACAGCGGTGACCACATGGTTCAGTGAGCAGCCACGCATCTTTTTCTCGGACTGGCATTCGACGTCTACTTAAACCGTGGGATGCTTGCCTAAATGCATACGGAGATTTTTCCTGATGAACCCAGGTGCATTCTTATTCACAAGTGGGTGCTTTGTTTAATTCCGTTGAAACTGTTAATTTGCGTATGATACTTTTAAATAAATCCACAAGTCCCGTTTTCATTTGAACACGCCTAGTACTTTCTATTTTTAAAATGCTCCTGATGTATTCTTACAAAGAATAATTCACAAAAATTTCAACAGCTTCTTAGATGGCGTATTGTATTGTAAGAGTTGAGCACGGACAAGCACACGGGTGTTGTCTGAAGGCTAGTTAAAGAGGATATGTTAATCAACATCACATGCGTGAGCGTGAGTACATTGAAATCGCTGCTGCATTGGAGGATTAATCACATATGGATGACTAATCTCCAATGTGTGAAGATGAAAAACTGAACTGACTTGCAGTGGATCTTAGACAAATCAATGTAGCAGGAAATGAAATGACTGACATCACGACAAGAGAATATGAAACATTCTTGTATAATCATCAAATAGTTTGTCATGAGCATAACATTTCCCCCTTAACAGTCCTTCGGAATTTCTCTCTCTCATAGACCAGACGTCCCACCTGCGCCATGTTGTAATGCTCAAATCATTAGTCACAACCTGAACCCATCTTCTTCATGGTATTCCTCTTTAATAAGATGTCTCCAAAATAGTTTTTTCAACCCTTCATCTTTTTAATATGTCTAAAATACTAACATTTTTTTAATATGTCTAAAATACTAACATTTTTTTTAATATGTCTAAAATACTAACATTTTTTTAATATGTCTAAAATACTAACATTTTTTTAAATATGTCTAAAATACTAACATTTTTTTAATATGTCTAAAATACTAACATTTTTTTAATATGTCTAACATACTAACATTTTTTTAATATGTCTAAAATACTAACATTTTTTTTAATATGTCTAAAATACTAACATTTTTTTAATATGTCTAAAATACTAACATTTTTTTTAATATGTCTAAAATACTAACATTTTTTTAATATGTCTAAAATACTAACATGTTCCCCATTCTTATTTGTAGCCAGTTTTCTTTAATTTTGGGTTCATTCTAGATATATCTATTTGTTCTCTTCTGTGTTCATGATATACGGATGACTATTCTGTAACACTTATATTCAAAAGCAAACATATGCTTCTCCACTGACTTCTTAAATGCCAACAAGTAGACACAAAATGATACATCATAAATCGTTAACTTTAATAAATACAGAATTCAAAGAGTACAGTAACACTTAATAGTTAACTTTAATAAATACAGAATTCAAAGAGTACAGTAACACTTAATAGTTAACTTTAATAAATACAGAATTCAAAGAGTACAGTAACACTTAATATCTCAGAGACACATACCACCAAATGTCCAGCAAATAACACACCAAATGTACCACAAAGAACTCACCAAATGTACCACAAAGAACAAACCTTTCAATTAAGATTTTCAATAGTTCACGATAGGCTCAGAATCCACATATGGTGAGACAGACATGGTTATGTGAAATATTATAGCGCATTATAGCAACGGGAAACAAGTTAAGTGGTCTGTTACTAATAATAGTTAAAATAGCAGTCGAAGAGGCGATCCACTCATATATTATGAAATACTGTAAACATTTGTAAAACGTGGAATTTTGTTGAAATGTGGAATTGCACACATACCAAAAACAAACCCCCATAAAAACTGACTGTTTGAGTTTTAAAGGCAGAACCAGCGCCGGATTAGCCTAGTAGCAGAAGTAGCAAATGCTACGGGCCCCGCGCTTCTAGGGGCCCCGCGCCTATGTGACAGATGAAAATAGAAAAAATAACCAGATGTTATATCAAAAACACGCAAGCTGTCTAAATTTTTAAATGTCGTGTGTGATGGTGCTGAATCCAACGAAATCGAAGCAGAAAATACAGAAGACGTGTCCCACTGTGTAGTAGATGAAGGAAGTGCTATAGAAGAATCATCATTACCAATATTACCATTAAGATCAGTAACTCTTCACGATTTAGCCACATTTTTCACAAAACAAACTGAAATCGAATGTACAGCAAGTCCTCCCAATTTAGCCATATCATCTTCAAGCCAAAGAGGCAGAAAGCACAGCACATGCTTCTAATGTAGCAACATCATCTACAAACCAAAAATACAACGAAAGTAAAATGTACTCCAACGATATTGGTGAATGGCCAAACAACTTCAAACAATCCACGATTTAGTCGAAAGTCGTTTTTCACATACACACATACACCAACAAACACGTGAGAGATTGGTTGTGTTATACAGAAACTAAAGGACAACTGTTCTGTTTTGTTTGCAAAGTTATTGATTTAGACTGTACCATAGAGTGACTGGTGTATTTGGAATACTCCGGCAGTTAAAATATATTACAGAGGAAGAGATCTTGAAAAGAACTCAAAATATTGTCAGCTCTTACCAAGAGGATTTGGAAGAAAGCCTGGCGACGAACTTATGCAGTTCACTGAACTCTTAAAACTAATGTAGCTGCTGCTATTAGCAACGAAAAGCATGAGGCTCTTGAACTGCAATTTTATAAACTTATAATGAAAAATTCATTAGAGTCGTGTTTCCCAAATGTAGAAATAGTCTTACGAATTTACTTGTTTTTAATGATTACTAACTGCAGCGAAGAACGTTATTTTTCGACATTAAAGCGTATAAAAGTGAGTTCAGAACATGATGGGACAAGATCGTCTAAATAACCTCACCTTAATTAACATTGAATGTAATTTACTTAGAGAGAAATTAATTTGTCTAGTGTTATCTCTAAAGTTGCTCACATTAAATCGAGACAAGTTTGTTTGTAAAAATTGTGTTTTATTTTATTATCATACAAACCTAGGGCCCCGCGCTAAAATTTGCTACGGGCCCCGCGCTAGCCTAATCCGGCACTGGGCAGAACGGATGGTGTTTGGAATCGTACAGATCACAGACAATCAACGTCAGTCCCGTGAACGGATGGTGTTGAATCACAGACTCACGACAATCAAACGTCAGTCCCGTGAACGGATGGTGTTTGGAATCGTACAGACTCCACAGACAATCAAACGTCAGTCCCGTGAACGGATGGTGTTTGGAATCGTACAGACTCCACAGACAATCAAACGTCAGTCCCGTGAACGATGGTGTTTGGAATCGTACAGACTCCACGACGATCAAACGTCAGTCCTGGAACGGATGGTGTTTGATCGCAGACTCCGACGATCAAACGTCAGTCCCGTGAACGGATGGTGTTTGGAATCGTACAGACTCCACAGACGATCAAACGTCAGTCCTGTGTTCAAGTTGAGCGAGTAAAAGAACCATTTGCAGTTCAAAATCGAGAAGAGCAGGCTGGAAAGCCGCTGCCTGGGCAACACTCATTATAAAGATCGAAAAATAAAATTCCTACAAAATTGTTATACCATCTTCTAAATTACATCGGGAAACTTCTCCGGGCTATAGAGTTCGTGCATTGCCGCTGATATCTTCTTGTGTAAGAAATATATCATAACACACACACACACATGGTTACTCACCGAAGTTCAATAATGATGGTTCAATCAACCAATCAATCGATCTTTGCAAGTCTTCAAAAACGTTCATCAAAAATCCCAGAACAAACATTTTGCTTTAGGAAAAACTCTACCGGACAGTATTTTAAATTTCCATAATTGAAGAGTGATGTGCGGAAACCTATAAATCTGAGCTGGTCAGAGCGGATCAGATCAGATCTGAGAAAACCAAGGAGGCTGCGGTGATACGTAATAAATTGGCATTTCAGGACAAAGACACGTATGTATGGAATCACATAAGCAAAATATTAAAACTAACAAAAATCCAATATATCGACTATAAGTCTCTTTCAGGAAACATACAAACACACATAATGAATCCTAAATGAACTAAATCATGGATTTAAATGGGATGAATCACTACAGATGTAAACGATTTAATATCCATATTGAGAAGTGAACTTTCAGTGATGTATTCATACACACAATTTTGTAACAATAGAATGTAGAATTTGCTGAAATACTTACGTGCTGTGTTATCTTAATGATACATCTCTCAAAGTTTACAAGTTTATAAAACTTATGGTAACAATTTCTGCTACACTTTGCTGCACAGTAAAATGACAGTTTCGGTTTTACGTGCAATTATCAGAGTGAAAATCAACTATTGACGTTGTTATTACTATTATTTTAGTAGGCGTATTTTTCAACGTTGGACAAAGACAACTCTACATTTTATACAACAATTTAATGAATGAATTTGTCTACAAATGCGCTCCCGTGTGTTGCCTGGACTCGCAAGGGAGCAAAGAATAGTAACACTGCGACCTACAAGGCATGTCGTAAAGGCGACTGAGGTAGGGGCCTAGGAAGCTACTAGTAAATAAAAGTATAGCAGAAGTCAGATGTGCTGGCCTACTTGTAGGCGCATAGCTGGCACAAAGTGTAATCGCTCTTAGGCTTCCTACAAATCACAAAAGTGTTTTATTTAACAAGTAGTCGATATTGAGCGTTGGAAGAAGAAGTGGGAACATTTCAAGACAGTTCATATATCACCATATATCACTATATATCACTATATATCACTATATATCACCATATATCACTATATATCACTATATATCACTATATATCACCATATATCACTATATATCACTATATATCACCATATATCACCATATATCACCATATATCACTATATATCACTATATATCACTATATATCACTATATATCACTATATATCACCATATATCACTATATATCACTATATATCACTATATATCACTATATATCACTATATATCACTATATATCACTATATATCACTATATATCACTATATATCACTATATATCACTATATATCACTTTTTATATCACATATATCACTATATATCACTATATATCACTATATATCACCATATATCACTATATATCACTATATATCACTATATATCACTATATATACTATATATCATACTATATATCACTATATATCACTATATATCACTATATATCACTATATATCACTATATATCACTATATATCACTATATATCACTATATATCACCATATATCACTATATATCACTATATATCACCATATATCACTATATATCACTATATATCACTATATATCACTATATATATCACTATATATCACTATATATCACCATATATCACTATATATCACCATATATCACTATATATCACTATATATCACTATATATCACTATATATCACTATATATATCACTATATATCACTATATATCACTATATATCACTATATATCACTATATATCACCATATATCACTATATATCACTATATATCACTATATATCACTATATATCACTATATATTACTATATATCACTATATATCACTATATATCACTATATATCACTATATATCACTATATATCACTATATATCATATATATCACTATATATATCATCATATATATCACCATATATCACTATATATCACTATATATCACTATATATCACCATATATCACCATATATATCACCATATATCACTATATATCACTATATATCACTATATATCACTATATATCACTATATATCACTATATATCACTATATATCACTATATATCACTATATATCACTATATATCACTATATATATCACTATATATCACTATATATCACTATATATCACTATATATCACTATATATCACATATATATCACCATATATATCACTATTATATCACTACTATATATCACTATATATCACTATATATCACTATATATCACTATATATCACTATATATCACTATATATCACTATATATCACCATATATCACTATATATCACTATATATCACTATATATCACTATATATCACTATATATCACTATATATCACTATATATCACTATATATCACTATATATTATATAATCACTATATATCACTATATATCATATATTCACTATTATCATATATCACTTATATATCACATATATACATGATATATCACTATATATCACTTATATCCATATACATATATTACACAATATCATTATATATCACTATATATTTCAACTTTTTCCTGCACATTTAGTTCAACAATAAGACAGTCATATATCACTATATATTTCAACTCTTTTCCTCACATTTAGTTCAACAATAAGACAGTCATATATCACATATATTTACTCTTCCTCACATTTATTCAACAATAAGACAGTTCATATATCACTATATATTTCAACTCTTTTCCTGCATTTACTCAATTATAAGTTCATGCATATATACATTTTCACTATATCACTATATATTTCAACTCTTTTCCTGCACATTTAGTTAAATAATTACATTAGTTATACATTTAGTTAAACAATTCATTAGTTATACATTAGTTCACAATTAATTAGTTATACATTATTAAACAATTACATATTTATACATTTAGTTAGACATTTACATTAGTTATACATTTAGTTAAACAATTAGATTAGTTATCATTATTCAACATTCATTAGTTTACATTTATTAACAATTACATTAGTTATACATTTAGTTAAACAATTACATTAGTTATACATTTAGTTAACAATTCTTAGTTACACATTTAGTTCAACAATTACATTAGTTATACATTTAGTTAAACAACTGTCTTCTATGAGTTATAATATTGATATGTTTACTAAAGTTATCACTTCAGATCGCGAAAGTAAAAATCGTTACTACAACTAGGCCGAAAACAATCGGATGCTCCAATCCTACCTGTTCTATCTGTACATGAACCGAGGCACGTTTTCACTTTTCCGACACAAACCGCACAAATCACAAAGAGTGGTCAATTTGGATGATACAAAGTAACGCAAAGAAGGTGATAATTGCTACTATTGGTCTCTAACATGTGTATTAACACATTACTCTAAGAAAACAACAAATGGTCTTCACTGGTCCTTGTTAAAAGTGATGTGGGATTTATTTTCCCAGTGATTACAAATGTGTGACGATCACTCTTCGCCTCTGGATGACAGGCAGATTGGAAAGGAGAGGTTGGTAGTAGTAGGTGTAACTACCCCCACCTGATGCAAGCATAAATTATGGAAAGGTCAAAAGGTCTAACAGCAGAAATAAACGATCAAGTGAGAATTAGACCACATAGACCACCAAACAAACAATAAATATTTCAAGTTAAACATAAACGATCAAGACTTTAGTTTTCAGAAATCTCACAGGCTACAACATACTGCGATGCAATTTTCTCAACAGGATAGGGACTTCTAATAACAAAGTTATCCAGCATATGACGTTTCTAAACGTTCAAGCCTTCTTTGATGTCCACCGGAAAGCTTTCTCTAGAAAATGTCTATATTGGCATACAACATGCATGTCAAATCCACCTCCATCTTTACCTTCTATTGGTGGTCTCCAATGATGCACAGTTTATTCGTTTTAACAGCTCATTCTTTGATACGTATGTGCCCAGAAGATTAGCAGAATTTTCTTAAGCTGTTATTTTGGAATGTATACAAAATGATACAAATCATGATATGAAACAAAATGACCCCATTGACAATATTATAAAAATTGAATGATGGTGAAAATATTTGAATAAATGCATGGTTTTACCATATTTAGATAGTGGTATCAGCAAATAATGACATGAGTCAGCTCTGACAGTTTCTCTGTGACCAATCAGAACTGAAATCATGCTACAATGTGACTCTACGTGTGGTTATGTGGTGTTTTTCTGTTAGAAAAATCTTACAGTTACAAGTCTGTACAAATGAATTGTCTAGTAGTAATGACAGTAGAGGTAGTAGTTAGTCGTGATATTAGTCGATCCTAGTACTAGTAATAATAGCAGTATTAAAGGTAGTAATTGTAGAAGTTATAGTATTACGGTAGACGGTACCATTTGCAACTGTCAAACCCACTGTGGAGGGGGGCTCGGGAGAGCTAAAGGCTAGGGGAGTAAAGCCTAAATGAAAATCACCATTATCATGTGGGTCTGCACTGTTATGCAGAGAGCTAGATGAGTAAACATTGACTCATCGGAGAGAGTGACCACAAATCGGAGAGAGTGACCATAAGGTAGTTGATGGTCATGTGTGTATTCCCCTCAATCTTCTGAGATACCCTGCTTGATTCCAAACGTATGGACTTCTTTCTTTGGATTACTTCTAGTATGAGGATGGAGGTTGAGGCCGTTACTGCTGCCCTCCATTGGATCTCTGGGACTTCATTTACTGGGGCAGTTGTTGTATCTGACTCTCAGTCTATGCTTCACAAGATCCAGAAGGGCAGGTTTCGGTATGAGTGGATGTCGTCTATAGAAGTTTCTAACCTCCAGCGGCTTGCATGGATATACTGTCCTGGGCATGCGGGTGTTTACGGTAATGAGAGAGCGGTCAGGCTTGCATCAACAGCATTGATTGTTGGGGAGTTGAAGATGGATAAGGGGATATTCTTCGGTCTCTTCACGACTGTCTGTTGGATGAGGACACTAAATTCATGTTGAATCGATCAAGCGATTTAAGCAGTTTGAAGTTACCCGTTGTTCAAGTCGAACTGGATGCCTGAGAGGCAGAGTGAGAGGTGTGTTTAATCAGCGAGCCACAGGAACCATCAGTATGCATACGCTTCGATATCTGTTGGGGGAGACTGAGCACCTATAGGTCTGCCTGGAGTGCAAAGACGTCAGTTTAGTAACCAATAACCTTTGGATTAAACAGTAGGGTAAAGAGGGGGGGTGGTAGTGTGCAAAATGGACAGGGCACTTTCCCCATATCAACTGCCCAGGCTAGGCACAAATGAAGAGGACCTGCTCAGATATAAAGATGTATGCAAGGCCTCAATGAATAACTTTTCTATCGGTCCCAGCAAATGGGAAAAACTAGCTGATGATCGAGTTATATGGAAGACAACATTACGCAAAGGTGCAGAATCTTTTGAAGAGAGACTTAGAGATGAGCTAAAAGACAAGACACAAGCGAAAACTTAGACGTTGTCACAATAAAACACTTGCCAATTGACGGTCTGTAAAGACGAAAAAGACCACATATATAGTACTACTCACAAACTTATCCAAGACGACACAGAACTTTTGTTTCAAGGTGAAGTGCACCGTCACAAAAAAGTCTCAATCACATATTCATATCTACAACAGGAACAAAGTGATCTTTCTCATATCGATCAATTGACGTATTTTATATCCGCATATCTAAGCATATTTACTTTTTGCAGATAAAACTACCGTTTACGACCAAACAACATACCAGATTGCATCGTTAGTTTCCCGAGGTATGGCACCAGTTTAGACAATGTTTCAAATATCGCACAAATATCTAACGCACTTGTCACGTCTGATAAAACTGCACGCGCAATATATACTTAAAACAACTGGATTCATAAAACTGTTGTTAGATACGTACTCACAATAGAACGATGCCACGCTAGATAAGCCATTAGCATTGTTTATGTTCATTTGGTCACTTGGTAACAACAAAAAACAAAACAAAACATACACAGCAACAGAAGGTCGTGAATTCATTCATGAAGATAAAGGGTAGATGAGCAGCATCGACACGCCCTTATCCATGTATCTTGAGCACAATACAGCACCAACAAAACACAAGAGATCCCATTATGACAAATTAATATGCTTCATACAATATACATGTTTTCGTGCGTAAGCAAACATACACATGGTACACACAAACACACGCCCACATACAAAGAAATACACGCACACAGATAGAATCGTAATCGTTACCGTCGACCCGAGACACACGAATACTAATGAAATTAAGGTCATGAGTATAAAACGTGGCATATCGTGGATAGAACAACCTGAGAGAACGATAGGCGAGGTGACGACAGTTAGGACCCTACCAATGGAGAAGAATGGATTCAGATGAATAGAATGATAGCTAGATAGCCAACTTCTACAACGATGTCATTGTTCACTGATGATAATGTAGAAATTATGGTAAAGGTGACACTATTCTCGAAATTAATAATTGACCTACAATAACGACGGGATGATGATGATATTTGTAGGCGTAGATGGGTATGTGCATCGTGGTGAGAAATGTAGCTGGTGTTCATGTTTGCTCTACCTGTGGTAGGGAATTGTGTTCCAGCATTGGATTCTACAATCACTTCCGCACATATCAGATATGTGCAACAACACACGTATGAGGCTGCTGTCATCCCTTGCGATATATGGCTATTATTACGTTGTATTACACTGCTACCAGTTTTTAGCCTAATGTTGTGGTCTTGAGATGACTTCAGTGATAGACTTCTGCATCTGTTGGCATGATATAGAAACTCCATCTGTCCATCTTTTCCTTTGTCTTCCTCTCGCCATGGTGTTCTGCTGTAAAAGTCTTTAGTGTAGTCTGATTGCATTCTCACTAGATAACCAAACCATTTCATTCTGTTTTTCGTTGCAACTCAAGCACAGTCTTGTTCCAACCTACTCCTTGGTGCTGGTATTTGTGACTGTATATTCTTGTGTTTTTGATGACATTTCTATGAAAACACATTTCACATGTGCTTATTTTCTTTGCTTTATTCATTGTCCATGTTTGGCTTTCATAGTATAAAGTACGAACGATATCTATATATATCACAACGTGATTATCCATGACATATGGATGTGAATCTTGGATCATGACACACAGAGTTAAAGAGCAAAATTGAAGTCTTTGAAACAAGTTGTTAAAGAAAAGTTCTTAGAACATCCTGGGCAGAGAAGAAAAAACCAAAGATGACCTGCATATCGAGGAGCATTGGCTTATAAATAACATCCTGTCCCGTTGGCCAAGTTAAACGTCACACTGGTTTGGAGAGAACTGCAATGAAAAGTACGGTTCCTGAAGTAAGAGGCAGGTGACGACCAAGACGAAGATGGCTGCAGGATATCAAAGAAAGATTGAGCATGACCCTGGAGGAGGCAGGAGAACTTGCTAGAGACAAATTTTTCAGGCGGGCTGTGATGAAAGTAAACGTTCCGCAAGGGACATGCTACTTGACAAGATTATCCATAGTGAAATCTGCTGTCAGCTGACGAATTTCAGAGTGTACTTTCCTATTAAACAAATCTCTATATTTTCTTAAGCTTATCACGGCAGAACTTTGCTATCATGTCTTTCAGAGTTTCTCCCATTAAGCGAGTAATGATGCTGTTCTAATTTGTGACATTTTGCCATATATCAGAATGCATTCATCCTCTTTTCATAGGATTGTAACTGTGGTCTTCTGACTTATCATTCTTGCAGCTTGTGTCATCCCTGACATTCATTGCTTGATTCTTCTGTCATAACTATCATTTATATTTTTGTGTAGTAGGTATCTCTGACCTACATAAAGATACATACATGTTATAGTTTTGGCGTGATCATGAGGGTAATGTTGCGAAACATACCTGTATTTCAT
This sequence comes from Arion vulgaris, assembly GCA_020796225.1. Taxonomy (NCBI): domain Eukaryota; kingdom Metazoa; phylum Mollusca; class Gastropoda; order Stylommatophora; family Arionidae; genus Arion; species Arion vulgaris. The sequence continues at coordinate 109,819,992 of CM036753.1, read as the reverse complement.
GTTCAAAATAAGATTACATCTAGTGCATCTTGAGAACTACACGTCTGCTTTCGTTCTGAATGGTTTCCAAATATTGTGTGGAGACCTAGTCCATAATCTTGATTTGTCCAATGATGACTTTTTCTAAATCTCCGTTCAGTGATACTGTAGTCCCAATGTTATTTCACTCCATGAAACCAACAGTTGTCAACCTTTTTCTCCATTTGAATATATATATTTCTTTCGTATCGTTATATGCTAAATGGGACCTGGAAGTAATTTCTCCATACTGCTCTGTCCTGGGCAACTCACTTAATCTTCTTCTTCTTTTTCTCGAATCCTGTATGCCTCACAGCGTCAGGTCAGGAAGAGATTTCTAAAACGGGCCCTAGTATGCGCTTCGTAGATAGTCTCTTTCGTCGCCTCTGTTATCTCTGAGGTCCATCTTTTGCGTGGCCGGCCTTTTGTACCCATTGTATCGGAGCAGCATTGCTCTTTGGGGTGCACTGTCTGATGGTAATCTGCTTACGTGGCCGAACCATTTAATTTGTTGTTTCTTGATGAAGTCTATAGTACTGATGTTGTACCCACTTTTTCCTGATGTCTTCATTTCTCAACCGGTCTCTTCTTGTTACACCCAGCATTCTGCGTAGACATTTCATCTCTGTTGTGACTAGTTTTCTTCTATCGTTTGTTGTCAGCGTCCAGGTTTGGCACTGGTAACATAATGTGGGAGAAAGATTGTGTTGAACATTGCTCTTTTTGTGTTCATGGTGACGTGTTTGCATCTTAAAATTGGCGCCATTTGCCCTACCATTTGATTTGCTTTGTTGCATCTGTGTTGAATTTCATTAGTTATTCTTCCATTTGCTGAAAAAATGCTCCCCAGGTATGTGAAATCTTCCATGCAATTAAGACCGATATTTCTTGTCTCTCTCATCAGAGTTCATTTCTGGGTTCCCTAGAAGCTCGAGCACATATAAATCACAAAGAGTGGTTTAACAAGTGGTTGATATGGAGAGTTCGAAGAAGAACTGACAATCATCTTGATAGCACACAACGCATTGCAGTTACCCATCAACACCAGATTGTGCAGGAAGCTCAAATAAAATCTTCCACAGCGGACTGCATCTCAAAATCTTGGTTTCCAGGAGACAAGGAGGGAACTATAAATATAGAACTATCATTTAAAGGGCATAACCAGTTAAAATTTTCTTTCAAATTTTTAAAAGATTTTTCACACTTAGCATCTATAAAATAATTTATTATATATTAATGAAAATAATAGTACTGTACAACATACATTCTAGTTGCTTACAGTATTATTATTGGAATTGCTATTATGTTTTAAAGATTATTAACATATTGTCTAAGGCTAAGGGAACCCACTAGCCTTCAGGCAAGCTAGCCAGTTCGCCACTGTGTGAGTGTATCCTGCACTCTTGAGTTTGAAATGTTTCAGATTCAGCCCGCTTCTCTGCCTTTTGGCTAAAATCAAAGTGTCAAATCAAATACACTTAAACAAGCAGCTCTCATTGGAAACAACGAGGCACTCGAGTTCACTCGTTGCGGCATTTCCGGTTAGGACACACAAACTTTTAAAAAATATCTCAGCTCTTATAACTTGTTGGCAGTGTTAGGATATGCAAGAACATAGGGACTCCATAACTCATTCTGCAGAAGACAGCAAATCAGCCCTAACAAGCGTTGATAACCAGTAATGCAAATATTCACATCTGCATTATACAGCTAATGACCATGCTCATATATCTTACACAGACTGCCATTATGGATCACACCAGATTCATGGATGTCACTCAACTCTCTGTTTAAAACTTATCTCTCTGTCTGTGAGGATGGGAAACTCATTGTACAAACCATTCTAGCTATGTACATTAATACAGGGGTTCTCTGTGGCAAAGCTCTTGTCTTGCATGCTGAAGGTCGCAGGTTTGAATCTCTACCCCGTCATTCTGTCCACAAGTGCATTTCTTCCAGAGACCCCTAGTATTGTTGCCGGAGATACAGAGTTTGTGTTTTTTGCACTGCTCTCGGCAAGATGGTGTGCCATTTCTGCGAAGAGAACTGAGCCATATGGGGTAAATCCTGGCGCAATGAAGTCAAACCTTCGGCTTTAGTCCCTTTTAAACATTAGTACCATCTACTGTTCTTAACAAATGGAGATATGTTGTGCACACCTTGAGAAGAAATGATCAACGAATATCAAAGCAGGCTTCGAAGTGGGATGCAGAGGGTTCAAGAAAGAGGGATGGACCTAAGGAGACCCTGAAACGAACTTGGCTGAGGCAAGAAATATCTGTTTCAGTCTCATGAAAGAGATTGAGCGAGTTGCCCAGGATCGAGCGGTATGGAGAAATTACTTGCAGGCCCTATGTAACATATAACAGTACAAGAGAAATTATTATTTAATATTATTACTGTTCTTAAACGTTTTCAGTGTGTTCTATGCTAACAAACAAGAAGAGTTCTGATTTATCTGCATGGTTCAAGGATCTAAGACAGCAGCAAACAAAATTTGTCAATCAGATAACCTGCTGGATGAAAGGTGGCAGCACTTACACCATACTTAAGTCATGTGATCCCCAGAAAGAACAATGAAGCAACTTTAAAGATGACAAACTTACATTTTGTTTACATCAACACTCCCGAGTAGAAATCATGCAAATAACTACTAATGTTCTAAACCCACAATATACAGCCCTTGCTTTCTTTAAGTGTGTAAGTAGTTTTCAAGAACAAGTGCTTGTCACTGCAAAGTGGGGCTACCAATTCATATGAACACATTATGAATTCATACAATTACACAAAACCACTTGTGTGTCACCTCATACTCTTGAGATGTTTCATAAATTGAAAAAGACTGTCATTACGTTTTGCTCCCATTTCTTTGAGTATGTTGGGGGATTGTATAAGGTAGAGGAACTAAGACTGACTGCTGGAAGCTCTCACCATGCAAGCGCATGTCCTCAGTTTCTATTCTCCACAACAGAAATCTTTTGACCTTACAGAGGGATCGAACATGGAGTTTTTCCACAAGGAACATCCCTGCATTTAACAATTTGCTCTCAGTCACAAATAACACATCTGAATAAGTTACAATTAAAATTTATTACACATCTTTACATAAGAAGTGTGTTGCATCTGTGAAGGTCATTAGTAAGTGTGTTACAATAAAAACTAGTTTGTGAATTACTGAGTTTTACCATCAGTCAACACAACTACCATCATCAACATGTGCCATGCAGCTTAGCATAGACAATCACGGATCTCCACAAGTATCTGTTCTTACTGACTACCAGTTCAGATGCTGAAATATGTCTGTGCTATGTCTGGAAGACCAAAGACCACTCTTCGAAGAACCATCCAACAAGAAAGTAAACTATTGGGATGTAAAACCATACAAGATCTGCAACTGCTAGCAAAGAACCGTATCACATGGAGATCTAAAACCTCTGCCCTATGTGCCGCCTTTGCACGAAAGGAACAAACTAACTAACTAACTATGTAGTAAGGCTTGTAGCAGGGTCCCCTTTGTTGACTGTAGTAGTCTCAGGTTTCTCCCTCGTCATCTTTATGGTCAGGGCCGAGTGGTGGCTTGTTCGTGTGCTCCTCATTGTGGTTCTTACTCTTGATCCTTCTCCATTATATCCCTCGCATCCACGAAGTGTAAATATATATATAAAGTACTAGTGCGTTCCTATTTGGTTTGTAGTTGCGACAGATGTTATTCTCAGCTAATATTGACTCCTTTCTATCTTAGGGCATTCATTCGTAACTAAGATATACTCAATAACCATGTAGAGTTTACATAGGCATATTTATTGGTTGATATAAGTGTGTGAGTGGACAGATCATGCAACATGTCCAACCATCATGAATCCCTATTGTCGTCTCTTGTTTACTCAATTCTGTTGCTATTCGTCACTACCCAACACCTACGTCGTTTTGCTTTTATTACGTCAAATGTCTCGTATTAGTGTTTGCCATCTGTTTAGAGAGTGCAAACACTAAGTCTCTGCTATTATTATCTAATTATATACAAACCACACACTAAAGCTAACTGTCTGGTTCCTCAGCTGCCACCTGGGGAGGGAGAACTGGCTATCCACTACACCCCCCTGGAGACCTCGCCGTCGCCACGACGGAGAAATCCCAAACTTCAAAATCGCACGGGTAGAGTCCTTCAGGGTTATTAGAGTGTCAGAGCTGAATAGGAACAAGTCACTACACGTCCTTAAACGTGGCTCAACAACAACTAACTACAACAGCCAACCATGGTCGAAAAGAAAGGAAAAATCCTGACGGGATCTCAGGATAACCAAGTTGACGAGCTAAATGGGAACTAGTCACCACACGTCGTTGAACGTGACTCGTCAACTGGTCATAGGTGACCATGGTTAACATCAACAGTAAACCCTCTGTGCTCTGGTGCTGAAACAGTATTAATAGAAATAAATCAGCAACATTTTGCATATCTTATTGGGAACATAAGCGCTATATGTCTTTTAGGGCGACCCAACAGCATCTCAACTTCCTCAAGTAGAGCTAACAACTGGCCAATGTGAAGTGGCTGTACCGCGACATCCTGTCCTCACATGTCGTAGGATAAGCTAGGGGCAGCTCACATCTATATGTCACTAACGCTATGTCATTCTGGCTTGTCAGAGTCTTGTCATCCAATCTGAAAGCTCAAACAAAAAAACAAGTTACAAATTGAAGATAAAACAATAATATAATGTTAACTGATCACAATATAAAAACCTCAAAGAGGTAATAATAACCAACCCCAACCCTAAGGAAAGAAAGGCACCCAAAAATCATCATTGCTCCATTATCCATGAATGACACTGTAATGATAATGTCCAATATCAACATTATCTGACCTCTGAGAGGTAATAATAATCAACTCCCCAATCCCATGGGAAAGGAACGAATTAAAAACCTAACAGCATTGGAATAGTCTCCCTTGTAGTCCGAAGAAAATACTTAATAAAACCAACATAGATCTGGCTCATGTTTCCAACAAGGAAATTTACACCAAAACCTGCACAAACAAATAAAATGAACCATCCTTAAACATATTAATCAGCATAATAAAACCACCATAAACATTTAAAATCCTCCCAACCACCCCAAAGGAATTAAAGTACAAATACCAAAGGATGGAACATTCAAAGAACGGTACATTCCATATATGTCTAGTAATTAACACTGGACAGCTAATAAACCTCTCGTGGATTAACAAATTTTCTCATCGCAATTATCCAGCTACGCCAGTACATGAATAAAAAAATAAACGTACAGTTTATTATACATATTTTAAACTTATAGACTACTCGAAAATCTCACATCTTTTGATGTGGCGACCAGAAATTATCAGCCGAGATTGGCTATCATCACCAATCGGAACTATGACGTAATAACCTGATTTCTTATCAGGTCTCTGTACCACTCGGTATATTTGTTTAGAATACAGGTTTCCCAATTTATCGGCGTCCTTACTATGGCCTATTTTCCTACGTATCAAACTATTCATTGGAACGATATCAATTGTCCCTTGGTCGACGTCGACTTTTTTATGGCGACGTGCTATTCTGTCACTGGCATCTCTATGAGCCTCTGCTAATTTCTTTTTGTGAAATACTATGTCACCTTTCCCCTGGACATCGGGAACTGTAGCAGGGTCCCCCTTGTTGACTGTAGTAGTCTCAGGTTTCTCCCTCGTCATCTTTATGGTCAGGGCCGAGTGGTGGCTTGTTCGTGTGCTCCTCATTGTGGTTCTTACTCTTGATCCTTCTCCATTATATCCCTCGCATCCACGAAGTGTAAATATATATATAAAGTACTAGTGCGTTCCTATTTGGTTTGTAGTTGCGACAGATGTTATTCTCAGCTAATATTGACTCCTTTCTATCTTAGGGCATTCATTCGTAACTAAGATATACTCAATAACCATGTAGAGTTTACATAGGCATATTTATTGGTTGATATAAGTGTGTGAGTGGACAGATCATGCAACACGTCCAACCATCATGAATCCCTATTGTCGTCTCTTGTTTACTCAATTCTGTTGCTATTCGTCACTACCCACACCTACGTCTTTTGCTTTTATTACGTCAAATGTCTCGTATTAGTGTTTGCCATCTGTTTAGAGAGTGCAAACACTAAGTCTCTGCTATTATTATCTAATTATTTACAAACTACACACTAAAGCTAACTGTCTGGTTCCTCAGCTGTCACCTGGGGAGGGAGAACTGGCTATCCACTACATGCTGTCCAGAACTCAGTATCGTTCTGTCCTGTTCCATATTGAGCTTGCTGACTGTCACAAATAATATAATCTCTGTCACAAAAGGTCAAAAATGCATGCTGAGAAACAAACAGAGATTCTGAATGGATCTCAGTATTTTTTGCATATGTGGAATAGAGGCTATAAAGAGGCAGTATCTGCACCAAGCAAAGGCACAAGGACAATTGCCTTCTCACCCTAAAAATGTCACAAAAAGAAACAAAATAAGAATCAAGAAACCAGAATTTAAAAGGCAATAGATTTTTCCTTTACAAAGACCCATAAATCACAGGGATAAAAAGTAGAAATAGAACATTAATCCATAGAATAACAAAGAAAAAAGACAGCTTAATAAGCTTAACAGTCCTTAGTGCCTTTCTCCATTATAAAAGTATGTGCTTCTTTAAGCAAATCAACTGTGTCTGTAAACTTGACCAAACTACAAGCCTCTGTTAACTGAAGCCACTTATAATCTTGATGCTCATGTGACAGCTTCACAGGCTCATTAGGGTTACAGAGCTCGGACAACCAATACACCACCCGTTTTGGAGCACCATTGACATTATATTTCAAATGTCTCTCAAAGTCCTTGATTATTTTTAACTGTTCTTTCTTGAAACCTGCCTCTTCCTCTGTTTCCCGTAGTGCAGTCTCAAACTCAGATTCGCCAGGATCCACATGTCCTAAAAAAACAACAATGATCACTTAGGATGTCTGTCAATAGGTAGATAGTTGTAATAATGGTTGCTAGGATATTAATTCATTACAATAGTCATGGTAAAACTGGCAGAGTAATGGTTATTAAAATAATCATGGTAAAATTATAGGACAAATGGCACTAATTTTGAAATGCAAACATGCCCCCTTCTTCTCTCCAATCCTGTTTTGCCTCACAGCGTCAGGATAAGAAGAGATTTCTAGAAAAAGCTTTTGTGTGCGCTTCATAAACAGTGCCTTTTGTCACCTCTGTGGTCCACCTTTTGCTTTGTATCCATTGTATCGGAGTAACATTGATCTTTGAGGTGCACTGTCTGTTGGTAATCTGCTTATGTGGCCGAACCATTTAATTTGTTGTTTCTTGATGAAGTTCAGTACTGATGTTGTACCCACTTTTTCCTGATGTCTTCATTTTAAAACCGGTCTCTTATTGTTACTCCCAGTATTCAGCGTAGACAATTCATCTCTGTAGTGACTAGTTTTCTTCTATCATTTAATGTCACCATCCAGGTTTGACACTAATAGTAACATGTCACCATAAACACTAAAAGAACACTGTACAACACAACCTATATCCCAACATTATGCTATCAGTGCCAAACGGACGGTAACATCAAATGTTGGAACAAAACTAGCCACAACAGAGATGAAGTGTTTACGCAGAATACTTAGTTAGTCTTTCCTCTTGGGCCTGTGGGCGGCGCATGGGCAGAGGTCATAGTTCTCCATGTCTCGCGGTTCGTTGCTATCTGTTTTAGGTCTTTAATGTTTACTAGGCCCATCGTTGAGCCTTCTCTGGTGATGGTTCTACGCAGTGTCTCTCTTGGTCTTCCTCTTTTCTTTTTCCCTCTGGTGACCATATGAGGGATTGGTAAGGAAGTCTTCTCTCATCCATTCTAAGTGTGAGGCGATGTAGTTCCAGCGGCGCTTTCTTATAAAATTTGATACATTTTCTTGCTTGGTCTCTTGTCTTATTTGTGTATTGGGTCTGAAATCTGACCATTTGAGGTTCAATATTCTTCTAAGACATTTATTCTCAAAGTTATCTAATTTTCTTTCTAGAGCTTTTGTTGCTTTCCAACTCTCGCATCCATAAGTTAATACTGGAATCACACAAGAGTTAAAGATCTTTAATTTTAAGTGCTTGCTGAGTGAATTGGACTTCCATATATTTGACAATTTGTTAAAAGCACTTGATGCCAATGCGATTCTGTGTGGAATTTCTGGCGTTGTATCCCCATAGATGTCATCATACTCCCTAGGTATGTAAAACTTTTGACTTTTTCAAGAGTGTAGTTTTTAGTTGAATATTTTCTGGACTGCTGGTAAGGTCAACAATTTTTGTTTTGTGGTGTTTATTTGGAGACCAATTTGTCCTGAGATATTTTGGAGAAGGTTTGTTTTCATTTGAATATCTTGATGTGATGAACTCAAAAGGGCTATATCGTCTGCAAAATCAAGGTCTTCTAAAATTTTATCAACCCACTTGATGCCCATATTTGCGTTATTGGTGCATTTTCACATGACCCAGTCAATTGCTATTCCAAAGAGCATTGGCGATAAGACGCAGCCTTGTTTCACTCCTGTTTCCACTGGGAACCAGTCAGAGTTACCGAAATCTGTTCTTACACTGCAGCGATTCACTGTAGAAGGATTTTATGATGTTGATGAATTTAGCAGGGAAAATTTTATACGCAGAATACTGGGAGTATAAAAAAAGACTGGTTTAGAAATGAGGACATCAGGAAAAAGGTGGGTACATCATCAGTATTGAAATTCATCAAGAAACAAGTTAAATAGTTTGGCTACATAAGAAAGATTACCAACAGACAATGCGCCTCAAAGAGCAATGTTACTCTGATACAATGGATACAAAGCAAAAGGCTGGCCACGCAAAAAGTGGACCTCAGAAATAACGGAGGAAGTGAAAAACACTATTTATGAAGTGCAAAAAAAAAACCTGTTCTACAAACCTCTTCTTATCCTGAAGTTGTGAGGTAAAACAGGATTAAAGAAAATAAGAAGATTATATATAATTCAGTTTCAACTATGAAATGGTAAAGCTACAGACCCAGATGGTATTCCTGCAGAGGCCATAAAGGCAAATGCTGACATCTCAACAGACATGCTACATGGCTTGCTAGGACAAATTTGGGAGAGGAAGATATACCAAAACTGAAGAGAAGGCTATATAGTCAGATTACCAAAAAAGGGTGATATGCAAGAATACTTGAACTATAGAGGAATAATGCTCCTGTCTGTACCAGGTAAAATACTAAGCCGAATCATTCTAGACACTCAAGAAAGCTACAGATGCAGTACTAAGAGATGAACAGGCAGGATTTAGGCAAAACAGATACTGCATGGATCAAATATAAACGCTGCGTATCATAGTGGAGCAGAGCATCGAGTGGAACTCATCCCTCTATATCAACTTTGTCGATTATGAAAAGACATTTGATTGCCTAGACAGTGAAACACTCTGGAAACTGCTACAGCATTATGGCGTCCCCCAGAAGCTAACCAATCTAATCAAGAAAATGTAGGAGGAGACAATGGGTAGAGTACTGCATAAAGGAAAACTGACAGAGGCCTTTGAAATAAAGATAGGAGTGCGACAGGGCTGCCTTTTATCACCCTTTCTTTTCCTGCTGGCTATTGACTGGATAATGAGATCAACAACAGCCAGGGGAGAAATGGAATACAGTGGACCATGATGAGTCAATTGGAGGATTTAGATTTTACAGGCGATCTAACACCCCTTTCCCACAGCCATCAGCAGATGCAAGAGAAAACAACTAAACTGGAAACAATCTCACAACAACTGGATCTGACTATTCATGGGGAAAAAACAAAGATCATGAGAATAAATGCTAATTCTAGAGACCCGATCATACTGAGAGGATCACCATTAAAGAAGGTGGACACATCTACATATCTGGGAAGTGTTATCAACATACAAGGTGGCTCAGGTGAAGATGTTAGGGTTAGAATACAAAAGGCAAGATCAGCCTTTATCATTCTGAAGAACATATGGAGTTCAAGAATGATCAGGAATAAAACTAAGATAATGATATTTAACTCAAATGTCAAGGCTGTCCTATATGGTGCATGAAATGTCATAAATTTCTCAGCTGCTAATTGTAATGTTAATTTTAAAGTTAATATCATCCATTTCACTGTGTCATCAGCATATCTTAAGGGAGGCGTTATATGGAGTCAACTGTGAATAACTCTGAGTGTTATTCACAGATGTCTCCGTATAGTAGTAAAGTCTAAAACAGAGCGTTATTGACAGATGTCAATACAAAAAGATATATCTCCGTGTTATACACAGATGTCTATGCCATATGCCTATAAATATAATAAAAAGAGATCTCCGCATAATATAGAGTGTTTTATACAGATACGAAAAGTTTAATAATCTTCGACAGACTATAAGCCTAACTAATAATTTATCTGGTCTAACCATAGGCCTATAATGAATATTACATGAATTCCTTGTAAAATATATTAGACTAGACCTAGGCCTACATATAAGATACAAACGATGTTGATATGTCGTATATTATTTTGTTATTGACGCTCCTTCTATTAAAAGAAGAAATTATTAGGCTATGCTGATGTGACTGTACAGACGTCTGTGAATAAATAACGACCGTTGAGTAACTCTGTAAGTTATTCACAGACGTCTCTGTATAATCACTCTGTATCTTAATCTAACCACATACTATAGCTGGACGTATTTTAATTAAATTTCCATAAAATATAGTATATTATATAATTATATACCAACTAAGAGTAGCCTGCAGGAATTGTTTTCAGCAGATAAGACACATCTTTTGTACAGAAAAAATGAATGTCCTGGAAGACTGTCCTATCCTGGGTGAGCTGAGAAGCAACAAAACTGTGGCCACACTCAGTCCACCTAAAAATTAAGTTTGAGGAAACCTGACAGACCTGAACTTGGCTGAAGCTGATTGCCCAGTTTGTGGTCCACACAGTAAACTAAGAATGATCACAGATCGCTGAAGAGTAATTGTAATAACAAGAACGACCGTGTCAGTTAAAACTTTACGAGGAATAAATATATTGCATTTTCGTGTTTATTATTTACCCTTAGGTGGTGTCCAGTGATGTTCCCCGTAAGATGTTTGTAGCAAAAGAAACTCAATTTTATTCGATACCCTCCTGAAGATTAATAAGCCTGCAGCGACTGTAACAGTATTGGCAGCTGCCATTTTTGCTGACATCAAGTTCATCAAAGCTAGCATCATGATTATGCGATGTCACTAAGTCACTCACTGACTTACGCAAAAGTGATGAAAAATATATGTATTGTTGAACAATTTGTTCATAGACCAGTATAGTATATTAAATTATTAGCTAATCTATGAAAGCAAAGACATTACTGATTACTACGCATGATCTGTCGACTGACGTAGACTTGGCGAGCCCTGGCAGAAATGAGAAATCTATTCTGTTGATAAATAAATTCGCAATAATAATGATCAATAACAGTTACATAAAACCGTTATAACATATTAGTTTTTTTTCAATATTTAGGTTAAAATGACAATGAAATTAATAGAATAGTCTCCTGATATTTTAACAGGCCTTAAATAATACAAATACAAGTTCAACGCAGAAACTTAAACTTGTATGAAAGGATGGTTAATTAATGCTGAATCTCGCTGGATGCCATGGCAGCGGGAATTTCAAAATGGCGATGTTTGTAAACAATGTTTGTCGTTATTAAGTGTATTAGATTTTAACATTTAATGAGAACGATCTATTAGAAGTAAACGTGTCTGGTAGGCAGGCTGCTTTTTCTGCTCCGATGGAGCACAAAGACACTTTCAAAGTGACATATGAAGTGTTTGTACCAGAGTGCGAACAATGCTATCGATCGCCCAATCGGAGCTATGTGGAATTACAGGCCTAAACTTGTCGCCGTCGCCTGTAAGTAAGCCACAGTCTTCATTATAGAAAAATTGAACACATGCCAATATCTTTCTTGTAAACGGGATGTATTAAAAATACACATAAGCGTAAGCGTTAGTATTGCAAATAATATAGTTGTGCATTCGATGTTGGATACATTCGTCATTCCATTTTTATGTAGTTGACAGTGACAGGTTGAGTTTCAACTTAGTTTTGAGTATCATAATCATCATGTATGTATTGACTCAACTGACTTGATAATAAATCCTTCACGGACAGCTTAACTGTTTGTATGTAAATATCAGCATTGATGTAATTTGATATACTTGTCGATTATAGTGAGATAAAGAAGAAAATAACAAAGTTGATTATGTTTGATAACCGTATGGTAGTTTTTTTTCTCATAACTTAGCAGTTACAGTTGGAACATTCACTGATGGTGCACAAATGTAGCTAGTTTTTCTTTGTACTAAGTTATCTGATTCAATGAGATATTCAGTTCCAAATACCATGACATAATATTCATTGTTGTTATTCATCTGTTGCTATACAATTGCTTTTTTGCAACACTTGTATTCTCTTTATACTTTTTGTTCACCTTTATCATATTATTAAATATATATTTATCTTTAACTTTGAATATGCTTTCTTTGTACTAGTATTACATAAAAAAACTACATATCAGTTTCTTTTTCTAAGATAGTCATTCATTTTAGACTGGGATTGCTGATTCTCTGACATAGTCTATTGTCTGTTCAGGATTTCAGCTCCACTATGTAATCTTCGAAGGTGGGCAGTGTGGTAAAATAAGTAAAGGAAACTTTTTTCATACCAAGTATATTGGGAAATATGTTGTTAGGACTGTATTTTTTTTATTGACCCTCGGCACATGGTGGGTGATGTGGTCAACATCATTCCGGACACCTTTACTTCCCAGTGCTTTTCCAGGTTGGGTCGACCTAAGAGCCACTACGATAGGAAAAATATTCCAGCCCACTGTGGACTTGAACCCGGATCATACGCCTAAGAAGCATGTTTGGTGGATAAATGCTTAATTCTATCTCTGTGACCTACCTGCAGTGGACAGCTCTGAAGGACATGTTCTGGTGTCATATCTGCCAATTCACAGTGGCAAACCTATAATAATAATAATAATTCCTCTCGTACCTTTATTCGTTACATATGGCCTGCAAGTAATTTCTCCATACCGCTCTATCCGGGGCAACTCATTCAATCTCATCCATGGAACTGAAACCGATATTTCTTGCCTCTCTCAGTAAAGTTCGTTTCAGGGTCTCCATAGATCAACCTCTCTTTCTTGAACCCTTTGCATCCCATTTCAATGCCTGCTTTGATATTTGTTGATCATTTCTCCTCAAGGTGTGTCCAACATATCTCCATCTTCTCTTTCTTATAACAGTTGTCACTAGTGGTTGACCAGACATGTCTCTGATTTCATCACTTCTCCTGAATTCGTTCCTTTTTATATTCATTATTTTTCACAGACATCTATTTTCACATGCATTCAACTTGCTTTCCATATCTTTAGTCATTTTCCAACTCTCGCTGGCATATATTAGGATTGATACAACATATGGCAAACCTATAGATACATATTATTGTATGGCTACATCTGCTCCTGCCCTGAACCATGAGAGCTTCCATTTCTGAACCGAGAACTTTACTGAAATTATTGCAAGGGTTAACTCTTCCAAATTTGTAAGTCTTAGAGTTACTCTTTTTTTCTCTACTACTGGTGGCATTTGTAGCTGACTCCTTTGTATAGGCATGTGACCAAAGTCAACTGGGTAATTGGTATCTATGTACCTATCTGTAAAATATCTTTTTGGATATGTGCAAACTTTTTTTTTATTTACTCCTTCAATCTCTTCTTTGAGTTCTAGTAGCATGTGTGCCCATGTAGGGGTGGTATTGATTGGTTGTTTGGGTCTTGGTTCTTCATGTGCCAGTACTGGGTCTTTCTGTGTCAGTTTTTTAATTTGTCAAGAAGTTACTTCTCTTTATCCATCACTTTCCATAGCTATTAATTCTTAAGTACATTAGGTGATTCAGCAGTCTCTTGAAGAACCATTTCAAGAGACTGCTGCATAATTTTCATGGTATTTCTCTGCTTGCTGCATGACTTTTATATCTCTTCTATTCTTCAAAGACTGAAGGTCTAACATTGTTTCCAATGTTTCTATTAGGATTGATCTCATGATCCCAGTAATAATGTGTGTGAATTGGTTTTGTGTTCTGCTTATTTTGTTAAATTTTGTTTCAGATGTTGTGGTTCCATACTCAAGTACTGTTAGACTCTCCCTGTATATAGCTTTTTTCAAAATGTTGCTGTCTGCACCTCATTTGGTACCTGCCAGATTTTTAATCATTTCTTTTCGGTGTCTAGCTTTTTTCTCTGTCTTATCTATCTGCTTTGTCCATGTAAATCTATAGTCCATTGTAATGCCCACATACATTGCGTTTATTTCTCCGTAGAGTATATGGTTTTTTATTTTTAGTGTTGCTGTCAGTATATTGTTGAATAAACTAAAGAAAGCGTCATGGGCATCCACATACTTTGGGGGGGATGAATGCACACAATTTTAGTTAGTAGTTTGCTGCGCGGAAATGGATAAAACCAGACTAACATAAAACTGTTATATCAAAATGTCCTTTTCTGGGAGGAAAGGGGGAACTTGCCACCTCTTGCCTTAGCGTATGGACGCCCATGGATTGTGTAAGTGGTTTTCCTCTCACTGATGGCCGATAATCATATCTTTGTTCAGTCTTTTAATTTTGTTAATGTATCTTGCATTACGAAATTTACAGCTGCTATTTTGACTCCTCCCTTGCCTAAAGAGTCAGGTCATTTGCACACATTGCGAGACTCTTGGAGAGCTGCCGTCACAATATCAAAGCAAAAATTAAGGAAAGAATAAAGGACAGTATTCCCCAATGTATAATTCTTTTTTATGTTTACCCACACTACCAATGTATACTTCTTTTCTTGACTATTTGGTCAACGTGGCAGAAAAGCAGGCAGGCCAATAAAACCTTCGATTGGACTCCTAGCCGTCTTTTCCACTTCAATGTCCATCAGAGAGCTGTCTTGGCCAATGTCCCTAATGACATACATGACCAATCCACCTACATCTCTGTCTTTTAATGATGGTCTCCAATGATGCGTCACATTTTATGCAGACAATCTGTGAATAAAGACATAGACCTTAATCAGTGAATACAGTCAGAGATCTAAATCAGTGAATAAAGTCAGAGACCTCAATCAGGGAATAAAGACAGAGATCTCAATCAGTGAATAAAGACAGAGATCTCAATCAGTGAATAAAGACAGAGATCTCAATCAGGGAATAAAGACAGAGATCTCAATCAGTGAATAAAGACATAGATCTCAATCAGTGAATAAAGACAGAGACCTCAATCTGTGAATAAAGACAGAGATCTAATTAAGTGAAAAGTTTCAGCTTGTATATCAAAGTATTTCACATTTTTTTCCTTGCAGATTCTATCATGGGAACATTATATGAATGTCTTCGGGAGGCCAGACTAGAACAGTTTTATCCAGCATTCAGAGCAAACGGTATCACCCGATCAGAAGCACTTATTAATTTAGGCATGCCAGAGTTCTTTGCTTTAGGAATAACCAGCAATGAGGATAAACGTCGTCTCATCGAGCTTGTTAATATAATAAAATCTGTACACAAAGATGGTTTTTCAGGCAGTACTCATTATCCTCATGGACGAAGTACAGGACAACGTCAGTCTCAGTCAGGAAATATCAATTTTGGAAATGCTACTCTTGAGAATAGTCCAAGTTCTGGCAGAGAAACTCATCATGTCAGGATTCAGCGCAGTCCAAACAATAGAGGAAGTACTAATCGTGAAATCAGTGCTTCAACCGTTCCACATTTAGAACCATCCAGAGATGTTGTTGTGCAAGATAGGGGTCCAAATTATTCTGTCAACAGTTACCTAGATATGCTCAGGCAGATATCCGTAAGCAGTGAGTCTGATACTGCTGTAGACAACTCTGATGAGGAACAGGTTACGGCACCAACAGTCCACAGAAATGTCTCTTCACCTTCTGCAATGCGTGCATCTATATCTACTATAAAGGGATCTGCTATAGAACGTATTAAACATTCAAAAAGGAACTCTTACAATTATGGAGTTCACAAAGTAAGCACCCCAACAAAAACAAGAACATCAAGAACTGGGTCTCACAGGAGTTTAGGAGAGGCAAAGATCAAAGTTTGTGTGAGGAAGAGACCTCTGACAAGAAGAGAACAAAGATCAAAAGATGAAGATATTGTACTCACAGAGAGTACAAATACTTTGATTGTCAATGAATCCAAGCTTGCAGTAGACCTAAAGGCATATACATTGCAGGTAATTTGATCATTTTATCTCAACATAATCATGATAAACAATCAAAACACGTAATCACAAAGTACTGTAGTTTTACAAATTACAAAAACAATGACAAAATACAGCAACGTTTCGACCAGCAAGGCCTTTATCAACAAGCGAACAACAGGAGTGACAAATTAAAGAAAACAAATGGACGACTAAATACAAACGTTTCTAATGAAAATCTGGGAATAAAAACGAACAACGAAATAAATGTAACACAAAAAACACACATAAAAACTAGAAATTGTTTTTGTAATTTGTAAAACTACAGTACTTTGTGATTACGTGTTTTGCCAATCAAATAGTTTTACTGCAGTCTCATCTATTTTGTAAACAATCAAACCTAACTGTACTTGTTTACACTTCATTCAGCTATTGCATGCACCAAATTCTATTCTGATCCCACTTTTCCAGTTATGTCAATCAGCAAAGCTACCAACCTCATGGAATAAAACCAGTACACCAAACCAATACAAGCTGTTTGAAATTAAAATAAACTGTATACAATTTTTAAAAACAACAATAGATTACACATAGTAAAAAAAATGAGTACATTACGTGTACTACAGTTTGAGTCGCATATTTTCTTTCTAATTCAGTTAGTTAAAGGAATTTGTCGTTTCACTTTGTGTATGTCTGTTACGTAGGACTGTCATCTTTTATTCCATTTATTCTTGTATCCTTTTCTTGATAAAGACCTTTTGGTTGAAATGTTACTGTATTTTGTGTTTGTACTTTTTAAAACTACCTACTTGGTGTTTACATATTTTAGCAAAGGTAAATGAAGAAATCTCTGTCGTGTGAGTTGCATTGCTGAAAGAGGCATTTAGAGCCTTTTCTGAGTCTATTTCTGAAATTATAAACCATTCTACAAAGTAGAACTTAAACTAGTATTAAAAACGTAAATTTGAACCAATTATTATAGCAACAACCTATACTTAGTTAAGATAGGTAATACCCGTGGTTAGTAGAATTTACCTGGTAGACACTAGGTCCCTGCAAAGAATTATAAACCAAAATCACATTTTTACATAGAATTCTTGTTCTTAACTATAAAATTCAGGTTGCAAGATCTTAAATGAAATAACTCTCAAAAAAAAAAAAAAGCAAGTTCAATTCCACAGTGGGCATGGAATTTGTTCAAACCATAATGACTCTCAGGTCGACCCAGTCACAATTCAGTACTAGGAAAAACACTGGGAAGCAAAGGCGGCTGGTAATATGTTGATCACATCACCCATCATGTGCCGATGGTAAATGAAAAAATACACGCTGGCAAACACTGTATTACCCAATATATCCTGAGGTATTGTAAAGGGTCTCTTACTTTTTAAAAACTTTATGAGGAAGAGAAGCAAAGTCTTGACCTTTAGGTTTCTTGGTCCAAACTCTTCATGCAAACTACTAGTTGTCTTTGCACCTCATGTGTAGCTTGGTTGATATATATTACGTATATCAACCCTATCACTTCCCTGTGTCCTTTCCTAAATAGTCACACCACAGAAAACACAGAACATCTTCAAATCAAAATGTTTCAGATGTTCATTGTATGATGAATCCAGCAAATTGATTGAATTTAATTAAGCTTTAAAAAAAATGTTTGGTAAAGATAACAATATGTTTGGTAAAGATAATTTCAATATGTGATATTACTTTGTCTTTATTTTTTTTAGCACGAATTCATCTTTGATGAAGTGTTTGATGAATCATGTACGAATGAGGATGTCTACATCAGAGCAGCAAGGCCTCTGATCAGCTGCATATTTAATGGGTATGTCATGTTCACAAAAAAAAAAGTTAAACATCAATAGTTAAACTGTTAAATTGAAAAATGTGCTGTGGCCAAAACAATTGTTGCTTACTAGTTCAAATTGCAGGTGTATGTGTGCAAAATAAACATGTTTTCTAAATTTAAAACATATATTTATAAATGGTATGTCATTTTGTAGATGTATTATTCTAAGGTGATAGCAATCTAAAAAATTGATACGTTTAGATGTTATAGTAAATATGAAAAAATGCTTATAATTGGTAAGGAGTTGATTCTTGCCTTTTTGTCAAACTTTAGTATCTGATTTGTATGACAAATAATTTTCCATTAGTTCATAAACTAGCTTGGAAAATATATAAACATGAGTTTTCAAATAAAGTTGACTAAACTTGAGGTTGGCCTATGCTGGAAGTAAAGCCATTACATGTGGCAAAAAAAAGCTTCCAAAAAAGTTTATGTAAATTTATATCTCATTTCACTACAAAACAAAACATAATGCTTTATTCCAAATGGTTGACTTCTGTGACACTCTGACTGACTTTTGGTAGATTGATGTCAAAAGTTATCACATTAACTACCTGGAGCTGCTATAGAGACATTTGTGATGCTCTGTGATATTTTCAGTATATTTTATTTGTTGGAAATATTCCGAAACAAATTAACTCTTTCCACGCACAGTTATTTCCTCAATTTTTAAGCAGTTAATTCAAGGGAAAAAAAAAAAAAAAAAAAAAAAACGATCCCAACTACTTGTCAATAAATAAACATATATATATTATTATATACTAAATTGAAGAAAACTGGACAACCCAATAGAATAACAAGGTTAAAAAGTAGTGGAAGTAAAATAGTAGAAGTAAAACTAGAAAGACTTCTTATAAGGAAGCAACTCTATGGCGCAGTGTGCGGCTTAATGCGTGCAACGGACTTCCGTCGTGGCGCAGTGTGCGGCTTAAAGCGTGGAAAGAGTTAATAAAAAATCTCATAAGAGTTGTATCTACTAATATTACTATATATTCATTTTGAAAATTGTTTTGTCGGTTATAGACTCCTGAAACACACTAAGTGAGTGAAACAACAAAGATTGACAAGAATTTTTAAATTGCTAATTTTCTGCAGTGAAATGAAAGATAAACTTGAAATGTATTTATTAATATACAAGACTCATGTATGTTTTCTATGTTGAATATCTACAGTCACAAAGATGTATGAATAATTATATAACCTTTTTCTCTGTAGGGGAACTGCAACTTGTTTTGCTTATGGCCAAACTGGTGCTGGAAAGACACATACTATGCTAGGAGGTGAAAATGTACCAGGTCTTTATCTATTAGCAGGTCAAGATATATTTTCAATAATCCAGTCTGGCACTTATGGAAGAAACTTGCATGTTTGGGTCAGCTTTTTTGAGATATATTGTGGTCAGTTATTTGATCTACTTAATCGGAGGAACAGGTGAGTAAATTACGCTAATCACAAAATGAAATTTTTCAGTTTTAATAAGTAATTATTAGCTATTGTCAGTCATTCATATTTATATATTTCACTTGTGTGCTTAAATTTTAAATCATGTTTCATGATCGAGACCGCGTTCATTGGGTGATGATAGAGAGAATATAAAGATCAATACATGCAATAACAAAGTTGAATATAAGGAATAACAAACAACCAATGAGTGGAGTGAAACATTCAATTGACTTGAACTCCCATAAGATTTGTGAAAAAAAAAGGTTTCTCTAAATGAACCGAATGAAAGCAATATGCCAAATTAGCCAGATCTGCAATAAGCAGAACAGAAAAAGACTAAAATAAAACTATGACAATCAACAGTTAGTTGTAACTCTTCTCTGCAGGGAATAAAAGGATATAGTATTATAGTTACTAAGTTAATTATGTTTGAAATCTTTGTGACCAGGTAAAGACAAAATACTAAACATGAGGTAAGGACATTTTACAAAGTACAAAAACAAGAGACAGTGATGTTTCAATAAAAAGGTCTTTGTAGTTATAATAGTTATAAAATATAATAATATAGTTATAATATATATATATATATTTTAATGTTCTATTTCTAGTTTTTAACATTTGTTTTATTTTTAGTCACATTTACATTACCTCTTGCAGTTAGAAATCTACCCATTGTTTTCACTGTGCTGTGTTTCATATAAGACCATTGTCTTGTATCCCATGTTTTTGCATCATGTACTTGATAAAAATGTTTGTTCAAAATGTCACCATCTCCTGTTTTTGGACTTCATGTTTCCATATTTTATATGATTAGCACATAGTTTTACTGTAGTCTTCCCTTTTATCGGTAACTAGGTAAAATGAAGAATAGATCATTGTATATTGCGACCTAATTTTGAGATTCAAAGATGGAATCACTGTAATTTGCAGTTTACTGTAAGTCATACAAATAAAGCTTGTGTATGGAGTATATATCTAAAACTAGAAACAATCTCACAACCGCTGAGTCTGACTGTTCATGGGGAAAAAAACAAAGATTATGAGATTAAATGCTTATTCCAGAGACTTGATCATATTGAGAGGAGCATCATTAAAAGAGGTGAACACATTTACATATCTGAGAAGTGTTATTAACATTCAAGGTGGCACAGATGAAGATATTAGGATTACAATACAAAAGACAAGATCAGCATTTGCCATTCTGAAGATTTTATGAGCTCAAGAATGATCAGGAATAAAACTAAAATAATGCTATTTAACTCAAATATCAAGACTGTCCTTCTATATGAAGAGAAGACATGGAGAACAACTAAGGGAACACAAAAAGTTGCAAGCTGTCATAAATAGATGCCTGCGCAGGATACTCCATCTGCAATGGTATGACAGGACCACAAACAGGGAAATGTGGGATAGAGCTGGACAGCCGCATTTGGAACAAGAGTTAAGGGGCAGAAGGGGCTATGGGTAGGACATACACTGAGAAACCCCTGACAGCATCATGAGACAGGCTCTCAGATGGAACCCCCAGGGTAATAGAGGTAAGGAAAAACCCAGGAACACCTGGAGATGAAGAGATCTGGAAAAGATGTCCTTTGATAGGCAGGCTTGGAAGACCTTGGCTGCAGACCTATGCCTCCCTATGGACAAAGGTTGAAGAAGAAGAAGATGGAGTATATATACCAGGAAAGAGCAGTATGGAAAAATTACTTGCAGGCCCTATATAAGATATACGATGAGAGCAATATTTATTTATATGTGGAGTATATATGAATCATGTTGCTAAAAAGACCATTGTTACATGAACACAAGAAGTCTATATTGGATACCTTCCAACTGTTCATCTTTCTTTCTTTCTTTCTTGAATCCTGTATGCCTCACAGCGTCAGGTCAGGAAGAGATTTCTAAACGGGCCTAGTATGCGCCGTAGATAGTCTCTTTCGTCGCCTCTGTTATCTCTGAGGTCCATCTTTTGCGTGGCGGCCTTTTGCTTTGTACCCATTGTATCGGAGCAGCATTGCTCTTTGGGGTGCACTGTCTGATGGTAATCTGCTTACGTGGCGAACCATTTAATTTGTTGTTTCTTGATGAAGTCTAGTACTGATGTTGTACCCACTTTTTCCTGATGTCTTCATTTCTCAACCGGTCTCTTCTTGTTACACCCAGCATTCTGCGTAGACACTTCATCTCTGTTGTGACTAGTTTTCTTCTATCGTTTGTTGTCAGCGTCCAGGTTTGGCACTGGTAACATAATGTGGGGAGAAAGATTGTGTTGAACATTGCTCTTTTTGTGTTCATGGTGACGTGTTTGCATCTTAAAATTGGCACCATTTGTCCTATCATTTGATTTTCTTTGTTGCATCTGTGTTGAATTTCATTAGTTATTCTTCCATTTGCTGAAAAAATGCTCCCCAGGTATGTGAAATCTTTTACTTGATTTAGTAGATGATTATCGATGGAGATGTTGGTAGTGTTTTCCTCTCTGGCGAATGTCATTACTTCTGTTTGTCGATGTTAATTCTCATGTTGTATTCGTTACATGCTAACTGGAGTCTGTTGATGTGTTGTTGTAGTTGTTCTTCTGTTGTTGATATGATTGCCTGATCGTCTGCAAAAGAAATTCATTTAAGAGTTCTCCGAGGTTGTTTCCATCGCTGGTGTTAGCTATTTTACAAATGTGGTCAATGTCGTGATGAATAGCAGCGGGGATAGTACGCAACCTTGTCTTACTCCTGACCCTACGTGAAACTTTTCTGATAATCCTGTATTTGTTCTAATCGTACATTGGCTGTCAGTATAAATGTTCTTGCAAAGGTTGATTAGGTGTTCATTAACCCCATAGGTTGTTAGTATTTTCCACAACTTGTGCCTATCTACGCGGTCGAACGCTTTTCCTGATCTACAAATGCAACGTGTAAATGTTTGTCGGATTCGATAGTACTTTCTACTAACTGTCTGAGGGCGAATATTGCGTCTGTACAGCTTTTGTTCTTCCTGAATCCCATTTGGGAGTCATTAAGCTGTGGCTCGATGATGTGACGGAGCCTTTTCTCAAGTATTTTGCAGAATATTTTCCCAGTGTGGCTCAGTAGCGCTATGCCTCTATACTTTGTACAGTCCCTCTTGCTACCTTTCTTCTTCCAGATGGGAACAATTGTAGCATTCCTCCAATCTACTGGTGTTTCTTCTGTGATCCAGACTTGGTTGAATAGTTTATGGAGCCAGCTGATTCCTACCTCTTTAGTTGCTTTGATTAGGTCGGCGGGATATTGTCTGGGCCTGGTGTTTTATTAGGTGGGGCCATATTTACAGCATTTCTGATCTCTGATAGTGTTATGCTTGGTTCTACTTCTGAAGTTACATTTACTGTGTGTTCTTGAGTGTTCGGTTGGTCCTCTTGTTGTAGGTTGAGAAGTTCACTAAAGTATTGTCGCCATCTGTTCATTATCATTTTGGATCATTAAGAGCTTGGCCGTTTTCATCGTTAATAATTTCAGTTGGGTCATATTGTTCTTGTCTTTCCCGCATAGCTTTAATTTTCTTGTAAAAATGTCTTGTTGAATTTTGTAGTCTGAATTTAATGTTTCGCCATAATCTTGCCATGCTTGTATTTTAGACTTCTTTATTATCTCCTTGGCTTGTTTTCTAGCTGTTCTATACTCAGTGAGGTCGTTTTGATGTTTGTTTTTGCCCATAAGTTGTATCTGTGTTTTTTCTCCTTTACCGCTAGTTTTACTTCGTCATTCCACCAAGTTGTGATTTTTGGTCTGGTACCTCTGTATTTTACTGTTCCGCATGTTTCTTTGGCTGCTTCTAATAAAGTTCTCTTAAATACTGTCCATTCTTCTTCTACTGACTTGCTTTCTTCAGTTCATCAGAAATAGGAAAGCAGAAGCCATATGCAGAGCTGATAGCAGAATGAGGCAGCTTAGCCTTGTACCCTCATACTGATAAGTCAACACCTTGATCTACACACACACATGTAAGGGGAAGAAACATGGATCTTCAAAGGCACTAGTAGATCACCTGATTTTACCTGAGAACCGGCCACTTCAGATTACTTGTCCATCTCTGCAGACTCCAGACATTGTACAGAAATGAATATTGATATTGAAGAAAAATTCAAATCTCTGAACAAATACTTCAGAACTAAAGTTTTTAATGACCCATAATGTCAGTTTTGATTAGAGCATGCAGGAAGGAAGCAGAAATTGTAGGCTTGCTAACTTGAACCAGAAAAGATGTTGCCATGGTGATAAACCCAAAGCATGAATCCACATCTGAATTCAAAAGAAGATGCAAGATGATCTCATACTACTTGAAGGTTGAGAAAAAGCTAGAGAAGACAAAAGAAGATGCAAGATGATCTCATACTACTTGAAGGTTGAGAAAAAGCTAGAGAAGACAAAAGAAGATGCAAGATGATCTCATACTACTTGAAGGTTGAGAAAAAGCTAGAGAAGACAAAAAGAGCAAGACAAAAATTCATATGAAGTATAGTTTGGGTCATGTTAAAATTATTACACTACTTTTGCAGACTTCAAGCTAGGGAGGATGGGAGCCGTCAAGTTTGTATTGCTGGTCTCACAGAAACAGAAGCAACCAGCGTAAATTCTCTTGTGCAGGTAATTTATACTTTTCTACTCAAAACCATCTAATCTTTGAGAACTAATTTTTCTTTTGACAGCGTCATTTTGGAATTACACACAGCACTTTAAAAATAATTTTTACCTTGATGTTTTTCTGCCAAATGGGAGACCAAATGGAACCAAAGAAACTCCACACTCAGCAGGAAAAGTTATAGTATTATCGATATAAGGCAAGACTGCAGTAAAACTATGTAGAAATTGTGAAACACATAAAAACAAAGTACTGTAGTTTTACAAAGCACAAAAAACAATATACAGGGACATTTCGACCAAAAGACCTTTATCAAGCAAAGGATACAACAGAAGTGAAGAAATTAAGACTTCTTTTATGGAAGACATAACATGTACAATCAGGCAATAAATGTTAGTACATGTGTTAGGCTTGTGATCAACATCATGCCGGCTGCCTTTACATCTCAGTGATTTTCTTGGTATCCAATTGAGGCTGGGTCAACCTGAGAGCCGTTATGGTTGGAAAAATATTTAGCGTCCACTATGGAATTGAACCCAGACCATAGACTAAGAAGCAAGTACACTAACACCTATGCTACTGCAGCTCTCAACTTTTGGCAGATTAATGGGCCCTATGTATTTGCTTAGAATCTATTTTGCAGTATAGTGTAAGTAGGTTCTTGAATGTCTGTACAAACTTTTGGTTTACTATCAGTCCGAAGAAAACGAAAGTTATGTCCTAACCAGATCCTGGTAAAAACCATGTGGAGCCAAGTATCCGAGCCAGTGGCTGAACAGTAAAAACAGTGAACAGATTGACATACCATGGCATGATTTTCAAGGATGTCACTATTGAACATGAATCAAATGCCAGGATCTCCAAAGCCTGCTCTACATTTGGCAGATTATATGTCAACATCTGGAAGAGGAGCAGAATTCTTCTATAAATCCACATCTTGAAGGCTTCAATTTTATCTTCTAACTGCTTTTTTAGTGTCCATGTCTCTATAGCACAGAGAAATTGCAAATGCATATATATATATATATTAAGCATCTAAGACATATTTATGGTGTTGATTCGGCAGATCCTTGACTATGGAAATTCAGTCCGCAGTAAAGGTGCTTCTGGTGTAAACCCAGACTCCTCAAGGTCTCATGCAATATTACAACTAGATATAAGAAATGTTGAAGATTCTAAAGTGGGAAAGTAAGTTTCATGTTAATTTTTATTTACATTGAACAATTGTTACCGGGTTGTTGCCCAGTGTCGTGGTTTTCTGTTTTTGTCTTACGCTGTTCTGGTGGCTTGGGTGATTGTTATTTTTGCCCTTTGACAGCATTCTGCTATGCTATCTAACCATCATGTTATGACAATAATGGATAATAAAGATTAACTTGTACCATTAAAATATAAAATTAAATTTCCCATAGTATTTTCAGACCTTAGGGTATGAAGTCACTTCACATTTCTAGGCAATAGTGTGCAGGGAGTAGGAGGGCCAATTCATTTCCTCACATGCCGAGTATTGAGTGTGGGATTGAACCTACAACACTCTTGTGTCCGAGTTGATAGGTGAACACTTATGCATTAAGCTAATCTGTCCCACAACTTGCACCATTACTCATTTTAATTTTTTGTGCTGCCTGTGTGAGCAAGTTTCATGAACAGTATTAGTTCAAGCTATAGAGTATACATGCAGACATATACCCACATTTTAAAGAATCTTTGATGTCTGACAAAATGTATGAACATTTCCAACCAGGATATCATTCATTGATCTAGCTGGCAGTGAGAGGGCGTCAGATGTAACAGACACTGATAAACAAACAAGAATTGAGGGAGCAGAGATTAATCAAAGTCTGCTAGCGGTAATTGTTTCTTTTCTATGTCTATGTTGAATACAATTATTAAGTGTACATTTATTTCTGTGTTTATGTTGATAATCTTTCTAGTGTACACAACTTTTCTGTGTCTATGTGATAACATTTTAAAAAAAAAAGTGGTAAATAAATGTGCATAGAATATTTAATTTCAAACAATTACTGTCTTCAAACATACAAACAGGAAAATATACTAGATTTAGCAAACTCTTTTGCACAAATTTGAAGGTGTTTGATGAATCACAAAATAAATTATTTTTCCAAAGTTAACAACATACTAGGTCATTAAAGCCGAAGGATTGACTTCATTGCACCGGGTTTTACCCTTTATGGCTTTGCACCTCTTCGCAGAAATGGCACACCATCTGCTGAGAGTATTGCACAAAGCACGAACTCCGTAGCTCCGACAACAATCCTAGGAGTCTCTGAAAAACTTACCCATGCATAGAACGTTATGATCCGGATTAGAACCCCTGACCTTCGGAGCGCTAGACGAGGGCTTAACCACTTAGCCACATAGACCCCCAAACTAAGTCATTATTTCTATAAACTAACTTTTGTCAAGCAAAGAATAGACGATAATAATACCATAAATAATTTTATCACAGTTCGAAAAATCGAGAAATAACTGTTATCAGTATTTGCACTATTTGTAGCCACGAGAACAAATTAATTAGTTGTACTTCTATAGTTTCATACATTTTTTTATTTCCACCACTTCACTCTTATATAGTTGTATAACTCTAGAGTCTCATCATCATCTAGTAGCATGTACTTTGCAGAACTTTGCCATAACAACAGTCCTGAATCACATCCTTATCCATCTTGTCCTCTGTTTTCCTATTCTTTGCTTTCTGGAATTTCTCCCTCCATAGTTGTCTTTTCTAAACCTTTATGTCTTTTTATGTATCCAAAATATTTCACTTTCTTCAAGTTTATTGTGAGTTCGTTTTGGATATATTTGTTTGTTCTTTTGTCTGCTTATAAAACCAGAGTCTACTTATTATAATTTCATGTTGTGTCAAATGTACTGTACATTTATTCCTTTCCATCTTACATATTACCTTCACTGATTTAACTTGAGTGTGGAAATTAGCTAGAACTAAGGTCACCATCATTCATATTTTACATTTCCTGTGGATTATAGTCCTCAAATTAATCTTACCATAATTTTTTGTTTTAAATTGTCCGCTTTTTTGGGGAAAGACAATAGAATTTCATATTTGTTTTGGCATCCTTTTATACATATCTTCTTTAGATATGATTTGACCTAATAATCTTCTTGTGTACATACATCTCAGTCAAGAACATGTATGATATAATTATTTAGACATGTTATTTTAACTGTCTGCACTTGTGTCTGTTGTAGAATGTTTGTATTGTACAGACACCCTCATCTTTGTTAACACTCCTCAGCTGAAAGAGTGCATACGGTCAATTGATCAGGACAGCAGGCATACACCTTTCCGGCAGAGCAAGTTGACCCATATACTGAAGGACTCATTTGTAGGAAACTCTCGGACCTGCATGATCGCTAATGTCTCACCTACCCAGACTGCTTGCGAAAATACATTGAACACGCTGCGCTACGCAGACAGGTATTTTCCACCATTTTTAATGTGCTGATATTTTTTTAAACAATTTGTGAATGTAAAATTTAAATTTAGAAAAACTAAAACAAAAAAGGTCAAAGTTGAAGGATTGACTTATTGCACGGGTTTTACTCCATATGGCTCGGGCCTTCTCCGCAGAAATGGCACGCCACCTGCTGAGAGTTTTCTGCAAAGCACAAACTCCATATCAGCTGCAACAATCCTAAGGTCTCTGAAAAAATGCACTTGTGAACAGAAAAATCGGTCCACAATTCAAACTCATGACCTTCAGAACGCAAGGCAAAGGCTTACCACAGTCACAGAGAACACACATTTTGCTGTAGTACTTATGTGTCAATTCTATTTTGGATTATGAAGAAAGATGTCCGAACTGATAAACAGTACTCAGGACAAATGTTTGCTTTGATCCATTGATGTAATATTCCAGCCGGAATGACATACACTGATGATGCTTTGATATTGAGTGTAATCACAAAGATACCTATATTGTTTATGGTGTTCTTTATATTGTGTAAGTAGTACTGAAAGTGAACATCACTCCTTCTTTGTTTCATTAAGAAATAAGGCCACATCTGTAATTGACCTCTGTACAAGAAACTTGTACAAAAGCACTCACATGCTATTTCAGTGGTGTTTTCAATTGCAATTTTTTATGTCTTAAAGTATCTAAGATTCATCATCAGGTGTAGTGCCAGCTAGAGTATGCAATCATGGTTCTCTACAAATCTCTGTTCCTGGTATATGTTATCATCTCAGATGTTGGCACTCTTCCATGTCATGATGTCAGGCTAAAATTTTCTCTCCTCTGTCTTCCTCTGACTCATCTCTCTTCGATTTTACTGGTTGTCACAATGTGTTCAAAACATCCCCTCCTCATCACATGTCTGAAAAATGATGACTGCCTCTTTCTTATATTGATAATAAGTTTTCTCTGTGTCTTGGCCACATACAACACCTCCACATTCGTCATTTTAGCAATTCGTGGAATTCTCATCTTTCTTCTGTAAAACAAATGTCTCTTTGACCTAAGCTGCATACAGGAACCATATTAGTTGAGTTTCAAAACATGCTTGGTTGTGTTCAGTATTTCTGTTATTTATGTCCACAATAAGGGTTATGGGATTCATACAGGTAGCTGAATAACCATTATCATGTGCCATTATGACTGACTTATGGAATCATGGATGTCCTAAATGGTCTGTGCCATTGAAGTGAGTGACTACAGGGTTAACAGTGTTTGCATATATCACATAAATGTTGGCCAAAATGGTCACTAAGATTTTTACCAGTTTTTCCTATATAAGCCTTATTACAAAATTTACAAATGATGACATAGATGACGTTGTATGACTTAGATGTAACACCATCTTCTTCTTCTTCTTTTGTCGTCACACTGCTACCGGGTTGTTGCCCAGTATCATGGTTTTCTGTTTTTGTCTTGCACTGTTCTGGTGCCTTGTGTGATTGTTATTTTTGCTCTTTCACAGGATTCTGCAATGCCATCTAACCATCTTTTCCGTGGTCTTCCTCTTGCCCTCTTTCCCGATGTTCTGTTGTAGAAGGCTCTGTATACTGTGGAGTTTGGATGCATTCTTATTAAGTGGCCAAACCACTTCATTCTTTGTTTCTCTATGTAATTCAAGCACGGTTTTGTGCCAACTTTCATACACAGTAATAAAAGTGACTTTTTGAAACAATAAATTACAGGTCTATGAAACATAGACACATGTATAGGATTGCAGAAGGTCACACCTGCTGGTGCTAAAAACACTCAGGACATTGTTTTTTTAGACAACTTTGTAGCAACATATCCTTAACATTATTATAATGTCTGTAATCCACCAAATGAAAATTTTGGAAGACTGAATGTGTCTCAGGATTAAATTTGAGAATTTAAAGATAACAAAGGAAGATTGTTTTGATCATTGAACTACATGCATGGAGAGTCAAGATAAACTTAACCCTGTAAGAGGAGGAAGTTCTATGTTGCTTGGTTATGGCATCCTAATGAGATGTTTGCAGAACCAAAAGCATAGCAGTTGCAAGCATCTTGTAGCCTTGTCAAGTCATCATTCTCGTTACACAGTCAACAAAGACACAACGGTTGGAAGAATGGCAAAGAGTTTCGACAAGCCTTGGGATGTAAATAGGTGCAGTAGGGAAAAACTATAAGCATCAGTAGGCTTATAATGTATTGATACTTTTACTCAAGACTGGTAAATGGTTAGAGTGATATCCAAAAAGCTGACACAAGAAGTGGAGATGTGAGATAAACTGAATAACAGGACTGGAATCATTAATGAAACTGATAAGTAGGACAAATCAGCTTCAGGTATATCAGTTTTACTGCAGTCATCTCTTGTATGGATTAGTTACTGAACTAAGATCTTCACATTTTAAACATTTGTGATTTTTTTATTATTTAAGATAGTTTTGAGTTTGCATATTAGTTTTGTCAGTGAATATTATCTTTGTTTTCTTTGTATAAGAAATATAGGATATAAAAATTAAAAGTGAATATGATTGTGTTCTGTAATGTAAATGATCATTTAAAATGAAAATCCATTTCTCACACACAGAGTGAAAGAACTGAAAAGAGATTCGACCAGGAGTAGCTCAGTTGGTCAAGCAATGAACCTTTTAATGAACATTCCCCCAACAGCACCCTCAATCTTTCATCCTTCTCAGATATTGTCCAGCTCTACCCCAATGAGATCTTCATCCCATTCACACAGAGAAAGAACTAATACCAATGTAGATACATTTCTAGACCCAGAGGAGACTCCTATTAGAGGCCATAACTTGCAAAGAAAAAAAATAGAAAGTGTTAGGAATCCCCATGGACAGTCTTATATACAGGCTACAGCCTTACAATCTAGAATAGATGAGTTGATTGGGATTTCCTCAAATACTAAAGTTCCACCTGGGATATCTTCAAGGTCCTCAGCACTTGCAACAGCTGCATCTCAGGGGAATTCTGCTCCACCACCTGATGCATCTCCTAGTGAATCAGATCAGACTGATACAGATTCCTGCAATGTCACTCACCCAACTGTTGTCATAGCTGGAGCCATGGAAAGGCAGATTTCAGTAATGAAATCTACTGATACAGAATTTGATTTTCCTACTTCAGATTTTAATAATATTGATGAATTCAATGATCTAAACCGTCCGACTACATACCTTACAGAACAGAGTGTGCCTAAACAGAAAGGTTCTCATCTTCCCAGTCAGGTATTGCCAGACAATCATGCTGTTTCAGCGGCTGCAGCCTCTGAAATTAATGTTCCTTCTTCCAGCACTAGAGCACCAAAACTAAGACCAGTTTTGTACAAATCTGCTGATCAAGATATAGAATTGATAAATGAAGGACTTTTGTCACATACCCACCAGATATCAGGAGTTAGTCAAAAGTATCAGACAGCTGAACAAGTCTCAGCACAACTGCCCAGACATGTACCAAGTTTTAAGAAGGTTTATGTAAGGGAGATTGACACTAGTGATGATAGTATTAATGATGATGATTTATTATCCGAGTGGCCAGGACAAGAGATAAATAACATTGATGCATCATCAACTAACACAGTTCATACTGTTTTGAAACAAAATCCAGTGTCTTTCTTAAACAAGGATCTCATGATTCCATTACCTGGTGACAGTGGCGATCTAACAGATGTAACACAGAGGCTCAGACCAGCAGAACAGTCGATTAACTCTGGCAGTAATGTTGTATTAGTAGCAAATGCTAAAACTGTTTCATCTGCTCATCTAGGAAGTGCTTCAGTACTTCTGGAGGATGTGCCACGCAAACTGCCTTTATCTCATTCAAGAATGAAGTCTCCTTTAAGGATGTTGGTATCACCTACTGCCAAACAGTTTCAATCTCAAGAAGAACAGTTTGACAAGGAAACTGATACCATCTCACACAATGTACAACAGCAGCAGTCTTCAACTCGTCAGTTGCCACAGCCGCGAGGACCTCCCCTCTTCTGAACACTCACATACTGCATTCCCAATGCAACAAAGAACTGGCTCTAAGCTAAGCAAGGACTCATTTCATGACTCAAACGTTCAGTGTCTTTCAGATGGTTCTGACTCTGGGTCTCACCAAAAGACTCCATCTTCCCCAACATGTGAAGTAAGTGGGGATTCTCTTGAAAGTGTCAGATCATCTTTGTCAGACCAAGGGCAGTGTGGACATCAATTTCACAACAAGTCTAGTATGAGAAAAGGAAGAAGTGACCCAATGCTAGCACTGGACACACAGCGGAAAAAGCATACTCTACCGGATCCTCAAAGCTTTTCAAAGTAAGATAACTCATATTCTGTGATGTTCTTTTAATTTTATTTAAAATTTAATCTACGTCAAATTCTAAATAAGTATATATTGTAGAACAATGTATCTTTTTAATTAAAATAGAGATCTGGTACATTTCAGGTGACACATTATTCCTGTTTGTAATGTCATACCTCAGTCATTATTACATCAATAACGTTCTCTTGTTTATAGTCTAGTTGTTAGTAATAATTAGAAGTAGAGTCTGAAAATCATATTGTTACATGCTCTAAATTTTACCGACATAAAACATTGCTTCTGTCTTTTGGTCAAGATCAAAGTGTAGTGAACGCTTGGTCACGGTCAAAGGGTAGAAGCCTTCAAGAAACGCCATATGGCACAATCAATCACACTTAAACAAACTCAGAGAGCAGCCCTCATTGGAAAGAATGATGATGCTCTGAGATTACATGTTCGCCACACTGAGTCCACTCATTGTGGCACTTCAAATAGACCCAATAAAAAAATAATTTAAAATAAAATAATAATTTACAAAAAAACACGAAATAAGAAATAAATAAATAAGACATCTCGCTACGTAGCTCTGCATTTTATTTAAATGATCACCTGCTACACGATGTGACTGTGTATCCCCAGATCACCTGCTACACGATGTGGCTGTGTATCCCCAAAGAAGTTAAAATCTACTTTGTTAGTCTATTTTATTGTCTATTCCCAGGTAGAAGATGTAGTATGCTGTCCACTCTTGCCGTTAAGCGTAGGGATGGAAGCTTTAATTTGCATTCTAGGACCAGATGAGTCGCCCTTGTTGTGTTGTATCCGTGTTTATGTAGTGTGTAATGTGTTATGTAACTTTGTTAGTAAACAGTTAAAATATTATTTTGTGGTAATATAATTTATGTTTTTATACATTTCTGACTAGAATGTTGACAGAAGCAACACCCCAAACTGGCACGGGTGCCAAGGGAAGCTGGCTGGAAGGTTATACGTAATGAATTGCCATCGTCACATGATGAAGAAGTTGGTTCACTTGGTAGTGACAGTCAAAACGAGCCTGGATTAATGATCATTTCAGATATTGATGGTCAGAAAGAAACTACATCAGAGCAACAAGAGCATTTTAGTGATAGCAGCACTTACTACACAGCAACAGCTAGAGAAAAATATAATGCATTTACAATTGATAGGTCATCTCGAGGCAAACAGCTTCCTCAAGTTCCAACGCCCAAGTCAGAATTTGATATGCATGCAGCTACTGGAAAAGACCAACAACCAAACATGTATCAACACACAACTGACCCATCACCAGCAGTGGGACTTAAGTTAGCAGTCAAGAATAAGTAAGAATAATCATGGTGGTACACATCAATTTGTAGTACAATTTGTAGTACACATCAATTTGTAGTACACATCAATTTGTAATACACATCAATTTGTAGTACACATTAATTTGTAATTTTAAATTCAGGACAGTCCAATTCTGGCATTTTTCGGGAGGGGTGTGGCTAAAAATGCTAACACTTCAATGCTTTGTACAAATAAATACTACATAGCATTGGGTCAAAGGCAAAAGATATTATTTAATTCAGTAATGTTTACCTGATATCATCACAGTAACTTTAATTTAGTAATGCTTAGATTATGTCATCAAAGTAACTTTTCATCCACAGTTCAGCTATAGTGACAGAAAAGTTATCATCTGGTTCTGTGTTTTCTCCCATACACCCACCACCAATGACACATGTGGAAGCAAAGTCAACTGTGGGGCCTACAGCCTTGTCATCAATACTTTTCAACCAACCCGATCATAGCATCCACTACATCAAATCCAGATATTTCTGCTTTAGCACAAGATGAGCAACAAGAGGCAATAAGTGCAGCTAATTTTGACGTAAAGTAAGCTAAAAATATTAATAAAAGATGTACTAAATATGTTTATATCATGTTCATGGTAATTAGAACAACAGACAGATGTTATCAAATGCACTTGGTCATATGGGTGTTGAAGATAGATAAGGCGGCCATCTTTTGGTTGTTCATCTTTTGGCCATCTGTTGAATGAGGACACATCATTTAATGTTGAATCTAAACATTTTGTTGGACATGGATCAGTTCTGATGACTTTACCTATGATCAATCAGATCTGACACTATTAGACAGTATAACTGAGTAGATGTGGTACTATAAAGTGAGATTTTCTGTTTGTAAAACCTTATTAGTAGCCTATCTATACAAAACTGTGTTTTATCAGACAATATATGTGGTTGGAAAGAAGCCAGAATGATACAGACTAAACCTGAAGATAGAGAACCGTTATATGTGACTTTCTAGTGGCTGACACCCATTGTAAAGATGCAGTGACTCAGGATGGAATTATTCACCTGCTGTGAGCATTTGAAAATATGCCTAGAGTGTATTAAAACTTGGCAGGACCAGCTTGCATTTTGGTGGTAGGGTATGAGCACAGTGAACCCTACTTTGGCTACTACATCACTAGCATTCATTTCCCCTTACACCTGCATGCTCTGGCACAAAAATAAAACTGATTTTTGTCAGCCTAGACCTCTTTAGTGACTTCAACCATTGTCTTTGTGCACATCCTGTTATAATCTTCCTGTGCATACTCATTGAGTCGCCGAGAAAACATGCGTGGATAAAAGTTTGTGACTCCAGTCAGACCATCACATTACTTACTGCCGTAATTTCAATAGTGGAGACTTCTTTCTAGTCACAGCAAAATCACCAGTCTTCCTTCACAACATTACCACTATCTCAGAAAGTTGATACATATATCTGTATATCATTTTCAGAGATATAAAATATGATGCTGTTTCGATCATTGACATGGATGCAAGCTTGGGACTGAATAAATGTGGCATAGAAAGTTGCATGTGTCGATGAGACACATATTTGACTAGAAAACTATAGGAACTATCAGCATGCATACCTCTTACAACCTGCTGAAAGAAACTAAGTACCTATAAACTCTGTTAACTAACTAAATTAATCAAGCATGTTCTAAGAAACACACAGATTTAAATATTATTTGTGTGAATTATTCCCAGAATGAGACTTGTTGCAGCTCATGAAGACCAGCTTGCCACTATCACCTCGTTGTGTAAATATGAAATGCGGTTGCTTCTCAGTGCTAAAAAGGTCATGGGTAAAAGGGTATGTAGTTTTATTCTCATATTTCAGTTGCTTCTCAGTTTTTATGTTGTACTGCTTATGGGATCAGCATAGTCCAGTGACCTTGAGCTGAATATGAATACAAGATGGAATTAATCAGCTTTGACTGCCTATTTTATAACAACCTCCCTATGATGGCCTCGGATCTGATACTATCCTACAGTATAAAGGGTTTTAAGCCAAAGGATTGACTTCATTGCACCAGGTTTTACCCCATATGACTTGGTCCCTCTCCACAGAAATGGCACGCCACCTGCCAAGAGTATTGCACAAAGTACAAACTCTGTAGCTCCTGCAATAATCCTAGGGGTCTTTGGAAAAACATGCACTCGTGAACAGAACGGTCAAGATTCAAACCCACGACCTTCGACTCGCAAGGCAAGGGCTTAGCCACAGATACCCCCAAATGTGCCCATACAGTATGACTCCAGATATGGTACTTTAGAGTGGGGTTTTCTTGTTTGTAAAATGTTACAGTTAACTGCCTGTACAAATTTGTGTCCTGTTGGATAATATGCATACACTTTTGTTGAAATTCATCAGATGTCCTTGTCCTACTTGCTGTAATAAGTAATGAGGGAATACAAGGCTCTCTCATTCTCTGTACAAACAACACTAAAAGTGGTTATGTTGGTGGATAAGAATCAATGCAAACAAATACACAAAATGCATACAATTGGTCAAGGTTCAATTTCTGTTACAGTTAATTTTTCTGTCATTCACCTTAAAACGAATTTATGGATTCTCTGAGATGATGTGAAAATTTAAAATCATCACCAAAGCTACTTTGTAGGTGTTCTGTTGCTGATACTTTCAGTTGCTGAAAGAGATAAAGCACTCATGGGAACACCCTAAGAGCATCATTATAGTCATCAGATGTGATTCCTGCTTGTATTGGTGGTCATTGATCTCCAGAACTGCCTTTATCTACCATTGGTGATCAAATCTGTTGCTGACACTAATCATCATCATCATCATCATGTGACATTTTGGCTGGTGTAGACAATCATGGATCTCCACAAACTACTGTTCTTGGTCATGACTATCAGTTCCAATGTTGACACTCTCCCTTGCCACAAAGCCAGCATCTTCTCTCTGTTTTCTCCTTCTTCTCTTTATTTTACTGATAGTCACAATGTGTTCTAAACATTCCCTTCTCATCACATGCCTGAAAAATTATGACTCCCTCCTTCCTATATTGATATTAAGTTTTCTCTGTTCAGTATATTCTTTCATTGTTGTTCTTGCCGAGCTACTGAGTTAGTGCTTGGACAACGCTGTGAGCTATGAATGTTACATGGAATGCTTTTTCCTGTGTCAACCGTGCGTTTGTTGTGTGTTAGTGTGTATTCAGAAAATGGCGGACAGCGGTTATGACAACAAGCTCAATCTGCCGTATGCAGTTATATTGCGAGTGCAGAAGCTGGATTTTGTCATGATTGATGTTCCTTCGACAAGAATTGCAATTCAAGTGATGAACAGTTTGGTGTTGCTACATTAGCGACGCCATATGCATTTTATGCGGAGCAGGTTGCTTTTGTGGTGGTACGCGGCTGTTTCATTCTGGAATTAGTTCACACAGGAAACATTTCACAGTTGTTAGCATTTCGTGTGATTTTCATTGGCACAGGAGAGGAGCAATTATGGGGTGACCCGTTGCAGTGAAGTTGGAACCGTACTTATGAACTATTGTTGTTCTCTACTTATTTTCTCCAAAACTCTTCCCATTGTCAAAATGTTCTCTAACTTGTCTTCACATTATACATCCAGAAATGATAACTACTTACTTTGATGTTTGTCAGAAAGTTCCTTGTTCATTGATCTCTATCAGCACAATTATATTAGTTATTTAGCAGTTCATTTGATTCCTAACGTGTTTCTGTAAAACCACATTTCATTGGTCTCCATAATTTTTCTGGTCTGTTTGTTTATGTTTAAGATTCACTTTCGCCCATGTGTTGCCAGACACGTAAGGGCAGCAAAGAATAGTAACACTGTGACCTACAGGGCATATCATAAGAGGCGACTTAGGTAGTGGCCTAGGAAAGCTACCGTAGTAAATAAAAAGCATTGCAGAAATCCAATGGGATGGCCTACTTGTAGGGGCATAACTGGCACTAGGTATAATCGCTCTAAGGCACGGATCACTTACAGATCACATAGAGTGGTTTAACAAGTGGTCGATATGGAGCATCCAAAGAAGATTCACTTCAATGTGTCAGTACTGAATGTATGTGTATAGATGTTGACTTATCTAGTTGTTTTAGAACATACAATTGTAATGTTGCCTTTTCAGTTTAGAAACTAAATGCATGCTGTGTTTATATATTTTTTATGCTGTTTATAATATTTTCTTGACAATTTATTGTAACATTTGTACATCTGCAGGGTTTTGATGACTACCTCAGACGAGTGAGTGATATCTTACAACAAAAAATGGCAGCTTCAGCTTCATTATTTGAGCAGATATCATTGTACCGTAGTAGCCACAGTCAGAGCCACACTGCTGTCTCCTCTACAACTGGCTCAATGTCCGATTCTGGTACTAGTTTAACTTCAAACAGTCAGTTAATGCAGAAATAATATTAACCTCAAGAATAACTATCACTGTACACTTTTCTTCATTTCTGTTTGAAGAAGTTCACATAGTTGCAAGTACTTTAATGATGAATTGAAAGTGCTCACAAGGATTAACAGGTTTGGTCCAAGATTAACAGAAGATTGCTGATTAATCCGAGTCAGTTTAAGCATTAAGTGGAGTGTCTGGCCAAATAGATTAGAGCGCTGGCTCCTATGTGGAAGACCTGTGTTCAATCCCCAGTAAGGCCAAGGAGTTCTTTCTGTCAGGGCATAAAGAAAAATTATAAGAAAAAATCCTAACGTAAACAGTTTTGCTGTGACTGCACTAGCCGTGCAGCCTTTAAATTCCACATTGTACATGCCCCTGTCCTCAACGCCTAAAAGCGGTATTACAGGCAGTAATGACAATTTTATTTTTAGTTCGAGCATTTTAAAACTGAATCTATTTACAAGTAATGTAAATACTTAATGTTTTACTGAACTTCTGTTCTGTCTAATGAAATGAATTCTTAATTGCAAACTCATTTACGGAGAAACTATACAGCCATATTGTCTCCATCTGAGAGTAAAAATATTTATTTATTTTGGTTGAGTATTTATTTTTGTGTTGCACTTATATTTAATCTGTTGTTTTATTTGAAAAAGTAAAAGAAATTTGTCATTCCATCCATGCTCAATGTGATAATATGTGTGATATATATATTTTTATCAACAGAAGAGATATCTGTGATTATAGCATAAAACACAGTACAGATGAGGCATTGTATTATAAGGGAATGGTACAATTAGTTAATTATATGATAAGGAAATGGTACAACTTGTTAGTTATAAGATAAGGGAATGCTACACCTATTGGATTATATTATATGGGAATGGTACAACTGGGGGGCTATATTATTATGGTACATCTGGGTGATTATAAAGGGATGAAACAACTGAGGCATTATATGATAAGGGAATACTACAACTGATTAATTACATGATATGGGAATGGTAAAACTGGGGATTATATGATAGGGGAATTGTACAACTGTGTAATTATATGATAAGTGAATGGTAAACCTGGTTAATTATATGATACGGGAATGGTACAACTAGGGAATTATATGATAAGGGAATGGTATAACTAGGGAATTATATGATAAGAGAATGGCACAACTGGGGAATTATATGATAAGAGAATGGTACAACTAGGGAATTATATGATACAGAACTGGTGCAACTGGGAATTATATTATAAGGGAATGGAACAACTAGATGATTATATTATTAGTGGATGGCAAAACTGGGTTAATGATAAATGATAAGGGTACAGTTCACTTTTGAACACTTCACACTTCTAACAACTATTTCTAAAATAAGACAGTAAACAGCAATATATAAGATTTTTGCTGCTATATTATTTATATTTTGAACTATATATATTTCAATATGCAGTTACACACTAATACATACCAAGCTATTAATATCATAAGTGTTATGTTTTAAAAAAAAAAATACTTATGAAACTTGCTGGAATATGCATACATACTTTGGTATTAATTGTTATCCTTATTTTTCATGTTCCCCATTTTTTATTTATGTTCTATAAATGGGTGCCATTCTGTTTTAATAAATATATATTTGGACCATTACTGTTTCCCTTGTGCTTTTTCATACTGTTATTTATAATTAGGACTGATATTATTAGTTGCCCCACAACAGTCTCAGATAAGACTGATGTTATTAGTTGCCCCACAACAGCAATATATAAGACTGATGTTATTAGTTGCCCCACAACAGCCTCAGATAAGACTGATGTTATTAGTTGCCCCACAACAGCAATATATAAGACTGATGTTATTAGTTGCCCCCAACAGCTCAGATAAGACTGATGATTGGTTGCCCCACAACAGCATCAATAAGACTGATGTTATTAGTTGCCCCACAAAAGTCCTCAGATAAGACTGATGTTATTAGTTGCCCCAAAAGCCTCAGATAAGACTGATGTTATTGCCCCTAAGCCTCCAATAACAATTGGACAGCCTCAGACAATGTAAGCTTTACCAGAAGTTTCTAATAAAATGATGTAGATTATATGGATATTGATAGTATTATATATATATTAAGTGCATGGCTCTGCAGTAATTAAAATAAATATGAAACCTATGGAAGGGAACTGGTATAAAGAGAAAACTTAGATTTTTAGGAGCATGTACTTTTTACTTTGCAGTGCATAGCTATAAGACATGGATAAGTGATTTCTTTTTGTTCGCTCCTATGAATTCTACCGTAGACAAGGCGTCTAATATAGCACCTCTGACAGATTTTTGTCTGAAGGCATGCTTTTCTTATCATCAATGTCTTGGGACTAATCAGCTCCTACATGCGACACCTTCAAAGACTTCTGGGTATTATGTGAAAAGATAAGGTCACTGATGATGAGGGTCTACAAGTGTTCTGCGCCTGGGTCTGCATCCTGCAGAGTTGGGGTTGGCTAGTCTTTCTTAGAAAGGGTGAAAAATGAAAATTAGTAGCCTACTGATATGTAGACCATATAAACAAGTTGACCTCATCTCCTCTTGGTGTAGACCATAAAACTTTGACCATGAGGTCAAAGGCTAATAGACATAAGCTTGCCTAGGGGGATAAACTTCCCTATGTTAGTTTTATTATTATACACACATTTTGTTAATGAACAAAATTAATAATTTTTTTTTTGGTGTGTGTCCTGGAAAGGGAGACAGACATGAAAAAATGCTAGCAGAAACCTGATGTGCTGGCCTACCAGTCTGCAACAAACTTACACTCTAAGGCGCAAATCACATACCAGCCACAATAAATGATTTAACAAGTTAGTGTATAACAAACAAAGAAGAAGGTGTTGAAAAGGACAAGCGTTAGAACAATGTTTTTCATGCTCAGTATTCATAGAATGAGATAAACGAGACACATTCAAAGGATGGTAAAATGGCAAAAGATATCCTCTATGGGAAATTGCTACTTCTGTATAAAGATCCATGCAAGATGAATATGGAGAAAGAAGAAATCTATTTAAGAGAGATTAAGTGCTCAACACCTGAAGAGACATTTAAGAGCTCGAGGTGGCAACAATGCCTCTGAATTCCTGTGCAACAATTCTAGAGGACTATTCTGGTCAGATGTCTTGCGGGTACATGATCATTATCGTTGTTAGTTAACTCAGCACAATTTATACACAATCTGTCTAGATTAACATGATGCTATCAATATATAAATATATATATATATATATATATATATATATATATATATATATATATATATATATATATATATATATATATATATATATATATATATGCAACATCCAATCAACATGGAAAAAGTTGGTACAATGTCAGTACCGAACTTCATCAAGAAACAACAAATTAAATGGTTCGGCCACATAAGCAGATTACCAACAGACAGTGCATATCAAAGAGCGATGTCCTGATATTGTGCATACAAAGCAAAAGGCTGTCCTCACAAAAGGTGGACCTCAGAGATAACAAAGACAACGAAAAGCGCTATTTATGAAGCACACACAAAAGCCTGTTCTAAGATTCTCTTCTTATACCTGACTGTGAGGCAAAACAATATTAGAGAAAAGAGGGAAAAAAGTACAGTAACCATGTCAAATTCTATGAAAAAAATAAGCTTCCCATGCACACTTCCAATAAATAACATTTCTAATAATCCCTCATTTGTGGATGTATTCTTCTCATAACATTTTACATTACATAGGATGAATAAGCAATATTTTCATATCACTCTAACCTGGCAGCTAGTTCAATCTCTGCTAAGGAAATGTGTCTGATATTTCTCAGCTCTCTAAGTAAAGTTCAGTTCAGGGTTTCCCTAGAGCGCCCTTTCTTTTTTTCAACCATTTATCTCCCACTTCAATGCCTGCTTTGTAATTCCTTGATCATTTCTTCTCATAGTATGCACAACATATCTTTGTATTCTCTTTCTTAAAACAGTTGTTACTAGTGGTTGACCAGATATTTTGTTGATTTCATCAGCTTTCCTGAATTCATCCCATTTTATGTTCATTATTATTCGCAATCTATTTTCAAATGCATTCAACTGACTTCCTATATCTAAATAATTTTCCAACTCTCGCTGGCATATGTTAGGATTGATACAGCATTGGAACTGAAAATTCGTAATTTAGTTTTAAAACGACGTAACTTAAAAGATTTTTATTTCGACATGATTTCTGCATTACTTGCCATAGGTGATTATATTTGTCTTATCATAGCTTATCTACATTCTAACTTTTGATGCCGCAGATAATAAGTTGTCTGGTTTCTTGTGTGCGCATATCTTGGTTGTTTTTTCTTAAGATAATATCATCTGCAGCATCCACATCTTTCAGTTATCTTTCTTTTCACCCAGTTCATACCAGATTTACTTCTGTAACATTTTCTCATCACTCAGTCAATGGCCAATCTGAACGATAGCAGCAAATACAATCTTACTTTATCCCGGTTTCAACTATAAACCAGTCGATTTGGCCATCATCAGTGCAGAATTCTGTGAACTACAATGCAAGCTTTTGATCATATTTATTATTTTGGCTGGTACTCCACAGCACCCCAGAATATTTCACAGGGAGATTCTGTATAGGCTATCAAAAGACATTTTGAAATAGATGAGATTTAGAACAAGCAGTTGCTGCATCTCAATAATGCTGTTCTCCCAAGATCAAATAAAATCTTGAGGTAATTATTTCATCTAAGTACCATCTTCCAAGTCTCAGGATGAGAAATGTAAGGCAACCAGGTCAAGTAGTGAAGTGGACACTGCAGGGAAAGCAGAATAAAGGGATTCATAAGGGTACATTAAGAAGAACTTTTGAAGCAGAGCTTAAAGAGACATGCACGCCCGCCTGCCCATCGTGTTCATAACGCATTGAACGATGGGTGACAAGCCCCCTGTGAGTGCGGTTCAATTCTGCAGGCTGGCAGAAAAGCTACAAGTTCTCCAGATTTATGGTGTTCATGGCACCGAACCGAAGGGTTACCATGTCCATGGCACCAAGCCAAAGCTCAAGTGCTTCTGTATAAAAAAAAGAAAAAAAAGACATGCATAGGATTAGGTTTGTGGTAGAAAGAAAGGCACAAGATTGAATTGAGTGGAGATTTCTTTCCATCTTATGTGCTTTTGGACATGGCGAGGCCCGATGATCAAAAGTCTTTTATAAATCTATGAAATTTAGAACAAGCGGTTATTGTTACTCAATGTTTCTCCAAAATAAGTTATGGTAATTATTTGATCTAAGCAGCTCCTCCAAGGTCTAAAACCGCTTGTTCTTCTCTCAAGATTGTATCCACTGCTCCTTTGATTATATAGAGAATGATTTTGCAATGAGTCTATTGAATGATTATTGTAAGTGATTAGTAAATGATACCAAAACATATTT
Source organism: Arion vulgaris (assembly GCA_020796225.1). Classification (NCBI taxonomy): domain Eukaryota; kingdom Metazoa; phylum Mollusca; class Gastropoda; order Stylommatophora; family Arionidae; genus Arion; species Arion vulgaris. Next base: position 109,776,790 of record CM036753.1, on the reverse strand, counting down.
GTTACTGACAGAATAGTTTGTTTATTATAAGGAAATGATATGACAAATTTTAGTCTTAAAGTTAGCAATGCTAACATGAAATATGATTATATAATGGAAAATTAGTTTACATGCTCTTGCCTCAAGCTGAGACAAGAAAAGTTTAGCTAAACACAATTTTCTTTTCAGGTAAAAAATACTGGGGGGACGGAATAGCATAATGCATAAGCATTCAATAACGACTAGGACACAAGAGAGCTGTGGGTTCAATCCCACACTTGACGTTCCATGTGTGATGACAGGAATTGGTCCTTCTACCTCCTGTACACTAGGGTATAGAAATGTGAAGTGACTCATGCCCTAAGGTCTGAAAAGGATACAGGAAATTTTATTACATTATATAAGAATACTGGGGAGTATAGAACAAGATGCAGAACATTTGAGAAAATGACTGAACCAATATGTGTAGCTTTATGATGACTGACACACACAGGTATGGTGCAGTAAATGATGATATGATTCTCTTGTCTTGAACAGTTAGCACATGCCTAAAGTATAGTAGAACTTGCTAAAGTATAGTAGAACTTGGAAATAAACCAGTAGGCATTCTGGTAGTGGGGAATGAGCAAAGTGAAGCCTACCTAGGCTGCTATATCACCAAGTATCACAAAGAGCTTCCTAGTACTAGAGTAGTACAGTCTGGTTACTGAATTAATGACACAGCACTTCGGGCAGACTCATAGGTGCTCAGTCTCCCCTGACAGATGTGAAGGGTATGCATACTGATGGTTCCTATAGCTCGCTGGTTAAACACACTATCTCTATGCCCCTCAAGCATGTACAAGCATCTACTTGTACAATGTGTAATTCCAAACTCCTTAAATTTCTGGATTGATTTAATGTCAATTTTAGTGTCCTCACAGAAACAGTAGGTCGCCAAGAGACCATCCTCCTTATCCATCCTAAACTCCTCAACAATCAATGCTTTTGATGCAAGCCTGTCGTATGGACACCCGCATGCCCAGGACAGTAGAATCTCTGGAGGTTGGAAACCTCTATAGATGACATCCACTCATACGGCAACCTGCCCTAGTGAGTAGAAAGCTCAGTTACACCATTTCTTCATTGCTATGTACAATACCTGGAATTAGACAAAAGGACTGGATCATTGAAGAATGGAATATAACTACAGAATAGGACTAGTTCCCTCATCCTCTGAAGAATATTGCTTTAGAAGGCATGAAATGTTTTGCTACTGAATTTCTACAAAAGAAGCTAAAGTTAGGAAATAGAAAGAGATGTATTTTCCAAAAGGAGTTCATTCTAATTTTTCTTATTAGTTGGTCTACACGCTCTGATATAACCAAAACAAGATGCATCCTTAGGATGAAAGAGACATGTCTCAGTTTAAAGAGGCTTTATTCCCTACATAACAAACAAACAAGATGGATACAAATACTATGTTTATCATTCTCTGTCACACCATTCGCAGACAAAATAAATGTTCAATTATTACACATGCCCCATTACTATTTTACCCTTGTTACAATCACAAAATGTAATGACAAATACTGTTAGGTAATAATTAATAACAAAACTATATTAATAAACAATTTGTTCAAATATATCAAATCACAGAAAGGAAATCATTTGTTTCAAGTGAAAATATTTTGATTTTTTTGTCTCATGGGAAAAAGTGTATAAAAAAACTAATGCAATCACAATAGCTGTTGTACTTGTTCTTGGTGTACAAGATAACGTATGGGAAAAAAATATTTACATTGATGTTTAAGAGCCTGCGTTTTCCCTTGGCAACATATGGTTGTGAGACATGTACCATTGGCAAAGCGGCGGAGAAGATCATTAATGCCTTTGAATGCAACTGCTACAGAAGAGTACTTAGAATATCATGGACAGAGAAAAGAACAAATGCTTCTGTTCTGCAACAGCTTGATATTAAAGAAAGTTGGCTATTAAAGAGCATAAAATCAAGGAAATTAAATATTTCGGACACATCAAACGACATGAGTGCCTAGAGTAGATAATTTTGAAGGGAACTTTGCCTGGAAGAAGAATGAGAAAATACCTAGAAGATGATGGGTGCTAGATGTCATTGACAATCTGAGAATAACTGCAGCTGTCACTGGTCAGCTTGCACAGAATAGAGTTTTTCAGGATTACTGTCATGGGAGCCAAGTTCCATAAGGGACAAGCTACTTGATGATGATGATAGTGTGCGAGGCTAAACAACAGATGGAAATGGGTTGAAGGAAATTAAAAGTAGAACAAACATGGCCTTACAAAAAAGTAAACAACTAAAAGCAGTATGGAATGGAAGATCAGAATACTAAGAGCATGCATATTCCCAGTGGCAATGCATGGGTGTCAAGCATGAAAATTTAACAAGGCTGTAGAAAAACATGTGCTTTTGAAAATGTGTTACATAGAAGTCCTCCGTATATCATGGACAGAGAAGGAAAATAATAGAGCTATCCAGAAGGAACTCAAAATCAAATAAAACTGTCTAATGCTACAAATAAGAAATTTGAAATATGTTGGGCATATAAATAAACATGATGGTGTAGAGAGGACCATTATGGAAGGAGTCATCCCAGCAAAGAGGAGAAGAGAAAGACAACAGAGAAGATGAATTTAGGATGTAACTGATGATTTGAGCATGATGGCTGCAGAGGTGGAACATCTGGCCTATAAGAGAGACAAATTCAGAAGGAATGTCATGGTTGGAAAGTTCTGTACAGGACGAGCTATTTGATGATGTTATACAACAAAGGAATCTTTGTGCTACGTTAAGTTTTGTTTAGATAAACACATAACACTACATTGTATTGGGTCATTATCTACACCGATGGCTCTGTTAGACGCTGAACCAGATCATCGTGGGCTTATTCAGCACAGCGAAATGGTCGCACACTTCATGAGAACTGCGGCGCTTTCGAGACAACGACATCGAGCATGACTATGGAGATCACTGCTGCCTCCAGTGCTCTGTCATGAGTGGCTGAGCAACAGGTAACCCATACGATTATCATATCAGACTCGATGAATATGCTTCAAATGATTGAATCTGGAAGTATGTGTGTGAAATGGGTGGACAGCATTCGGAGATCACATCTCAAGAAAATGACTTGGCTGTACACACCTGGACATGCTGGAGTGTAGGGTAACGAGAGTGTGGACTTTCTTGCAAACAATGTCCCGACTCAAACAGGCAGAAGTATGGACAGAGCCGATATCATCAATATGGTATGCTCTCAATTATGTGACATGGGCAAGTCTCAGACACTGGAACGAGATCGAGAATTAGGCGTAAGTTTGGACATGCCAGGCAGTGTCGTTTCGTGATAGAGAGAGAAGATATAGTAATCAACTTCTCATGAGTACGGTGAGCAAATGGACTTTAGGATGGCTGCTGCAGCGGAGGACAGAGCATGCATGGGAATGCCCAATGTGCCGTGACGTTGATCACATAACATAACATTGTATTGGGTTGAAGAGCAAGAGCTGAAACATCCTGGATCATTAAGAAAAGTAGACTACAAACCAAAGTACAGGTGATAAATCAAGACCAAGTAAATTACAGTTTGATATAAGCAAGGAAAAGTCTTAAATAGAATTTAAAAACAATTTATGTTTTGAATTATGTGTCTTAATCAAGGTATTATCGATATAAGGGAAGACTGCAGTAAAACTATCAAGCAATGGCGAAACATGTAAATACAAAGTACTGTAGTTTTACAAAATACAAAAACAATACACAGCAACATTTCAACCAAAAGGTCTTTATCAAGTAAAAGATACACCAGAAGTGAAGAAATTCACTTCTTATATGGCACACAACATAAAGAATGAGATAATAAATCAATAACAGCTCTAAAATCTTAATCAATGTAACAAAGCGACAAACATATAAAATAAAGTAAGGTGATCAATGTATCTGAAATAGGAAGAGCGTATGTGTAAGGTAACATACAAGATGGTAATGGGATAATTCCTTGTAATCTACTTGTACTCGATATATCACCCGTTCTTTCAGTTTTACTGCAGTCCTCTATTCTAGATCAGCTGAAGCTAACTGCTGTAGTCATATGGAATCTGGTTATCACTGAATGGAAGTACACTATGTTACTTAATTTTTGTGCCAGGGCATGCAGGTGTAAGGGGAAATGAACGCGTTGATAGGCTTGCAGGTATGGCTGCTGTAAAAAGGGGGCAAGCAATGGACCAGGCTGATATTCTAAATTGTTTTAGGGAAAAAGGATTTATAAATGATTCAAGTAATGGTGGTGCATCTACACCCCTAACCAGACTGCCAGAATTCCAAGTCAAATGGGGTGTAGATAACAGCACTATAATGGTAGTCAAATTAAAAAAGTAAACCAACAAAGAACCAGTGTCGTTAGTTCCCTCATGATGATAGACATACTGAGGAGATCGAAGCACTTATGGACTAATTGGTTCGATGTGCAGTGATGATGATCCAGTGATGATGATTCAACGACTAAATTAAACAAAACACTTAGTTAAATCTAAACTGAGTTTGAAAAAGGGGAAGACTGCAGTAAAACTTGGTGAAATAGCGAAACACGTACAAACAAAGTACTATAGTTTTACAAAAGTGATGTCAAGAAAGTTGACACAAGAGGTAGAGATGCGAGATGTAAACCGAATAGCAGGATTGAAGACATTAATGAAATTAATGAAGCGTGACAAATCGGCTTCAGGCATATCAGTAATGCCAATACAATCATCAATGTATCTATGATACACGGACGGAAGAGGGCCATCATAGGAATTCCATACTAGGTGTTCAAGATGACCCATGAATAGACAAGCATAACTGGGTCCCATTTTAGTACCCATGGTGACCCCACTGTCTGCTCAAAGAACTGGTCATTGAACTGAAAGGAGTTGAGAGTGAGAACTAGTTCTGCAAGACGAAGGAGAGCCGAGGTGGAGACAAGTGGGTTAGTTCTCCTGTCGAGAAAGAACTGGAGAGCTTGAAGTCCGTCAGAATGAGGTATGGAGGTGTACAGTGAACAGACATCAAGGAGGAAGAGACGGTAAGTCCTGCCAGGCAACAACTCAATGGAAGAAAAAAAGACAAGTGTGGTTCGTATCTTTCAAGAATGAAAGTAGTGTGGTGACTATAGGATTGAAGATACTGCAAGAAATTGGAGATATGTTATGTGCGATCGACGTCACGGCACATTGGGCATTCCCATGCATGCTCTGTCCTCCGCTGCAGCAGCCATCCTAAAGTCCATTTGCTCACCATACCCATGAGAAGTTGATTACTATATCTTCTCTCTCTACCACGAAGACGACACTGTCTGGCATGTCCACACTTAACGCCTAATGCTCGAACTCGTTCCAGTGTCTGAGACTTGTCCATGTCATATAATTGAGAGCGTACCGCATTGATGATATCGGCTCTGTCCATACTTCTGCCCGTTTGAGTCGGGCATTGTTTGCAAGAGAGTCAGCACACTCGTTACCTAGCACTCCAGCATGTCCAGCCAAGTCACTTTCTTGAGATGTGATCTCCGAATGATGTCCACCCATTCCACACGCATACTTCCAGATTCAATCAGTTGAAGCATATTCATCGAGTCTGATATGATGATCGTATGGGTAACCTGTTGCTCAGCCACCCATGAGAGAGCCCTGGAGGCAGCAGTGATCTCCATAGTCATGCTCGATGTCGTTGTCTCAAAGCGCTGCAGTCCTCATGAAGTGTGCGACCATTTCACTGTGTTGAATAAGCCCACGATGATCTGGTTCCGCATCTGACAGAACCACCGGTGTCATTCGGAGATATGTTCCGTAGAACAAGAGCAAGCAGAAACGATGGGCTCACCAGGATTAAACTGAGTTTGCAGACAAGGACACTAATCTCTTGTTATGGTTTTGTTAGTTATTCAGTAGGTTTTACTGCAGCATTCCTCACATTTTGTCTTCATTTAACAAAGAATAGAACATACGCATACTTGATATTTATCAAATACAATATACAAAACACAATTATTTGGCCTTTATCAGACAAAGAATGCAAGATAGAAATAATGTAAAATAAAAAAAATCAAATTATCTGATTGTAATGTTATTTCTGGCTCTCTGTTTACCGGCTGTTATTATTTCAGACTCTCAGTTGATGCTTCGGAAGATCCAGAATGGCAGGTTGCGGTATGAGTGGATGTAGTCTATAGAGGTTTTTAACCTCCAGAGGCTCATGTGGATCTACTGTCCTGGTCATGCGGGTGTTTGAAGAAATGAAAGAGTGGACATGCTTGTATCGAAAGTTGGGGATTTTAGGATGGGTAAGGGGTAGGTCCTTGGTGAGCTACTGTTGGATGAGGACACTAAAATTGACGTTGGATCAATCCAGCGATTTAGGGAGTTTGGAATTACATGTTGTATAATTAGACCTGGATGCTTGAGGGACAGAAAGAGAAGTGTGTTTAAGCAGCGAGCTACAGGAACCACCAGTATGCATACCTTTCGAAATCTGTTGAGGGAAGACTGAGCACCTATGGGTCTGCCCGGAGGGCTGTGAGGTCAGTTCATGAACCAATAAACAATCATTTTTCTTGTCTTGAAGTCCTCGACTTCTATTTTGATGATTTATGTCTCAGTGCAACACATAATTTTGGGCACAGGTAAGTGCTTCGTACGATGTGTCATGACCTAGATACATCTGGTAGGCAACAATCTCATCTTCAGCATCTACTAAGGTGTAAGAATGTCCTGGCAATAGTCACTCTGTAGCATGAATGTCTATTTGCTTGAACAGAATGAATGCCCGAAGAATGAATGTGATGTCATACGTAAGATTTATTTGTTATGTCATATGTAAGATCTATTTATGATGTCAGATGGAATGGAAGAACATCTATTTGTGATGTCATATCTATTTATGATGTCAGATGGAATGGAAGAACATCTATTTGTGATGTCATATGTAAGATCTATTTATGATGTCAGATGGAAGAACATCTATTTGTGATGTCAGATCTATTTGTGATGTCAGATGAAAGAACATCTTTTAGAACTCCAGAAACATACATAGGTGCTCTGATCTCCGCAAAAACAAATCCAGCAGTGTCCAACAGCCCAGTTCAATGTTGGTTAATCAACTTTTTTTTCATATTTGGTATGCTGTTCTTTTCTGGCTGTACCAATATCGACACCCATCTTTCTCAAGTCTGGTCAGCGGGTAGGATTCACAACATTGAAACTCTTCTGTCCGGAAAGACTCAATGCGTTAAGAATGTCATTTCTGTTCATTGCATCTCCCTCTGATATTGTAGTCATGCTCTACTGATACCTGTCTGTACCAGTACATCCACCCAGTTTCGTCTCACCATTTCTGTTTCGACTTTACGAACCATACTCATGGAATCACTGAGTATAAAAACATGAGAGAAGTTATAAGATGCCAAATACATCCCTGCCTCTGTAACAGTCGTACATCCATTGTCAAACTACTTGTGGTTATTGCGTAGTCTCCACTGGCCACTCTTATTTTTTTTCCTCCTGAGAGTGCTGAAAAATCCCATACACAGCATTGTTGGCAAATGACTGAACCATCGGTGTAAATAACTACATATGTTCCATAATCTATTTGCGATGTCAGATGAGAAAAATGCACATGCACAACATTAAAAAATCTAACATTTCAACATAAAAATTGTGTAAAAGTTTTTTTTAAAAATAGCATAACAAAAAAATGTGACCCAAAGAAAACTGCATATATTATTATCAGAATACTTATCTTTGGTCTGTTAATTGTTTTAAAACAAATCATGAAATATTTTGAAATATACAAATTTGCCATTTTCGATTACAGGATTGCACTAAATATTTTACGGAATGTGTGCAAAATAATGACAGTACTAATAAGCAATCAAATTCACACACAAAACTAACAGAAAACTTCAATCAGATCTTGACACTCAACAGAGATATTGAAATCTAAAAAAAGGGATAATTGAAAATAGTGAATGAATCAAAAGACTGCCATTGAACAGGCCAGGAACAACTTAACAATCATGAACAAACGAAGAAAGATATTCTTCTTTTCAACTTTTCAAGCCTTTAAGGTTAATTGCTGTATATATCACATATCCCCTCATTCATCTCTATTCTTAGCTTTCTCTTCCCAATATTGATTTCTAGTATTTCTAAGTCTATTTTAATATTATCTCTCCATAATTTCTGGGTCTGCCTTCTGGTTTCTTTCCCATCATCATTTATGTACATGCAGTTTTCAATATGTCCTAGCCATCATATTCTATTAATCTTCATGATGGTGATAATTAATGATGATTTAAACAAATTATAAATATCCTTAATATTTCTCTCTCCACAATTTTCTTCCTTGTTAGGCCCAAAGATTCATCTCAAGACTGTTTTCAAAAGTCTGTAATAATATGTAATCTTATTTTGTTGTGCTTTTGGTTTTAGATTAATGAAGAGCAATTGATCTTGTTACTGTTTTGTATATTGTAATCTTAAGTAATTTGAAGTCATGCACTTGGAGCAGACACTTGAAATTTAGTAGGTGATGTAGGGCAAAGTATACATATTTTCTGATTGTACTCTAGACTTTATTTCCTTCCTTGGGTTCATTGTAATGTTACTATCTAAATTTTACAGTGTCATATCCTGTCCACTTATTTCTTGATCAGTCAGTCTTTATTTGAAACTTCTTTTATTTCTTGATCAGTCAGTCTTTATTTGAAGCTTCTTTTATTTCTTGATCAGTCAGTCTTTATTTGAAGCTTCTTTTATTTCTTGATCAGTCAGTCTTTATTTGAAGCTTCTTTTATTTCTTGATCAGTCAGTCTTTATTTGAAGCTTCTTTTATTTCTTGATCAGTCAGTCTTTATTTGAAGCTTCTTTTATTTCTTGATCAGTCAGTCTTTATTTGAAGCTTCTTTTATTCCTGTGTTTCTGGTATGTCTTTCAGTGTCAAAGTATACAAAGAGTTCTGATAAGTTTCCTTGTGTCTGTCTCATATATGGTTGTTTCTACCAAGTGTGATATGTCTGCTATCCATGTTGGAGTTTCTAGTCCAAAATGGTGTGCTGTGCTGTTTTGTTTATTTGAAGCAAACTGTCAAAATATTAGGCATTTTATGATCATATTTTTGATAAATGTCAAACAATCAAACAACAAACATAACATTTGCATAAATTGCAAACATTTCATAAATAATCAACCAAACGGAATTACAAAGTGGTAAGACTGAAAACACACACATATTAACTATATTTATATAATCTTATATCCTCCTTTACCTTATTGCTATGATATGCCCTAAAATAAGTGAATGGAAGGTCGGATGACATTTTACTGGCTTCACAATCAGCAGATGTAATCTATGTCAAAGTTATCAATAAAAACTAAACTCAATATCACTGAAACACATTGTATTTGCTTTGTGAATCCTAGTACTAGTAGTAAAATAACTAGATAAGTTACTACAGTTCAGTTACCAAAGAAAAAATAATTAGAATGCCTGTCTGTCGCACTGATATGTTGGCAATAAGTCCAAACATGACTGGTTTTAGGAACTATACCACCGGAAATGGTTAAGACAGTGCCATCAGTATTTCACAGATTATTCATGTTATATATATTATATATATATATATATATATATATATATATATATATATATTTTATATATATATATATATATATATATATATAAAAATCATAAAACATATAAACAGTGATCTATGCAACAAAATGCAGCATGTGAATGTATAGATATGTTCAAGATGGTCACATAAGTGTAACAAGAAGGATCATATCTACTGATAACAATAACAAACAGCTGGAAATAGCATATAAATAAGTAGAAAGCCAATTCCATATCAGTAACATTGTGCACACATAGAGTTATGAGATGTCACTGTAGTGCATGCACTATTGATTAACTGAAGATATAACTTATCAGCCATAATACGATCGGATATCCAGCAATGGACAAAGGATATTATGCATCCAACACTTAAAGACTATGCTCAGATATATTACACAGATGGGACTGCGATTGTAGAACATCTCAACATTCATTGAGACAACCTATGCCTCTGTGTGGACCTCTGAGCATGAAAAATTGACCACAGATGAAAAAGAAGAATCAACAATGCACAGGGAGTCAACTCCTGGTTTCCGTCAATTTTCTAGTCTACTGTGATTGGTGGTGAAAATGTATGCTAGTGTGGGTGCTCTGTCACACTACCACTTTCAGTTCTAGCTGAAGGAGACTAAGCACCAAATGGGGATCCCTGAGTGTCATAAGTTGATCTCAACCATATTTTATTTACACATAAATTATTTAAATTTGACTAGAGATGAAGAATAAATCAAAGATCATTCAAATGACAGCAATCAAAATGTGTAGGAACAAATAGCTTGTTACACAGTCAGTCTTCTTTTAGGAATTTCTACAAATTTCATTGACAGACAATTTATTAGAAGAAAAAAAGCAGAAGTCAGGAAAAGACATGTCTTATTTAGTTTTAACATTGTTTTTTTTTTTAATTTTATAATAATTTTAACATTGATAATTTTATAATAATTTTATTTGGCTGAAATCGGATGCACATGTCCTAAACGTAGAAGTCTATGCATTTAGGGCCAACCAAACCAATGTGCAACGTAATCGTTCTTGGCAAAGATGAAACATATCACAAAGAGTGATTAAAATTGGTCGTAAAGAATGAACGCGAAGAAGAAGATAATAATTTTATCATTGTTAATTTTATAATAGTTTTAACATTGTTAATTTTATTATAATTTTAACATTGTTAATTTTATTATTGTTTTAGCATTGTTAATTTTATAAACATTTTCTGTTCCATATTCACATTTAATTTTAAATTAGTCATTCTTTTGTGAAATAAAATTAAACAAATGTGGATCACACAGTTGGAAAACATAGACACAAAAATGAATGACATGTATGAACAAGAAATTTTTGAAGGAAGAATAATAAAATTGTACATATTTAGTTGTAGGATTAGTACGATCTTGTAATTTTAACCATGGTAATTTTTAATTAAGCTGCCATTGCTTTGACGTAGATACAAACGGATGATGATGGCAATGACATCATGTTAGTCTAGAGATAAAATAGATGATGTACTGATGACTAAAAGGTACACACATTACATGTGATAATGGAAGATACTTAATGAGGTCCTCTAGTTAATAAACTGAACATTCATTATATATATAATCACATGTCACAATATTAACTTGTTATTCTTTTGTTACTACTATGAATTATTAAAGTTATATAACAATCTCACATAGCAAAACTTGCATTACCAAAATTATAAACAGATAAGATTTTGGCAGTCGCAAACATGCATTATTCTAATTTTTTTTCAGGATTTAAACAAGAACATGTTCCAATTAAAAACTGTATTGTATAGTCCAAGTGGTAATTACATCTGCTGTGTATAATCAGATGCAGATTACAGCAGTGACGTAGAACTACGAAGAAAAAGGGCTTGTATTGCACAGTTCACAAGAAGACTGGCCGATTTGCACAATTCACAAATAGCTTACAGTTGCACCAAATTAAAATCAAAAGTTGAAGTGAAAGGTGCAAGGTTATCGATGTCTGTAAAGTTTAAATAATTTAGAAGAATATTTGGGACTTTTGATGGAATGATGAACTGCCTGGCAGATGGACTAGATGTCAGGGAAATACGGCATAAGTGAGTCAGGGAAGGAACAGTTCTGAGCATCTGGTAGCACCATCGAGCTAGATCTGGAGAGATCTGAACCATATACTGCAGATCAGCTTGGTCTATCCACTTCCAACCAACAGCACTCAAAAATATAATCAATTTTATGAAGAGGCTATTTCGTCGTTCACGCACATCCCAGTGGGAATCTGCGTAGTATGGTAAACAAGCAACAATATGTTGGAGACTATCTTTGCTGCTGTTTAATTTCACGAGTTTAACTGAGAAGTCTGAAGCACATTCAAAGAACATATCACTACTATGTCCTGAGTACATGGGTTGGTGACGATGAAGCTTACGCAATAACAAGGTATGTAACTCTAAAGATTTCGAACAGCCTGTTAGTGTGCATATTAGACGGAAAATAAACTGATCGTCATTCAGCTTTAGCGCAGTTCTGATCACATACAACATGGCATCTGGACATGCTGATTCTGCCCCTGCTTCCAGTAAAAGTTCTAGTATATCCCAACATGCACTTTGTCGAGGTTCCTTTTGATTATCAAAGACCATCACCTAGAATGTAAACAATATTACATTAGATTTTATATATAAACACATTTAATTTCATACGATACTTAGAAACAATATTCCATTTCATATGATGCTTAGAAACAGCATTCCCTTTCATTTGATACTTAGAAACAGCATTATATTTCATATGATACTTAGAAACAGCATTATATTTCATTTGATACTTAGAAACAACATTATATTTCATTTGATACTTAGAAACAACATTATATTTCATTTGATACTTAGAAACAACATTCCATTTAAATTTTTTGATACTTAGAAACAGCATTCTTTTTCATTTTATACTTAGAAACAGCAATCCCTTTCGTTTGATACTTAGAAACAACATTCCATTTAATTTGATACTTGGAAACAACATTTAATTTCATTTAATATTTTTGTCAGGAAATAAAATCTAGCAATATCAGTGCACATAAATACTATAACAATGCCAGTGTAGAAATTAAAGAAACAAAGACTCACCAATGCCAGGTCTAAAGGTGAATAATAATTAATGTTTTGATGAGCAAGATTGCAACCAGGGGATGATAACAAGACTTTCACAATGTCTTTACGACTCAATTTGACAGCGAGGAAGAGAGGGAGTCTCTCGATTGTTCAGACACATGTTGATATCTGCCTAAGAAAAAGAAAGATTTGCTCTTTCAAAATAAAACAAAATTAATCGTTATCCTATGCCAACTACTGCTGTATTTAGATGTTATCCTATGCCAACTACTGCTGTATTTAGATGTTATCCTATGTCAACTATTGCTGTATTTACAGGTTACCCTATGATCAACTATTTGCCTGTATTTAGATGTTATATGTCAACTATTGCTGTATTTAAATGTTATCCTATGTCAGCTATTGCTGTATTTAGATGTTATATGTCAACTATTGCTGTATTTAAATGTTATCCTATGTCAACTATTGCTGTATTTAGATGTTATATGTCAACTACTGCTGTATTTAGAGGTTATCCTACATCAACTACTGCTGTATTTAGAGGTTATCCTACGTCAACTACTGCTGTATTTAAAGATTACCATATGTCAACTACTGTAATTTTGATTAGCCAACTGTGCACTACTTAGTTCTACAGATGATTGATACCTTTGACAACACACACTCCAGTGCATCTGGTTGATTGTTAATGATGGCTGTTTCAATTTGGGATGAAAAATCTGTCCCCTGCCAAGTTGCCATGAGCATGGGGTTGTGATCCAAATGTTCTTTAGCTGAACAAATATTTCACATGAGTTATCTGGAAGAAAAATAAACAAATCTATAATACAGTATACTTAGTTAGAGCCATGATTTACAATTTTTTTTATTGGGCCCTACCCGGAAGTGTCACAACTGGTAGACCCAGTACTATTGAGCGTAAAACTTGGAGCGTTATCAATCTTTCGAATGAAAGCACTCAGAATTGTCTAATTGGGTTTATTTTACCATTTAATGAAGGCTCCCACCCTTGTTCATGATCTAGTGGCACTACACTTTGACCTTACGGAAGCGATTTGTTAGAACAAAAGCCAAGTTAGAACCAAGATAATTCAAAGTTGGATTTTATTCAACATCTTAAACGTCTAGGTACTAACTGTATTTGTTCCATTCACGAACAAAACTTGAAATGAATAAGTATTCATTCAAACCCTTTGAAATTGTTATTTTAAAATAGAATCTGACTCACTCCCATGAGCCGACTATATAACTTGAAATGTTCAAAAGCCAGCATGCAGGTTCAGAGAATGCTACACTACAAAATGAAGTGTTTTACATACTGAATGAAAATCATGGCATATTCTTTACAGGACACCACCATCAACCATAGTAAATGTGTTGTTGATTTTCTAGGCACCACTTTTACTTGTGGTAGTTTGCCATTGCTTTCTGAATGGTGAGGTGTATTTTTACCATTTGTAAAAATCCACTGGCAAAAATCTACTTCCAAATTACCCATTGTGGAGTTTGAAACGGGTACTCTTGGGTTGCAATCGAGGTCACTAGCACTAAGCCACAGACCAAAACTACACCTTGTAAATGGAGACTTAAGTCCCTTCCTTTCAAATTATAAAAACAATGGTGAGTACATATAATTCTACAATTATCTTTAGAATGTATGCTTCAGTTTTAGTAAATTAGGGCAGGTTAAGAGTCTTATTTTCCATCCTCATACTAGAAGTAGTTGTTCTGCATGCTAGATTCCGCTCGGCTACGAGCCTGCCATGTGAGCTAGCTAAAATGTCCCATGCAAATTTCATACAAGGTACAGAACCATCTGTATAATGCTAATGGATAATCATCTGCTGTCAGTGGATTAATTGTGCTTCTTGCATATAAAAAAGACATACATGTTGATGGTAACAAAAGAATAAAAATAAAATTAATTTATAATTTCCTTAAAGCAAATTTACACTATTTTTATTTAGTAGCGGGTCTCAAACAAACGTAGCAATTATACATGAAACAGATCTTCCATAAAGAAACAAGAACATTCAAGTTATTCAATCATATTTAGTCTATCATAGTCTATGTCACTGTAATTACTAACTATATGTCTACTCATCATCATCAAATAGCTTGTCCTGAGCAGAACTTTGCCACCCCAACACGCAACAGTCCTCCAGAATTTCTCTCTCTCATAGGCCAGATGTCCTGCCTCTTCAGCCATCATGTTCAAACCATCAGTTACATCCTGAATCCATCTTCTTGGTGGTCTTCCTCTTCTTCTCTTTGCCGGTATGCCTCCTTCCATGATGGTCTCTCCAGCCCTTCATGTCGTTTTATATGTTCAAAATATCTCAATTTTATCTTTCTTATTTGTATCATCAGCCAGTTTTCTTTGATTTTGAGTTCTCTTCTCTGTCCAAGATATACGAAGATCTCTTCTGTAACACGTATATTCAAAAGCACATATATGTTTTTCCACTGCTTTATTAAATGTCCATGCTTCACACCCATACGTTACCACTGGGAATATGCATGCTCTTAGTATTCCGATCTTTGTTTTCTTATCAGTACCGATATAAGAAAATGTCTACTAGCTCGCACAAATTCCAACGAAGCAATAAAGCTGCAATTGTCGTTTTATGTGAAATCGTCCGCAACAAAACGTTCTCACTGCAACTGAGTCAGGAAATATTAATAGCAAGCTACTAGTTAGTGTTATTTGTAACATAGTATTAGTACAGTCGTATTAACTTTAAGTACTATTAAATTATTAGACTTCTTAATACTTGTAACTTGCTAACGATTAGACTGAGTAATCACAGTTCAGAGTAATCAATGATGTGAGAATCCCGTTGTTGCGCATATTTTTGGCGCTAATAATATTACAAGACATAAACATATTATTGTGACATTTCTCCGTTACAGAGATAAATGCATTCATCTTCATTCATATTTCTACAAGTACGGATCGATTAACATAAGGGGTAAAATGTACAGTCAATTGTTAAGTGAGTGACTGAACCTTGTTCATGTTCATTTACGGAAGTAAACAAACGAAAGCAACCTGACTCTTCAGCTTTAAAAATTAATTCATGTTTTGACCCGGCCACCATTTAATTCACTTCGTTAGGTCATCAACCAATCAGATACAGCCAACACCAAATACTGAATCTGATTGGTCATAGTATCGTCTGGGTTTTTGTTCGTAGCGATCGTCGCCACCGGTGAGTTTTAACAACATGGAATTGAAAATATTTATTCTGCTCATCACTGTTTGTTCTACTTTAGCAGTAAGCGATGTTCTTGTGTTTACAGACTCGAACTTTCAAGTGGAAGTTTCAAGATATCAAGTTGTTTTAGTGGAATTCTATGCGCCTTGGTAAGTTAAGTTTGCTTTAAGAATTCGTACCCTATAATTTTAATTTTGATTTTTTAGATATCCAATCTTCAAATTAATTGCAATATATTCAATATATTTAAGTACCAACAACACAGTACTTACTAGTCTGAGTACACTACAATTATATTACAGTAAACCCTCGTTAACACGAACTCGAAGGGACCGAAAAATCACGAGTTCGTGTTTAAAAAATTCGTGTAATCGGGGGACTCAAATTTTAGCATTGCAATGCTGCTTCTTCTTTCTTCTTTTCTTTCTCGAATCCTGTATGCCTCACAGCGTCAGGTCAGGAAGAGATTTCTAAAACGGGCCCTAGTATGCGCTTCGTAGATAGTCTCTTTCGTCGCCTCTGTTATCTCTGAGGTCCATCTTTTGCGTGGCCGGCCTTTTGCTTTGTACCCATTGTATCGAGCAGCATTGCTCTTTGGGGTGCACTGTCTGATGGTAATCTGCTTACGTGACCGAACCATTTAATTTGTTGTTTCTTGATGAAGTCTAGTTGATGTTGTACCCACTTTTTCCTGATGTCTTCATTTCTCAACCGGTCTCTTCTTGTTACACCCAGCATTCTGCGTAGACACTTCATCTCTGTTGTGACTAGTTTTCTTCTATCGTTTGTTGTCAGCGTCCAGGTTTGGCACTGGTAACATAATGTGGGAGAAAGATTGTGTTGAACATTGCTCTTTGTGTGTTCATGGTGACGTGTTTGCATCTTAAAATTGGCGCCATTTGCCCTATCATTTGATTTGCTTTGTTGCATCTGTGTTGAATTTCATTAGTTATTCTTCCATTTGCTGAAAAAATGCTCCCAGGTATGTGAAATCTTTTACTTGATTTAGTAGATGATTATCGATGGAGATGTTGGTAGTGTTTTCCTCTCTGGCGAATGTCATTACTTCTGTTTTGTCGATGTTAATTCTCATGTTGTATTCGTTACATGTTAACTGGAGTCTGTTGATGTGTTGTTGTAGCTGTTCTTCTGTTGTTGATGTGATTGCCTGATCGTCTGCAAAAGAAATTCATTTAAGAGTTCTCCGAGGTTGTTTCCTTTGCTGGTGTTAGCTATTTTACAAATGTGGTCAATGTACGTGATGAATAGCAATGCTGCATCACAGTATTAACGATATGATATACAATACAGATGCCATCATAGAAACACTACTACAGTAATTAACTTTTAAAGAAGTACTCACGTATCATTTTCTGCAGAAAATGCCTGTATATTGCGCTGTCGCAGACGGAGCGAAGTGCATAGTAACTTCACGGCCAACTGTGTCACTGTATAGCTCGTAAACCTAGTGGTCATTTCAGCTGTTGTAGCAAACCGTTCTAAAGTGTCCAAGGCCGTTAACACTTCCTGGCGGGTGGCGGTATACTATTGTCTTCATCACTTTCTTCTGATGATATTTCTTGCACCTCACACACAACTGCTTTACATGTACATCAGATTCCTCTGGAAAACACACAGCAACATCGTCATCTCCACTAATGAATTCCTCAAAACTAACTCCAGGGTTTGCAACGTCTTGAAGAATATCCCATTCGTCATGAGAGGTGGTGTCGATGTCATCATCTAACTCTTCGATAGGATTAGTGTTGCTATGTCTCCAGGCTCTGCTAAAGCAGTTCTGCGAGTGTTTTGATGGCACAGATTCCCAGGAGACAGCGATAGCTTTATTGCATCGAGCACACTCCAACTTGGGGTTATCGTGTTGTTTTCAACAGTGCGAATTGCAGCTCTCACAAGTCGCTTGCGATAAGCTCTCTTCATAAGAGCAATAATGCCTTGATCTAAAGGCTGAAGACGACTTGTTGCATTTGGGGGGAAAAATTTAACCTTTACGCTTGTTAAGTTCAGATCATGTATTTTATGGGCCGTACACCTGTCCATTGTCAGAAGAACATGCCTATTCTGAGCCACCATTCGACTGTTGAAATGAAGAAGCCACTTACGAAATGATGTGCTGTCGATCCAAGCTTTCTTATGGTGAGAGTAGATGCAAGGTAGAGTATTCGTGTTTTTAAAACAACGTGGTTTCTTGGACTTGCCTATCACCCATGGGCGGTATTTATCACTGCTGTCTGCATTACATACAAGGACAACAGTTAGACGTTATTTGCTGTGCGCTCCACCATGGCACTAGTCACCTTTTATTCCGAGGGTATGACTTGGAAAAAGATTGTAAAAAAGTCCTGTTTCGTCCATATTGTACACGTCACACGAGGCATACTTTTCTCTCACTCCGTAAAATCCATGCAACCAGTTGTTTGCCCCTTCTTCATCAACTTTATTTGCTTCACCACAAATCACTACTAATGAAATTGAGTGTCTCTTTTGGAACCAACAAGAAGCCAACCAGCGGAACAGCTGAAATCTTGAATGCCCAAATTTTTGGCAATCTCATTTGCTTTTGACTGAATTATAGGTCCACTTAAAGGTACATTGGGAAATGCGCATATGGTTGAACCATTCTAGAAGTAGTTTGATATCTTCATACTTAGCACTACGAGTTGCTTAGATTTGTTACCGAACCTAATGCAATAGCATTAAGAATTTTTCCGGTCTTTAAGTACTGTGGATAAGGTAGACTTGGCAATTCCATACTGTTCAGCAATTGTCTTTTCTTCAATGCACCACGGTCTACTTCGTTTAGAATTCTTAGTTTTGTTTCCAGATCTATGCCTGTCTGCTTCCTCTTAGACATGACTCTTCAACTGACTCTATCTAACTTTCCATCCTATCTGAACATTTTCTCACCAGATTTTTATCAACTGGAATTTCATTTTCACTTTCTCCTTCTCCCTCCCTCCTGCCCAAAACCATACTTTACTTCTAATTGGGTGTTCTGGCTATAAAATTCTCGTACCTGTAATAAAAATACAGTACCCAGAGCTTCTACGGTGTAACCGAATCCTGGAAACGACGAATTTACTTCCGACAGATCTGGTATCGCACCTTCCAGGGACGCATTAATCTTTTCCCCGCTGTCTGAAAATGCTTTGTGTACATATTAATGTCTTCACCTATCTCGCCGTCTATCTCAAACTCAAGGGCATTCCTTTTACACTCACTGGACATCCACAGGTAAATGAAACTGTTAGTGTTACCTTTCTGATCACTAACAATGAAAGGCTTTTAAGGTGACAAAAACATTGTGCAGCTTTGGAAGTTCCGGTTAAATGAGATAAAATTGGCGGAGGGACTAAAATACAGTTCGTGATTCGTGGTACACAGAAATTCGTGTTATTTACTGATAAGAAATAGACATTTATGACGGGACCACATTTTTGTTCTTGTTAACCGGGTGTTCATGTTAAGCTAGTTCGTGTTAACGAGGGTTTACTGTATAAACAAATATATATTATATTTATTAAATTATGACAACAATGTGGGAATATGACCATCATCTTTACGAATAACCATCCATCACATGGGCATGTGTGATGTGTGTGCTCAATCTTTCTTTTACAGTTAACATCTAATTGGCGTTTTTTAGATATCTAATCTTCAAATTAATTGCAATATATTCAATACAGCCCTGGTATCGCCTACCACAGAGAGCCACACAGAAAAAGTATAATGAGTACAAAGCAAGAGGAAGACCACACAAAAGATGGAGCGACGGCATCAAGAATAGACTTACGAACATGAATATCAGCTTACAAAGTGCCTTAAAACAAGCACACACAAGATCACATTTCACACCCAACACTTCTATAAAGAAGTAAATGGTGGAAGAGAAGAAGATCTCATTGGCAGTGAGTGTAGTGCATGAACTCCATAGGCATAGCACCGGCTAGTGAACGCGATGTAATTTGTAGACTGTAGGAACTCAATTGTTATCAATAATGAGGGCAATGATTTCCAACCTACTGTTATCGATTTTCATCTGTCAAGGGTTCTGCTGGATGTTCAACACCAATCCAATGGCCATGGCATCTTCTCCAGATCTCTCCACTCTCCATTTTCTTGCAATCTGTCCCCAGGTTTTCTGGTTATTCTCTTACCTTGAAGGTTCCATCGGAATGTTCCATTGGCCTGTCTTGTGATGCTGTCAGGGGATCTCCTTTGTGTATCCTATCCATCGCAACATTCTGCTCCTTATCTCTTGTTCCACTTGCCATTGTCCCACTCTATCCTACAGATCACTTTGTGGTCCTGTCATACCATCGCGGATGGAGTATGCTGCACAGGCATCTAGTGATGAATGTCTGCAACTTGTTTTTGGTGTTCCACTTAGTTGTTCTTCATGTCTCCAATCCATATAGAAGGACATCCTTGACATTTGAATTACATATCATTATCTTATTTGGACATACAATCATTTTATAATTAAAAATAAAAGTTCCCATAGCCTTTTCAGACCTTAGGGTATGAAATCACTTCACTTTTTATTTCTAGGTTCTAGTAAGCAGGAGGTAGAAGGGTTAATTTATTTCTTTGTGTGGGATTGAACCCACAACCCTCTTACATCCGAGTTGACAGGCGAACGTTTATGCAGTATGCTAACCTGTTTCACAATCATTTCATGCTTAAGCTAAAGTAATATTGTTCACTTTTTTCTTTTATCCAATCCTGTTTTGCCTCACAGCGTCGAGATAAGAGATTTCTAGAACAAGCCCTTGTGTGCGCTTCATAAATAGTGTCTGTTATCTCTGAGGTCCATCTTTTGCATGGCCTACCTTTTGCTTTGTATCCATTGTATGGAGCAACATCGCTCTTTGAGGTGCACTGTCTGTTGGTAATCTGCTTATGTGGTAGGTCTTTTAGCTTATGGATAACATTGATGATATCACCACTCTCACCAGTCCTGTTCAATGTATACACAGTCAGGGTAACCAACACACAGAGGGTTGGAATTGGCAGAACAATGTTGTATGCTGATGACATTCTGGTGCATCGCATGGGCGAGGACAGAAATGAGATCTCATCTGCATTACAAGATGAACTGAATAGGATTTTTTGACTGGTGCAATGAATTCAAAGCGAATGTGAACCCAGCAAAGGCTTCTCTGACATGGTTCTCTCTTAACACTCACATAGTAAAGACACCTACTCCAGTTGTCAGCATGTGTAACAAAGACATAGACAGAAGCGAAACACTCAAATATCTTGGTATAACAGTTGACAGAAGCTTGTCATTTAAGAGTCATGTTGAGAACTGATGTTGTACTCACCTTTTTCCTGATGTCTTCATTTCTCAACCGGTCTCTTCTTGTTACCCCCAGCATTCTGTGTAGACACTTCATCTCTGTTGTGACTTCTATAATTTGATGTCAGCGTCCAAGTTTGGCACTGGTAACATAATGTAGGGAGAAGATTGTGTTGAACATTGATCTTTTTGTGTTCATGGTGACATGTTTGCCTTTTAAAATTGGCACCATTTGTCTTGTCATTTGATTTGCTTTGTTGCATCTGTGTTGGATTTCATTAGTTATTCCACCGTTTGCAGAAAAAATGCTTTTCTTTGACAAGTCTTTGACTTGTTTTAATGGGTGATTGTCGATGGAGATATTGGTAGCGTTTTCAACTCTAGCGAATGTCATTATTTCAGTTTTGTCAATGTTTATTCTCATATTGTTTCCATTACATGTTAACTGGAGTCTGTTAATGTGTTGCTGTAGCTGTTCTTCTGTTGTTGATATGATTGCCTGATCGTCTGCAAAAAGAAATTCGCTTAAGTTTCCTAAGCTTGTTTACTTCGCTGGTGTTAGCAGTTTTACAGAGTTGTTCGATATAATATTTTTACAGTTGTCGTAAATAATACTATAGAGTAATATCAATGTGTCCTTCATTGGTAACTGATAAATTTGTCAGTGAACATTAATTTTCAAAAATTGTCATAGCTCAGCTAGTAAAATATGAGTGAGTTTCAAATGTTTTAATTAAATCTACATTATAGACTATAATTGAAGTATCAGATTGACAGACTCTTGGTTTTTATATGTCTGTATGCTTGTCTGTTTTGACATGGTTGTAACTTTTCCAGGTGTGGTCACTGTAAACAGTTGGCACCAGAGTATGAAAGAGCTGCCTCAATCCTTAAAAAGTTGGACCAACCTGTACCACTAGCAAAGGTTAGTGTATATTTAATTTTATCAGTTGCCTGTGTAGTGATGGGACCGCAGGGGAAGCAAAGAATAGTACCACTGCGACCTACAAGACATGTCGTAAGAGACGGCTGATGTAGGACATAGGAAGCTGCCCTAGTAAATAAAAAGCATTGCAGAAATTGGATGTGCTGGCCTACTTGTAGGTGCATAACTGGCGCAACGTACAATCTCTCTTAGGCTCAGATCACATACAAACCACACAGAGTGGTTAACAAGTGTTTGATATGGAGAGTAAGAAGCAGATTTTTATCAGTGTACAGTGCAAGAAAGTTAAGTAGTTTAGGTAATTGTGACTAAAGCCACCACCTTCAGCATTCTGGAAGTTATGAGTACGTATTAGTTCCTGAGTGTAGTTCAGATACCTGAATGTTCATTTTGTTTCCAAGTTTTACAAACATAAGAGGAATTGACCAGACATAATTAAATCTACTACACTTACTCTGCCTCCATTGTACAAGAAATCCATATTTATCTATACTGATTATTTGGTAACATAGATATGACAATATTCATTAGGTTGACTGTACGGTTGAGACCACTGTTTGCTCCAAATATGGCGTCAGTGGCTACCCAACTTTAAAGATCTTCAAAAATGGGGAATTTTCAAAAGATTATGACCAGGAAAGAGAGACTGGTAAGTAGCTGATAGTATGTCACTGCTGCTTCCTTGAATTGCATGGTCAGAATTAGGGAATGTCTTCTGAAACCACCCACAATAATTGCAGATATAATGTTATTTTATGTACTATAATAGATTGTGTGAATCTTCTTTTTCAAATGCTCCAAATCAACCACTTGTTAAACCACTCGTGATTTGTATGTGATCTGAGCCTAAGAGCGATTGTACATTGTGCCAGTTTTGTGCCTACAAGCAGGCCAGCACATCCGATTTCTGCTACACTTTTTATTTACTAGGGTAATTTCCCATAACTCCTACCTCAGTCGCCTCTTACGACATGCTTTGTAAGCCGCAGTGCTACTATTCTTTGCTCCCTTTAGGGCTCCAGAAACACACAGGTGAATGATTTGCAATATTAAGTGACTGCATCATATATCACATCATATGCCTGTCGCCCGTGTTATACTGTAGCATGGTGTCAGGTCTGATTGAGGGTCATATGAGAGTGTATCATAGCTGACTTTCAGGTTTATTTATGAGCTGACTATGGGGCATACATGATGGTTTTAATATATGTGAGTGTTGTGTGTTTTGTCCTTTTGCGCATTTCACTTTTTCTGCGCCTCAATACAGATTGTCTACAAGTTCCTCTTGTGTTGTTATAGCTCCACATTTGGCGATAATGTGCAAGGGATTACCAGCACATGGTATCTATATTGAAGCAAATTTTTGATTTAATTTGGCCTCTGACTGAACTGTTAAATGAAACGTTAAGAAAGAAGAATGATGATATATACAAATCTGAACATTTACAAAAAACAAACAGAGATACACCCTTGGTTTTATTTGCAGATGCAATCGTGAAGACAATGAGCAGAGAAGTTGGACCTATCTCCAGAAGTCTTGAGACTGTGGAAGATGCACTTAACTTTCTTAGCAAGGATTCTGTTGGTATCATTGGTAAGTTCTCTTTGAAATAGTTACTGTTGTTAAGTTCTCATTGAAATAGTTACATTTGTTAAGTTCTCTTTGAAATAGTTACTGTTGTTAACTGATTCAGTCCCGTGGAACACTGTAGTGCACATATTTCTTATCTGCGTGTCCCAAGCGTCTTTTAAAAGACGGCTACTATTGCTTTGAGTTTTTATTAATTTTCACTCCGATTGTAGTTTTATATCAACCGAAACTAAGTAGAAAGGAAGTACTACGATAACCAAATCACAACATCGTGGTTTTGACTAGAATCAGAAGTGAAACCAAGTTTAATTTTCGTTTTCAAGTTACCCTGTGATTAAAAATAATGTCTAACAATTCAGAGTCTAGAAATGGTTTGTTATCAGCTCGCTTCTGCACGTTTACAGCTGCAGAAGCGCCAGATTGGTTGCATGAAGATGTAGATACTGATAGTGAAGATAGTGAAGCTTCTGATGACACAGAAGTTTGTGATTTAAATATGTCGATTATTAATAATTTAAATAATACTAGTAGTGTTTCCCAACCAGCTGCGAGAGTGGCGTTGCCCCAGTCAGGTTCCAGTAGGATTGCAACAAAAGAAGAAGGATTCAGACAGAACCTACACAGTCTACTTGGAGACAAGTTATATAGTTGCTATGTTAGGACTATTATTCATATACTTTAGTTCTTTATTCCTGTAAATATTGCTATAATTTCCACTGTATGTGATTATATATTATGAGACATGAATGTTTAGTATGTGAAATCTTCAATTTGACAATTTTTAATGGAAATTTCTTCAAAGATGGTCGTGTTGCTAATTTGCGAACAGTTAGTAAACCATATATTCCATCAATATTTTCTTAATTTTTGTGTATTCATAAATGGATTACTTATATAAAGAGAGCAGTTACACTGACTTATTCACCATATTGTTCCTCAAGGCCCTTGGTAAGTTGGATTTTGTTCTCACAATTTCAATTAATTTTTTATTACATGCTAATATTTGTCATGCACAGTCAACACAACATTATATTTTCGCATACAATAAATATTTTATGAAAGTACAATCATTTATCTTTAATTTGATATATAATAAGTTCAACTTTAAATCATATTTAGAAACAATATTTTAATTTAACTAAAGTATGTGTGCAATATTTTTGAAGCTAAAAAAATAATTCCGTCCAGAGGTGAAAAAACCTGGTACTGAATCAGTTAAGTTCTCATTGAAATAGTTACTGTTGTTAAGTTCTCTTGGAAATAGTTACGGTTGTTAAGTTCTCTTGGAAATAGTTACTGTTAAGTTCTCTTTGAAATAGTTATTGTTAAGTTCTCATTGAAATAGTTACTGTTGTTAAGTTCTCTTTGAAATAGTTACTGTTAAGTTCTCTTTGAAATAGTTATTGTTAAGTTCTCTTTGAAATAGTTACTGTTAAGTTCTCTTTGAAATAGTTATTGTTAAGTTCTCATTGAAATAGTTACTGTTGTTAAGTTCTCTTTGAAATAGTTACTGTTAAGTTCTCTTTGAAATAGTTACTGTTGTTAAGTTCTCATTGAAATAGTTACTGTTAAGTTCTCTTTGAAATAGTTACTGTTGTTAAGTTCTCATTGAAATAGTTCCTTTTGTTAAGTTCAGCAATATACTTGATGGTATGCAAACGGGTACTTTTACTTTCTTTATTTATAAATTCTATGTTCCATTAACAGAAAAAATCTAAAAGAGATGCTTACATTTTAGAAAAAGCAGAAAGCTAAATTTGTCTCATGTTTTGATAGGCAAAGAAATTTCTTCTGATTTTTTTAAAATTTCCTGTTTACAAATGGTGCAACTATGTATCCCCTATTTATCACAATGCTTTCTCAATGACCTAGATAATGACTTACTGAACACACTATGAAACTTATACACTTTAACAACTTAGCTAAGCCATAACTTGGTAAAGAAAGTACGTAAAGAGTTGGAAATGGTCATGCTGATCTACAAATTTCTGCAGGAATAAGTTATCAAAATGCCATAATTCCAGAGTTGGGCTTTCTCTATCATTTCCTACGATACACAGACAATAAGTTTTATAATTAAGATATATACATATATATTTAATTTGAAGCATTAGTAATTGCTGTATTTGGTTAGCACAAATAAATGATTTAGGATCGGATGACTAAATATAATACAAATTACTAAATTGTTTTTACCAATTTTTGATTGCACTGCCAAAAATGATATATTGTCCTTCTTTGATGTAGGCTTCTTTAACACTGATAACAGCATCGAACAAAAGACTTTATTAAAAGTAGCTGATCAACTGACTCACATACGTTTTGCCCACACAAGCAGTGAGGAGGTCAAGAAAGAACTGCAGCAAGAAGAGCCGTAAGTTATCAGCTTATTTATGTCTCACCTCTTTATAATAATTTGTTAAGATTCTCAGCAACAACGCTCCCATGACCAACATTATTTAGTTAAATAGGAACCTGTCATAACTTGTTTCTTCAATAATTGTTCAGTTTGTCCTAAATGCTACCATTTAAAGTAACTGGATTCTTTTCTGGCAACGAATTTGTATTTATTTGATGTTACACGAATCAGAACAGGACACAATTGACTCCACAGCCACATGTATACAACATGTAAGATTGGTAATTTAGTTATATTTTTCTCAAACATATATCACCAGATGTAAAATATTATTAAATTAATGTGTTCCACATACAATTAAGAAATGGACAGGTTACAGCCTGACAGAGTGCAACACCAAGGTGAAAGACAGGATGCTGGAGATTCATTGCAGTCAACCTTCGATGTGGAAACGGCACCTGATGATGATGATGACATACAATTAGCATCAGTTTAATATGTCATGTTTTAGAGAAACAGTACTAGAGTTATACAAGTTTAAACTGCTTGACATTGAATGTTAAATTTGAATTGCAACATAAATGCATCCAGATATCAAAATAATTACAGAGTGAAAGGTCTAAGACAATGTTACGTTCTGTTATGTTAAAAGAGATAGTTTCCTTGTCTGAAAAAGGCTTCTAATGCTCTAGAACACAGTGAAACAAAAATAATGTGTTGTTGTTTCCAAATGTTGAAATTCATTTTTCAAATCAGGCCCTAAAGGTTTTTGCTGTGAATTATGTTTATTATTTGTGTACAGACATGCATTTAATTTATTCATTTATAAATAACATTTTGTTACTTCAGAGGCATTGTCCTGTACAGACCAAAGGTTCTCCAGAATCAATTTGAAGAGAATACGGTTCGAACCACTGAAACTGGTTCTGTCAAACTCAAGCTATTTTTGGAATCTGAAGCGTAAGATATTTATCAAACGTCTGACAATTTTAGTGTACTCAGACAGAAGGAAACACTTGGTTATGTTGATATTAACTGGTTTATGACAGAGTATTTTGTTAGTACATCGTTGCAAATGACACTGATTATATTCCCAGTGGCAACATATGGGTGTGAAGCCTGGACATTTAACAAGACATTAGAAAAACATGTATGTGTTTTAAAATATAAGTGTTACAGAAGAGTCCTCTGTATATCATGGACAGAGAAGAGAACAAATAGATCTGCCTGGAAAGAAGTCAAATTCAAAGAAAACTGGACGATGTTACAAGTAAAAATGAGAAAAGTGAAGAAATTTGGACATATCTAGAGACATGAAGAGTTGGAGAAGACCATAATGGAAGCAGGCGAAGAGGAAGACCATGGAGAAGGTGTATTCAGGATGTAACTGATGGTAACTGGTAATGTATCTACAGAGTCAGGACATTTGGTCTATGAGAGAGTGAAATTCTGAAGAACTGTTAGTGTGGAAACGTTTGGCTCAAGACAAGCTATGCAATGATGATGATACTGATTATGGTAGAAACAAAGACTTTCAACACTTTGTAGTATTAGAGACTTTCAACACTTTTAGTTTTAGTGTATGTCAATGTATGGTTGTACAAATCATGTTTGTCTATGTATGATTGAATAAAAGTGTCTGTCTTGTTGTTTTGTTGTATAAAAGCATGTTTGTCTAAATATATATCTCTCTCTAGCCTTTTGGTGCTTAGGGTAGCAATAAATACAGGTCATCTAGGGTCTTCCACATTTTCGTTTACACTCTGGCATCCATCTCAATGCAGTTTTTGTAGTAGTTTCCTGCATATCACATGGCTGATCCATCCAATGCCATGTCTATATATGGTTGTATAAAAATTTGTTTAAAAGTCTATGTTGTAAAACTTGGATGCTATTTGTATATATTTTTATTGTCACCATTTACCGGTGTGTTAACTTTGTGATTTTATCATCTGTTTGCAGACTTGGTCTATGTTCTGAGCGGAATCAAATCAATGCTGAATACTTTGGCAAGCCTGTGATTGTTGCATACTTTAATGTGGACTACATCAAAAATGCTAAAGGAACCAACTATTGGAGAAATAGGTTACTCTTTTATGTCTTTTTTATTTCTGTGCTGTTAACAGTGTGTCGAATTTTGAAAACATGATCTAATATTGACTACTTTAAACAAATTTATTTAAGATTTAGAAATGTTTGTAGTTAATATGATCAAATAGCTTGTCCTGTGCAGAACTTTTCTGCTGTCCTTAGGGATTTCTCTCTTTCATAAACCAGATGTCCACCTTTGCAGCCGTCATGTTCAAACAATCAATTTACATCTTGACTACATCTTCTCTTTGGTCAACATCTTCTCTTTGCTGAAATGCCTCCTTCCGTGATTGATCTTCTCCAACCCTTCATGTCTCTTTATATGTCCAAAATACTTCAATTTTCTTATTTGTAGCATGAGCCAGTTTTTTAAAATTTCTTTCGGGATATATTTATTTGTTCTCTTCTCGGTACATGATATACTGAGGACTCTTCTATAGCACTTATATTCAAAAGCACATGTGTGTTGCAGTTGATATAATGATGTAATAACCTGGTTTCATTTCTCTACAGGATCATGAAAGTTGGCAAGAAACTGAGGGACGAAGGACATAAAGTATACTTTGGTATAAGCAATGTGGATGAGATGAGTCGAGAACTGGATGAGTGTAGTATTGAGGACAGAGGTGGAGAAAAACCTGTAGTTTGTGCCTGGGACAGTAAGAACAAAAAGTATAGGATGGATGCAGTGTTCAGGTACTGATGACATGACTTTACTCTTCATTTTTTAGGAACACGATATTGCTAGTGAGTTTGTATTAAAATTAGGTACTGGTGAGAAATAATTATAATCAATCATCTTGTGACACCTAATTAGAGTACACAGAAGTGAATTGATAATTTAGGAGGTTCTCCATTTTCAAGTTAATAAACTGTTGAATTTGTTCAAGCTATTCTAAGTGTATTCATATATTATCCCACATGGCATTGGGGGTGACTGATAACAATTTCTCATCCTCTCCTTTTTGTGGTTTCTTTAACACATTTATTTTCTGTTACCCCATGCTCTGAGTGACATTTTAAGTGCCATATTTCCATTTAGCCCCCTATAGGGACGTGTTAATAACATTTTTGTTTTGAAATTTAGCCAGCATATGTTAATATTTTTTATAATTTAACATGTTTTGAGTTATTTTCTGTTGGCCAGTTTATTTACACATACTTGAAATAACTAGAAACTATTAAAACTTTTTTCTTCATATTCATTCATGCATGCATTTTCTTCATAAATACATTTTTATCTGCAGTCAAAGTAAGGCTCATATAAATGGCGAGGGACACTGGTGATAGGAAAAATAAGTTTTCATTCACAAAAATTAGTCAGAGACACCATACTAGTTGCCCTGAATTCATAGTGGACTAACAAGAAGAAGATTGTTTGTCAGTAATGATTTCTCTAAGGGTTGTAAATATTTTAGTCAATTACAGAGTTTTTGGGGGGAAGTAGATGTGATTTGTTGAAGTCATAACTGCAACTCCTACTGTAACTTCTTCAGAAAAAACTTGCATTAACGAAGTGTATTGTGGTTTGTTGAGATCATAACCGCAACTCCCACTATCACCCCTTTAAGAAATAATCTGCTTTAGACTAAGACTCAACTGATCTCACAAGTACTGATACATGTTTTAATTACATATAACTTTATCTGTAGATATAAATTAGATCACAGTTTCTCATTTAATAGGGCAGTAAAATGATTACCTTCTTATGCATCCACAATAATTTGATTTTTTTCTTTCTAAATGCATGTTTTAACAACTTCTGCCTTGTTTCAGCTCTGAATCATTTGAGCAGTTTGTCCGAGACTACTTGGCCGGTCAAGTTACACCTATTATTAAATCTGATCCTGTGCCAGTTACCAATGATGAACCAGTCAAGGTAGGGTAGCATCAAGCAGTACATAATTTAATGTCTTTTGCCAATTTGCTATTTTTTGTTAATGATAACATTATAATAGACTGATTTTTGGTGGAGTGGGATTATTCCTACATGAAGATGAAATCTTAAATTATGGGTAATCTGAACTTCCTCTGTGTGGTTTCCAGGGTAGTAAAGACTAGAATCACTGTCTCCTCTCAACGAATGTTGTTAAAAGCAACCACCCCACTGTGAATAAGCAAACAGCTTCAGAAAAAGACGAGAAAAATCTCAAACTAAGCGGAGGGAAAATGGAGTCCTATTGTCACATGGAGGATAACTTTTGAAGCAGAGCTTAAAGACATGTTTATTGCTAGGTTGAGGTAGAAAGAAGGGACACGATTGAATTGAGTGGAAACTTTTGTCCCTGCTTTATGTGCCCTTAGGTGAGACGAGGACTGATGAGGATGAATTTAAATTATTTAATTTTTGTATTTTGTTCATAAAGTTTGTCTTACTTTAATTATTGATTGCTGAACATTTTCTAACAGATTGTGGTAGCAGATAATTTTAATGATATTGTAAATGATGAGGAAAAGGATGTTCTAATTGAATTCTATGCTCCCTGGTGTGGTCATTGCAAAAGTCTTGCTCCAAAATATGATGAACTGGCCAGGAAGGTAAGATTATCATTAACTGGTTGCATGTAGTGATGTGTTGATGTTATGTTTGTCTCAGGATTGTTTGCTTGCAAATCATTAATTCATTATAGTGTGTTTCAAATCTCATGCCCATGTTTGAAGAGCTATAAGTCCAAAGCCCTTCAACGTATAGAGGTGATATTTTGTATGTGCCCTATTAATCATCATGACATTGCAAGGAAATAATTGCAATGAAAACAAACAGCTGGTTTTCACTTTAGCTTATATGCGGTATACAAAAAACATCAAACATGAACTATACATATTTGAAACGATTACAGTAGCTTTATTGTTGTTATTGGTGCGTAATTTTAAAAACCACAATACCGTGTTTTCCGTTTTTACGGAAGACCATAAGTGTTTACCATTGAACGGACAAGTTACGTTTGGTTTCTGAAGGTCATTTCAATAATCTTCATTCCTATCATAGGTGTGCACATTGTATTATCTTTACAATGAGTTTTAAAGTAAATTTTGTGACTTTGCAAAACATCACAATGAAGATGTATCAATATTTTTGTAGAGAAGCTAAGCGTGGGGGTCTTTATCATTGTATTTCTAACCCTGAGCAGAGGGCCATGCACGCTTTGGGAGTAAATCGACGTACATTTAATCGCTGGATCCAAGACTTTTCAAGTACATTTGTAATGCAGCCAAGAACGCAAGGTAGAAACAAAGTCGTAGATGGTTTTGTTAAAGAGCTTATTTGAAGAGAATTGTGTTGAATGTTTGAGTTGAAAGAAACAGTGACATTAAGGAAATTAAAGACTTGGTTTACAGAGAACGACATCGATGTGTCGAAATCTACATTATAGAGAGCTATTAGGGGCAGGCTTCACTTTTTAGAAAATATGCCAGCGGAAGAAACATCTGTGAGAAACCGCATCTTGTTGTGATGAGAAGCAAATATTTGCGTGAAGAATTCAGAAATGCGGGGACAAAACTATGCCCTACATTTAGACGAAACATGGATTAATGAAAAAAAATGGCAGTCATCAGATGGAACGATTAAGAGATTGGTAACAAATGGCAAAGGACAGCATTTAATAATTGCACATGCAGGCAGTAAACAGAATGGACTGTTGAAGAATGTTGTTCTTATTTGTTTCGAAATTGACCAATAATCGGGACTATCACACAGAAATGAACTGTCATATATTTAGAGAGTGGATTGAGAAAACTATACTTCCAACATTAGATAGGCCCTCCTGTCTGATAATGGGCAATGCATCATACCACAATGTACTGGCACAAGAAGACAAAGTTCGACGCGTCTAGTGAAAAAGATGCAATACAGATGTGGCTCACAAAGGAACACATTCCATTTAGTAAAATGTGCCTAAAACCATAGTTACTGTCCCTTGTAAAGGAGAAACACAAGACAACGATCTTTCATATTGACAAGTTAATAGAGGAACATGGTCACAGATGTTTGAGACTGCCACATCAAACTTATTCACATTTAAATCTAATAGAACTAATTTGGGCAAAAGTGGCAGCTGACAATAAAACATTTAAACTATGCATGTTAAATCACTCACTTATGCTGCCCTCTCAAAGATAGACACAGATTATTGGGTTGCATGTGAGACCATGTTATAGCACTCACTTTTGCCCTCTCAAAATAGACCATGTTATAGCACTCACTTATGCTGCCCTCTCAAAGATAGACACAGATTATTGGGTTGCATGTGAGGACCATGTTATAGCACTCACTTATGCTGCCCTCTCAAAGATACACACAGATTATTGGGTTGCATGTGAGGACCATGTTATAGCACTCACTTATGCTGCCCTCTCAAAGATAGACACAGATTATTGGGTTGCATGTGAGGACCATGTTATAGCACTCACTTATGCTGCCCTCTCAAAGATAGACACAGATTATTGGGTTGCATGTGAGGACCATGTTATAGAAAAAGAAGAGAACTATTGGCTACAGGGTGGCTTAGGATTCGCTCAGCCGAGAACAGTCATAAATCTGTTAGACTCGTCATACTCTGAATGAGGTGGTAAGTAGAGTATATGTTATGTTGCCCAGAAAATGTATACTAGAAACATGTTATTGAATAAATATGTTTGCATAAGATTTATCATTTTACACATCTGGTCCTTTTCAAGACCACCACAATCATCCTGACTTCTTAACATAACAACTGTATCGAAATAAAGATGCAAGTTGAAGTAAAATAATTTCTTTTTCTATGATTTGCCATCTCGCGAAAAATGTGGGTACACCTATGACTATCAAAAGTGTTAAATTTATTCTATTGCTGTAAATTCTATTTTATGCTACCATAATAATTATTAAGTAGTCAAAGATCAATGAAAATTGCCGCTTCAATAAAATGGAAGTACCTACATAAATTTAAATATTATATTCATAACTCACATACATATATTACAAGTTTTGAGGGCACGAGATTTGAAACGCACTATAGCAACATCAGCTTTTAAAAGTCTAAATTAAATATGGAACTGCAAATTATTTGGTTTAAAACTAAATTAAGAATTTTCAATTCAAATGTATCAATACCAATTTTTGTCCCATGCTGATCCGAACTTTGGAATTTCCACGTCAGATGTTCACAAGCGAAGTATGATCAAATTCCCTATCAGTGACTCCACCGACAATTAAATTATTAATGTTGTTATTTATATCACTAATGCTATGTTTGTTACATAGTAATTTGGTTATATTCACAGCTAAAACGTGAGAAGAATATTGTCATAGCTAAAATGGATGCCACAAGTAATGATGTGCCTTCACCATATGAAGTATCAGGGTGAGTATCTATTATATTTGTCATATGACTTCTGAGTTTTAAAAAAAAAGTCACATCACTTATGAGTGATAGCTGAACAAAAAAATTAAACAACTAAAAGCTGTATGGAATGGAACTGGTAGCAAAATAAAGCTTGGAATACTAAGCGTATGCATATTGTCAGTGGCAGCGTATGGTGTAAAATGTGGACATTTAACCATGCAGTGGAAAACATATGTGCTTTTGAATATTAGTGTTACAGAAGAGTCCTCCGTATATAATGGACAGAGAAGAGAACAAATAGAGATATAAAAAGAACTCAAAATAAAAAACCTGGCTGATGCTACAACGAGAAAATTGAAGTATTTGTTCATATAAGAAAACATGAATGGTTGGAGATGATGTTTATGTAGGGGCATCTCTGCAAAAAGAAGAGGAATACCACAGAGAAGATGGACTAAGGGTGTAACTGATGATTTGAGCATGGTGGCTGCAGAGGGGGAACATGAGAGAGTACTTTTGAAGGATTGTTTGAGTGGCAAAGTTCTACTCAAAACAAGCTATTTAATGAATGATGACGCTGACTTTTGAGTTTGCTCTAGAGTAACAACCATTCTCTGCAATGTGTATGTGATTTTAGGCAAACAACATGAGTACTGTGGTGAACAACTTAAAGATCATTCTGGATGGGAACTTGCTCTTCATGTTTTGAAGCACATATGGTTTGCGTCTTCTCAATAAATTGAGAGTTTTCACACTATTTTTTAAAAATATTTGGAGTGCAAAAAGTGGAATCACTGGTAGAAATGTCCAGGATTAAGTATTCTGGCATGTCAACCAGTTAAGCAATCAGGACAGCATTGCTGCGACAAACCAACTGACCGAGATATATCTCACAGACATGACTGCATAAAAGCTCTGCTGGGACCTGAAATGTTGCAAATCTTCTACTGTGCGCATCTGCACTTCACCTACTACTCCATCTCACGGTTAGCATCCCTGTTCAACATTTAATCGCTATGGCAAACTGCCACATTGCAGTCTGTTTCCAGTCACTGCATTGAGTAGGATGTTGGTCAGCGCCGGATCACTAATGCTCTATGCATCTTTGATCCAGTTCATGTAACAGGTTTGATGAAGATGCTATTGATTATGTGATATTACTGACTTCAACCTGACACATTTACATGGGCCAAATAGTGGGGTTACCTTCAAACGTATAGTGTCAGCTGTGATAAGACCAACCGTATACTGAACAAATGAGCAGTAAGGACTTAATCGACAATGCTTTATTAACAGGATGGGGCAATAGGTGGCACTGATATCCCTATATGTTTAAAGACAGAATCATCTTGCTAGCAACAGTTACTGTAAGCTCTAACGACAGAGGAGTTAACCTTCTTAAATAAACCATATTGATGTCTTGCAGTCACCATAGTAACCCAAACATAAAGTGTGTTCTGCTGACAAGCTCAGTTATCTAGACAGTACAAATAACTATGGCGAAATGTTGACTTGATATTTCTCAGATGGCTCATTCTGTCATGAAATATAACCTGCTGAGTATTCACAAACAGTGTAGCTTGGTAACATTTCTAGGGATCTCGGGAAAAAATGCACTAGGTGAACGTTATGCCATTATGTACACACAACTTCAGGCTAAAAAACAATCAACAGAATGATTAACCTCTTCCTTCCTGATAGACAAATGATAGAATGCAGAACACTTCATTTTAACATATATACTCACACTTCAACAACATACACAATTGTTATGAAATTGTAATCTATTAGAATCTAAAATCTAGTTTGACCTGGTCTCTCTCTCTCCACAGATTCCCTACCATATACTTTGCTCCCAAGGGCAGAAAGGACACACCAAAAAGATATGATGTGAGTAATGGTTGTGTAAGCATTTGTTAGTGAAACATTTTGTGATGTCTTTCTCTTGGTTGTCTTGTCAACTTCAAAGTTTGTGTTATTTTTGATCTGCTTAGTGTTATTTATTTTAGAAAGTCTTTAATCAGTCGTACAGGTGAACATTGCTAGATTAATACATTTTAGTCCTATGTTGAACCACATGGTACCAATTTTATGATGCAGAAATGTCACCATGAACACTAAAAGAGCATTGTTCAACACAACCTTTCTCCCAATATTATGCTATCAGTGCCAAACCTTGACACTGACATCAAATGATAGAAGGAAACTGGTCATGACAGGGATGAAGTGTCTACGCAGAATGCTGGGAGTTTCAAGAAGAGACCGGTTTAGAAATCAAGATATCAGGAAAAAATGTGAATACATCAGTACTGAACTTCATCAAGAAACAACAAATTAAATGATTCGGCAACATATGTAGATTACCAATAGACAGTGCGCCTCAAAGAGCAATGGTACTCCATTACAGTGAATACAAAGCAAAAGGCTGTCCATGCAAAAGGTGGACCTCAGAGGTGACAAAAGACACTGTTTTTATGAAGCACACACAAACATCTGTTCTAGAAATCTCTTCTTATCTTGATACTGTGAGGCAAAACAGGATTGGAGGAAAGAAGAAATTGAACCACTGAATTGTACATGGTGGTTTTCAAATGTACTTGCACATCATTGTGTTTACATCACTTAATGGAAGTGAGCTAGGTTTGTGCACTGATGGATGATGTTCCTTTCCCTCTACAGTTAATTTCTTTAGTCACTCAGTTGAAAATGGGTATCCAGATTATCTGAGTTGAAGGATAACTACCGCCACATGCACAGAATAAAGCCTGCTCAGACTGCACAGTGTGCACGCCAGACAGAAACACAGACTCCAGAGCACATCCTGCAGTCATGTCCATCATACATACACCAACGAAATGAAACATGGCCTCATGAACAAAGCTTACAGACCAAGCTATGGGGAACTCTCAAAGAACTCCAACTGACATGCAGCTTCATAGAGGCAACCCATCTCATGATTTAGACGAGCATACGAAACCGAACGCAAAGAAGAAGAAGAAGGATAACTAGGAATAGTTGCTAGAACTACTGTGAACGTACTCTGCCACTGACACTTTTAGCCAGCTGAAAGAGACAGCATCTATGAGTACATAGATGTTGAATGTATTGAGTTGTCAGTTGTTTCAGTCCAACACATTTTCTACATGAGATTTCGTCTAATTTGGCATGGGGGCTCTTACAGAACATCCTCATAACTTTTCATAGATTTATTCTTTCTTTCTGTTTGTTTTGTTCTTCTATTTGTGTGATGTTTATTACAAGACTTGTCTTTAGAATATTTATCTTGACATATGATGTTCATGTCTAGAAATAGTCATCTTGACATAAATATTTCTATTGATATGTGATGTACTTGTCTTTAGAATATTTGTTTTGCTGTTCCTAATACTGCACTGAAAGAGGTTGCTCTATTTATATGATGCTTAGCCTGTGTGGTGACGGGGTCCACAAGTGAAGCAAAGAATAGTACCACTGCGACTTACAAGGCATGTTGTAAGAGGCGACTGATGTAGGACCTAGGAAAGCTACCCTAGTAAATAAAAAGCATCACAGGAATCGGATATGCTGGCCCATTTGTAGGTGCATAACTGGAGCAATGTACAATCGCTCTTAGGCTCAGATCACATACAAATCACACAGAGTGGTTAACAAGTGGTCAATATGGAGCGTTCGGATAACAAGAAGTATGATACTTTATTACAAGACCACTATCTTCATATCTGTATTTTCTCATTATTATTATTATCACTCTCTTCCACATTCTTCTTATAAATCTAACAATATTTATATTCAGAACAATAAAATAAAAATAGAGAAGCCAGATCCTGAAGTACATTACTTGTTTTTTCCGATCCAGAAGCACTTGAGCTTTCAGCTCTTCAGCTCAGTGCCATGGACATTGTAACCCTTCGGTTCGGTGCCACGAACACCGTGAATCTGGGGAACCTGTGGCTTTTCTGCCAGCCTGCCGAATTGAACCCACACTCATAGAGAGCTGGTCACCCGCAGTCCAACGCGCTACGGACACGCTGGGCAGGCGGACGACATGACTTGTTAAACATTCCATTACTTCTGTACACTTTCTTTGTTTGTTTTCTCTAGAATGAACGAGAAGTGGATGATTTCATCAAATACCTAGCTAGAGAATCTACAGAGGTCCTAAAAGGGTATGACCGAGAAGGAAACAAAAGGCCTAGGATAAAGAAAGAGAAAATTGAAGACAAGAAGACAGAGTTATAATAGATTTATAATTTAATTAGTTTGTTCTGCATTCCAGGTTAAATTAAACATTTATTCTATTTTATTGCAAAATATTTACAAAAGTTTACCTTTATCATGATAATACTTTTTTTATCTGCTTTTTAAATGTTCAAGTGCACTTAACATTTTCTTGAATCAGATTATTTGACAAGTCAACATTTCATTTATTTGTTTCATTTGTCATATCATCATACTTTAAGTATAAAGTATATCAGTTTCTGAACTGTGTTGTGGCGAATTGGTTAGATCATGGGTATTGTTTATGGATTAGATCAATGGTTTAAACTAAATAGGTGGTTAGATCACAGGTGTGGTTAGAGTACTGGTGTAAGTTGGTTAAAGTACTGGTGTAGACGGGTGGTTATAGTGCTGGATTAGTTTGCTGGTGTAAAGTGACTAGTTTGTTGGTGTAGACAAATAGCTGACTTTAGATTTGAAATGGAAAAGTAATATATCCAAATGCTGGCATACTACAGTCTATCCATCTGTAATCATACATGTGACTGACTACCCCTAACACTTACTATTCCAATGATATTGTTTGATTTAGAAATACATTGGCCTTTGTTTTAATCGAAACTGGTATTAATAAGTTGACTTTTAGTTGGTTTGTGCTTGTTCTATTATCTATGGTATGTTTTATATATATATATATATATATATGTGTTGTGAAAATAGATGACAGTTGGATAGAAAAACTAAATACCTATTCTGTGAGTTGAGAGTAGAATAACTACATTCCATGGTCTGTAATTTCCTTTGCTTCACTGCCACCCAATTGAGTCTGGGTCGACTTGAGGTCTGTTAGCTGTCTGGAAAATACTCCAGTTTGAGATCATATCGAGACCACCGGTGTAGGATATAAATTCTGCTGTAATCACTGCGTCACCGCGACTCAATATATGTCATCACATTAATTGAATCTCACCATTATGTAATCTTGTTGTTTCTGCTATCTTTAATAATTGTCATTAAGAATAATCTTGTATTAAGCATAGACAATATACAAACCATGATATGAGTCATACATAACCCCACATTCATGATGCCATACATATGTATGTTGTATTCCATATCAAATTGATACAATCTTTCATTACTAGGTTGCAAATATTATTTCAATTGAATAATATTGTCTTTTGGTGGTTTTTTTTTTCACATTGTAGAATCTAATATAGTTATGGTTTAGTTTCTATATTTGACTTATCAAGTAAAGACAAATGATGTTTGTTGTTTTATTTCATGCTGTTTCTTTGTTGAATTAAAACTGATTTAATCACAATTAATTTCAAATATTTCAGAGTGTTTGTTATTTTTAGGGAGTTGTATGAAATATTTCTGTGATTTGAATTG
Organism: Arion vulgaris; assembly: GCA_020796225.1. Lineage (NCBI taxonomy): Eukaryota > Metazoa > Mollusca > Gastropoda > Stylommatophora > Arionidae > Arion > Arion vulgaris. The sequence continues at coordinate 109,737,570 of CM036753.1, read as the reverse complement.
TTTGTTTTGCTAATAGTAGTAGTAAAGAAACATTTTTTATTAAATTTATACAAGCTCGAGGATGCAGAAGATGCTCTAACATACATCTCATGACCACAGTCAACGTGGAGAAAAATGAGATGTCTACTGCATTGAGTGTAGAAGCATGCACAGTCTTGCCCATTGCATGACAATGCCACTTGGAGTTTTGTTTTGACCTAAACATAATTCTAGAGGTACATGCAACAGTTAAAAATAAACACGGTTCATCATGAGAATTGCTGCATTGGTTATGGCATGAATTAGAACAACCACATTGGTCTAAGACGCATTGAATTAGATGAATGAATTCAACATCAGCAAACAAGATCTGACCAAGACTACTCCACCTCTAAGAAAGGATCTGTAACAATACATTCCCACCAGCCTGATCTCCAAATTGTCATGTTGATCCTTTTATTGTCTCTTGTTTTAACCTGCACTGTCTTTTGAAGCTCACACAGCGATCTGTGAAGTTATCTTTTCATTGTTGTATCACTAGGCTAGTGAGTTTGTCTTATAATGTCATTCTCGGGGCAATCTTGAATTATGTACTCTGAGGTAACTATACACATGGCCGAGTTTCTAATTTTGTATACATTTGGCACGGAGTCGATTGTTCCAAGGAGCGAAATGACAACTTGCTCATATTTTGGTAGGTGTCCTGTGTTAGTGACTTTCTGAGTGGTTTCATGATCCTTTTGATGTAACTTTGATACATTTGGTTGCTCTCTTGCATCATCTTACTTGGCTAGTCGGTCTGCTGTCTCATTTCCTGGTATTCCACCGTGAGACAGTATTCACTGCAAGACTACCTTGCACAGTTTAGACAGCAGAGCTTGTAGACCAGTGCTATCCAACATGGCGCCCGGGTTGTACATTTCTGGTTCTGAAGTTACTCAGCCAGCTTTAACAGTAATCAGATTTTTAAGAGGTGAATAAAAAAAACATATAACATTTTTTTTAAACAGCACTCTTGAGATCACCATCTTTCCGCTTTTACAATCATTTCTTGTAACCATTCTACTGCCTGTAACTCCTCCATTTGCTTTTTTTCACTGAAGAATCTTTCCTCTTCAACATCTCTTTATACAAATAACATATACGAGAGGATTCTTTGAGAGACCGGCCTCCACAACGTGATTTTAGCCACATGGAGAGACGTATTCAGTTTCAATTCAGAGTAGGGACAGTGTGTTCTTTATCTATCTGAGATTTTATTTAATCTTTGAAACTGATATTATAAATGAATCTGTACTAGCTACGAAAGGTGTGCAATATTTCTTAATTAGTATCATGTGTCATAAAAAATGGATAAACGACAATGGAACTAAATTATTAATTCTGAATGGGAGGATAAGTGTTGTATCATTGAATACAAAGGCATATAGTAGTGTTTATTGCACAATGTAAGCGCATCTATTAGTAAAAACACAAAAGTAATATAGAGACATTTCTTCACTAATCATAATTTGAATAATGAATTATGAACTAAGAAGACACAAGCAGAAGGCCTGTATATCTAAATTAACATTGTGACAGAGTGTGTTCACAGGCTGTTACGCAATCAAGTAACGTGACAATATCTTCTTATGAAAATATGTTCTGAATTAGATAAAAGAAAGAAATCTTTCAGTGATAGAGAAGAAGGAATGGCCATTGCAGCTGAAACTCTGTTCAATGATCATAAAGATAAATCTGAACTTGTGTCTTCCATTAAAAGTATTTAATTGTTTCATCACACTGTAGCTAGGCTGGTTGAAAGTATTTAATTGTTTCATCACACCGTAGCTAGGCTGGTTGAACATATTTCTTTATAATAATTTGCTATCTCATTTATAATGCTACTTGCAATTGTGGGAATATTTTTGGTATTGTACAGTTGTGTGTATTTGTTAGAAGTCTTTTCTAATTTTACAGTCAAAGAAGATTTCGTTAGACATCTTCCTCTTAAAGACTGTACTAGGGGCAAGACATTTTTAACTTGTTCCTTACATCTGTTAAGGTGAGTAACTTACCACTTTGAAATCGTGTTGCAATAACAACTAATGGTGCATCTTCAATGACTGATATAAGGATGAATTAACTACAAAATGTATCTTTTATCATTGTAATAGCCACCATTGAGATTTGTGCTTTTGAATATAAGTGTTATAGAAGAGTCCTCCGTATATCTTGAGAAGAAAACAAGTAGCTCTATTCAGAAAGAACTCAAAATCAAAGAAAACTGGCTGGTGCTACAAATACGAAAGAGAAAATTGAGATATTTTGGACATATAAAAGACATGACGGGCTGGAGAACACCATCATGGAAGGAGGCATACCGGCAAAGAGAAGAAGAGGAAGACCACGGAGAAGATGGATTCAGGATGTGACTGGTGGTCTGAACATGACGGCTGCAGAGGCAGGACATCTGACCTATGAGAGAGAGAAGTTCCGGAGGACTGTTGGGATGGCAAAGTTCTGCTCAGGAAAAGCTATTTGATGATGAATAACCACCAGGAATATTTATGCACAAACACGCTGAAGTTCAAGCATGTCATGATAGTAGTAACTCGATGTAAATTACATAGAAACATCTTCCACTGGTCATCGATTGTAATGTCATTCTTTATATAGAAGTAAGGTGACTGAGTAGGGAAGAGACTGGAACGATTCTCCAGTCTTCTAACTGCAATAAGGGAATATCATATGAGACTTGATGACATATCATGGCTAGAAGATTTCGCTTTTCTGACAGATATTCAGTGCCGGATTAGGCTAGCGCGGGGCCCGTAGCAAATTTTAGCGCGGGGCCCTAGGTTTTGTATGATAATAAAATAAAACACAAACTTTTACAAACAAACTTGTCTCGATTTAATGTGAGCAAATTTAGAGATAATACTAGACAAATCAATTTCTTTAAGTAAGTTACATTCAATGTTCATAAAGGTGAAGTTATTTAGACGATCTTGTCCCATCATGTTTCTTAACTCACTTTTTATACGCTTTAATTTCGAAAAAGAACGTTCTTCGCTGCAGTTACTAATCATTAAAGACAAGTAAATTCGTAAGCCTATTTCTACATTTGGGAAACACGACTCTAATGAATTTTCCATTATAAGTTTATAAAATTGCAGTTCAAGAGCCTCATACTTTTCGTTGCTAATAGCAGCAGCTACATTAGTTTTACAGCAGTAGACGACTAAGATGGTTGGGACATGTGAGAAGAATGGAAACTTGTCGCATACCAAAACAAATGTTGTTCTGTGAACTTTCGGAGGGGAAGAGGCACCAGTGCAGACCACAGCTCAGATATAAAGATGTCTGCAAAGCCTCAATGAAAAACTTTATATAGGTCCCAGCACATGGGAGGGACTAGCTGATGACAGAGTTGTGTGGAAAGCCAAATTACAAAAGGGCGTAGAGTCTTTGAGAAGAGACTTATGTATGAGCTGAACGACAAGAGAGAAAATCGAAAACTCAGAAGTTGTCACAGTAAAACACTTGCCAATTGACCGTCTGTAAAGATGAAAAAGGCCATATACATTAGTTTTAAGAAGTTCAATGAACTGCATAAGTTCGTCGCCTAGGCTTTCTTCCAAATCCTCTTGGTAAGAGCTGACAATATTTGGAGTTCTTTTCAAGATCTCTTCCTCTGTAATAGATTTTAACTGCCGGAGTATTCCAAATACACCAGTCACTCTATGGTACAGTCTAAATCAATAACTTTGCAAACAAAACAGAACAGTTGTCCTTTAGTTTCTGTATAACACAACCAATCTCTCACGTGAGTTTTGTTTGTTGGTGTATGTGTGTATGTGAAAACGACTTTCGACAAAATCGTGGATTGTTTGAAGTTGTTTGGCCATTCACCAATATCGTTGGAGTACATTTTACTTTCGTTGTGTTTTTGGCTTGTAGATGATGTTGCTACATTAGAAGCATGTGCTGTGTTTTCTGCCTCTCTTTGGCTTGAAGATGATATGGCTAAATTGGGAGGACTTGCTGTACATTCGACTTCAGTTCGTCTTGTGGAAAATGTGGTTAAATCGTGAAGAGTTGCTGATCTTAATGGTAATATTGGTAATGATGATTCTTCCATAGCACTGCCTTCATCTACTATTCCGTGAGACGCGACTTCTGTATTTTCTACTTCGATTTCGTTGGATTCAGCACCATCACGCACGACATTTAAAAATTCAGACAGCTCGCGTGTTTTTGATATAACATCTGGTTATTTTTTCCATTTTCATCTGTCACCTAGGCGCGGGGCCCCCTAGAAGCGCGGGGCCCGTAGCATTTGCTACTTCTGCTACTAGGCTAATCCGGCGCTGCAGATATTACATTCAAATTAAATGAGTTAAGTCACACATTACAAGGGGAAAAGTATCATGTTCAATAAGTGAATTAAAAAAAAAATGAAAACTTTGGATTGAACATTTAAATAAGAAATCATTTTCGAAATTCCAAATCTAATGCTGAATCTACGAGTGACGATCTTTTCTGTCAGACATGTTGAACTTCTTACAATCGAATTTGTGAACATATTTAGTCAGTTTTCAATCACTGAACCAATAAATTATGTTATTTAATAACCTGTTGATGAAACTAAACTTGGAAGCAGTGTCTGTAAAGTTTTCGAAAAATATAATCTTCAAGAGTTATAAATCTGGAATTTACCAGAAGACATATTTCGGAAATTTTCGCATGGTCTTCTTTGGAACTAACCCCCTTCGATGTTCTAACATCAAAGAATCTAGACCTATATGCAACACTTTATTTCCAAAGTTCCTATATTTTTCTATAATGCTTGTGAAATTGTCCATGATTCACATCAATATGCATGTCATACTAATTTCCTACTGAATTACCGTGGCGAGTCTCCATTATTGTTAATTACCCAACCATGATATTCACAATTTTTTATGTTTTCAATCGTAATTTTGAGTTAACATTGTATTTCTTTGCATTCAGAAATAGGTACTGATCTTCACTGTGTTTTTTTTAACTGACAGAATTAGCTGTTCTAATTCCTTAATACTGTTTACAATGAAACACTTTGTCATCTGCATATTTTAGCTCCGGTATCATAGTTATATTAAATGTAAACTGATCGCAACTCTTGTGGTTTTTGTTAACTCAGATATTCCTCATTTATTTTCTACATAGATGTTAAATAAGTAAGGGGAGATGATACAAACTTCTTTGACTATGTAGACAAGTAATTGTTGTTGATTATGCAACCAATAAATCAGATTAATCTTGATGCCCCTCAGCTCAGAATCGATTATATATATGCGGCATTTTTCATCTTTACAGACAGTCAATCTTGAAACACCAGCAATTCCAGTAGAGACTAAAAGACAAATTATAAATACAATATGCATATCAACACTGTGCTACCAGTTCCAAACATGGACACAGACAAAAAAAACAAGAAAGGAAAATTACCACATGTGAAATGAGATGCTTGAGGAAAGCTGTATATAAAACAAGAAGAGACCATATAAGAAATGACAAATTAGAAGAACCTGCTATTCGATTTATTGAAAAACAGAGACTCAAATGGTTTGGCAACTTGTTGAGAATGAACCCGAATAAATCAGTTGCAAGAGCGTACAACATGAAAATGAAATCATCAAGAGGAAGGGGCAGCTCAAGAAAAAAATGGATTGATGGAGTTACAGACACCCTAAAACTCTACAATAGCACAGCATATCAAGCGACTGAGCGTGCATATCTCGAGAAGCAATCATTAATTAAACCTGCTAAACCTAACGGTAAAAAAGCAGAGAAGGAGAAAAGAAAGAAAAAAGAAGACAGACGGTCAATTGGCAAGTGTTTTACTGGGACAATTTCTGAGTTTGCTCGTCTTTCAGTTCATCTCTATGTTTCTTGTCAAAAGATTCTGCATCTTTGCGCAATATTGTTGTCTACATAACTCGGTCATCAGCTAGTTTTCTTCCCCGTTTGTTGTGACTGATAGAAATGTTCTTCATTGAAGCCTTTCAGACATCCTTATATCTGAGCAGTTGTATGCATTGAAGCCTTTCAGACATCTTTATATCTGAGCAGTTGTATGCATTGAAGCCTTTCAGACATCTTTATATCTGAGCAGTTGTATGCGTTGAAGCCTTTTCCATTTCGAAAGCTCACATAACATCAATTCAAATATTTTCACAGAAGACGGAAAACTCGATAGATAATAAAGACAAGGTGTCAAAAAGCAAATGCAGCTGGCACCATTACTACAACACCCAAAGATCAAAATGGAAGTGAAAAGACATATGATAAAAAGTATTTTCGTATCAACACTTTGTTACCAGTGCCAAATTTCGTCTCTGACAGCAACACACAACAGAAAGCTCACCACATGTGAAATGAAATGCTTGAGGAAGGCAGTGGGGGTCACCAAAAAAGATAGACTACGAAATGAGGACATCAGAAACAGAATGGGCATAACTTCATGCACCGAATACATCGAAAGACAACAAATTTAGTGGTTTGGGCATTTAATGAGAATGAAATACAAAAAACCCCCAATAACAGCATCAACTAAAAAGTGATCGGGTACTACAGCTAAGGGAAGACCAAGACCACACTACATAAACACGGATATAACACAACAAGGGCGACTCATCTAGCCCTAGAACGCAAATTAACGCTCACATCCCTACGCTTAACGCAAGAGTGGACAGCCAACTACATCTTCCACCTGGGAATTAACAATAGACATAATACCACCTGTTGTGATATGCGGTTATTGTCCATTCTTATCACATGACCTAGCCATCTTTGTCTTCTACTGCTGAGCATGCCCATGATGGCAAGTTTACACGTTGTAGTGCTTCAGAGTTGGTTATCTTGTCGCACCACTTGATGTTTATAAACGTGCGGAGACAAGGAAGGTGAAAGAGGTATTCTCTTGTGCCTTGAGTAGGTTATCCATGTTTCTGAGCCATATAGTGAAGATCTAATTACACAGGCTCGATATAATTCTGTACAAGGAAGATGAAAGAGGTCTTCTCTTGTGCCTTGAGTAGGTTATCCATGTTTCTGAGCCATATAGTGAAGATCTAATTACACAGACTCGATATAATTCTGTACAAGGAAGGTGAAAGAGGTCTTCTCTTGTGCCTTGAGTAGGTTATCCATGTTTCTGAGCCATATAGTGAAGATCTAATTACACAGGCTCGATATAATTCTGTACAAGGAAGATGAAAGAGGTCTTCTCTTGTGCCTTGAGTAGGTTATCCATGTTTCTGAGCCATATAGTGAAGATCTAATTACACAGACTCGATATAATTCTGTACAAGGAAGGTGAAAGAGGTCTTCTCTTGTGCCTTGAGTAGGTTATCCATGTTTCTGAGCCATATAGTGAAGATCTAATTACACAGGCTCGATATAATTCTGTACAAGGAAGGTGAAAGAGGTATTCTCTTGTGCCTTGAGTAGGTTATCCATGTTTCTGAGCCATATAGTGAAGATCTAATTACACAGGCTCGATATAATTCTGTACAAGGAAGGTGAAAGAGGTCTTCTCTTGTGCCTTGAGTAGGTTATCCATGTTTCTGAGCCATATAGTGAAGATCTAATTACACAGGCTCGATATAATTCTGTACAAGGAAGGTGAAAGAGGTATTCTCTTGTGCCTTGAGTAGGTTATCCATGTTTCTGAGCCATATAGTGAAGATCTAATTACACAGGCTCGATATAATTCTGTACAAGGAAGGTGAAAGAGGTATTCTCTTGTGCCTTGAGTAGGTTATCCATGTTTCTGAGCCATATAGTGAAGATCTAATTACACAGGCTCGATATAATTCTGTACAAGGAAGGTGAAAGAGGTCTTCTCTTGTGCCTTGAGTAGGTTATCCATGTTTCTGAGCAAAATAGTGAAGATCTAATTACACAGGCTCGATATAATTCTGTACAAGGAAGGTGAAAGAGGTCTTCTCTTGTGCCTTGAGTAGGTTATCCATGTTTCTGAGCCATATAGTGAAGATCTAATTACACAGGCTCGATATAATTCTGTACAAGGAAGGTGAAAGAGGTCTTCTCTTGTGCCTTGAGTAGGTTATCCATGTTTCTGAGCCATATAGTGAAGATCTAATTACACAGGCTCGATATAATTCTGTACAAGGAAGGTGAAAGAGGTCTTCTCTTGTGCCTTGAGTAGGTTATCCATGTTTCTGAGCCATATAGTGAAGATCTAATTACACAGGCTCGATATAATTCTGTACAAGGAAGGTGAAAGAGGTCTTCTCTTGTGCCTTGAGTAGGTTATCCATGTTTCTGAGCCATATAGTGAAGATCTAATTACACAGGCTCGATATAATTCTGTACAAGGAAGGTGAAAGAGGTATTCTCTTGTGCCTTGAGTAGGTTATCCATGTTTCTGAGCCATATAGTGAAGATCTAATTACACAGGCTCGATATAATTCTGTACAAGGAAGGTGAAAGAGGTATTCTCTTGTGCCTTGAGTAGGTTATCCATGTTTCTGAGCCATATAGTGAAGATCTAATTACACAGGCTCAATATAATTCTGTACAAGGAAGGTGAAAGAGGTATTCTCTTGTGCCTTGAGTAGGTTATCCATGTTTCTGAGCCATATAGTGAAGATCTAATTACACAGGCTCGATATAATTCTGTACAAGGAAGGTGAAAGAGGTATTCTCTTGTGCCTTGAGTAGGTTATCCATGTTTCTGAGCCATATAGTGAAGATCTAATTACACAGGCTCGATATAATTCTGGAACCAACAGGGACACCGAAAGAAAGGGTAGCCTAGAAATACATGGAGACGAGATTTGAAGGCAAATATCAACAACATAAAAAAAGAGCTGCAGGGAGCCACAGGAGATAGCTAGAGATGGGAAAACTTGACATGAGTTGGTTGAGGGCATGGAGACGAGATTTGAAGGCAAATATGAACAACATAAAAAAAGAGCTGCAGGGAGCCGCAGGAGATAGCTAGAGATAGGACAACTTGACATGAGTTGGTTGAGGGCATGGAGACGAGATTTGAAGGCAAATATCAACAACATAAAAAAAGAGCTGCAGGGAGCCGCAGGAGATAGCTAGAGATAGGACAACTTGACATGAGTTGGTTGAGGGTCTATACCCCATTTCGAGGTTAAAAAGGCAAGAAAGAGAGAGAGAGAGAAGAGAGAAAGAGATATTTTTGAAAATATTTGCATAAAGTAAATAAGACAACCCGAAACAGAACCATAAACGTACTATACACATGCAGTTGTGTTCGTGACAGAGAAAACACTTGATCGTCTTCGCTCATCGACATGGCACTTGTTGGTGATGATTTCATAAACGTACTATACACATGCAGTTGTGTTCGTGAAAGAGAAAACACTTGATCGTCTTCGCTCATCGACATGGCACTTGTTGGTGATGATTTCATAAACGTACTATACACATGCAGTTGTGTTCGTGAAGAGAAACACTTGATCGTCTTCGCTCATCGACATGGCACTTGTTGGTGATGATTTCATAAACGTACTATACACATGCAGTTGTGTTCGTGACAGAGAAAACACTTGATCGTCTTCGCTCATCGACATGGCACTTGTTGGTGATGATTTCATAAACGTACTATACACATGCAGTTGTGTTCGTGACAGAGAAAACACTTGATCGTCTTCGCTCATCGACATGGCACTTGTTGGTGATGATTTCATAAACGTACTATACACATGCAGTTGTGTTCGTGAAAGAGAAAACACTTGATCGTCTTCGCTCATCGACATGGCACTTGTTGGTGATGATTTCATAAACGTACTATACACATGCAGTTGTGTTCGTGAAAGAGAAAACACTTGATCGTCTTCGCTCATCGACATGGCACTTGTTGGTGATGATTTCATAAACGTACTATACACATGCAGTTGTGTTCGTGAAAGAGAAAACACTTGATCGTCTTCGCTCATCGACATGGCACTTGTTGGTGATGATTTCATAAACGTACTATACACATGCAGTTGTGTTCGTGAAAGAGAAAACACTTGATCGTCTTCGCTCATCGACATGGCACTTGTTGGTGATGATTTCATAAACGTACTATACACATGCAGTTGTGTTCGTGAAAGAGAAAACACTTGATCGTCTTCGCTCATCGACATGGCACTTGTTGGTGATGATTTCATAAACTTACTATACACATGCAGTTGTGTTCGTGAAAGAGAAAACACTTGATCGTCTTCGCTCATCGACATGGCACTTGTTGGTGATGATTTCATAAACGTACTATACACATGCAGTTGTGTTCGTGAAAGAGAAAACACTTGATCGTCTTCGCTCATCGACATGGCACTTGTTGGTGATGATTTCATAAACGTACTATACACATGCAGTTGTGTTCGTGAAAGAGAAAACACTTGATCGTCTTCGCTCATCGACATGGCACTTGTTGGTGATGATTTCATAAACGTACTATACACATGCAGTTGTGTTCGTGAAAGAGAAAACACTTGATCGTCTTCGCTCATCGACATGGCACTTGTTGGTGATGATTTCATAAACTTACTATACACATGCAGTTGTGTTCGTGAAAGAGAAAACACTTGATCGTCTTCGCTCATCGACATGGCACTTGTTGGTGATGATTTCATAAACGTACTATACACATGCAGTTGTGTTCGTGAAAGAGAAAACACTTGATCGTCTTCGCTCATCGACATGGCACTTGTTGGTGATGATTTCATAAACGTACTATACACATGCAGTTGTGTTCGTGAAAGAGAAAACACTTGATCGTCTTCGCTCATCGACATGGCACTTGTTGGTGATGATTTCATAAACGTACTATACACATGCAGTTGTGTTCGTGAAAGAGAAAACACTTGATCGTCTTCGCTCATCGGCATGGCACTTGTTGGTGATGATTTCATAAACGTACTATACACATGCAGTTGTGTTCGTGAAAGAGAAAACACTTGATCGTCTTCGCTCATCGGCATGGCACTTGTTGGTGATGATTTCATAAACGTACTATACACATGCAGTTGTGTTCGTGAAAGAGAAAACACTTGATCGTCTTCGCTCATCGACATGGCACTTGTTGGTGATGATTTCATAAACGTACTATACACATGCAGTTGTGTTCGTGAAAGAGAAAACACTTGATCGTCTTCGCTCATCGACATGGCACTTGTTGGTGATGATTTCATAAACGTACTATACACATGCAGTTGTGTTCGTGAAAGAGAAAACACTTGATCGTCTTCGCTCATCGACATGGCACTTGTTGGTGATGATTTCATAAACTTACTATACACATGCAGTTGTGTTCGTGAAAGAGAAAACACTTGATCGTCTTCGCTCATCGACATGGCACTTGTTGGTGATGATTTCATAAACGTACTATACACATGCAGTTGTGTTCGTGAAAGAGAAAACACTTGATCGTCTTCGCTCATCGACATGGCACTTGTTGGTGATGATTTCATAAACGTACTATACACATGCAGTTGTGTTCGTGAAGAAAAACACTTGATCGTCTTCGCTCATCGACATGGCACTTGTTGGTGATGATTTCATAAACGTACTATACACATGCAGTTGTGTTCGTGAAAGAGAAAACACTTGATCGTCTTCGCTCATCGACATGGCACTTGTTGGTGATGATTTCATAAACGTACTATACACATGCAGTTGTGTTCGTGAAAGAGAAAACACTTGATCGTCTTCGCTCATCGACATGGCACTTGTTGGTGATGATTTCATAAACGTACTATACACATGCAGTTGTGTTCGTGAAAGAGAAAACACTTGATCGTCTTCGCTCATCGACATGGCACTTGTTGGTGATGATTTCATAAACGTACTATACACATGCAGTTGTGTTCGTGAAAGAGAAAACACTTGATCGTCTTCGCTCATCGACATGGCACTTGTTGGTGATGATTTCATAAACGTACTTTACACATGCAGTTGTGTTCGTGAAAGAGAAAACACTTGATCGTCTTCGCTCATCGGCATGGCACTTGTTGGTGATGATTTCATAAACGTACTATACACATGCAGTTGTGTTCGTGAAAGAGAAAACACTTGATCGTCTTCGCTCATCGGCATGGCACTTGTTGGTGATGATTTCATAAACGTACTATACACATGCAGTTGTGTTCGTGAAAGAGAAAACACTTGATCGTCTTCGCTCATCGACATGGCACTTGTTGGTGATGATTTCATAAACGTACTATACACATGCAGTTGTGTTCGTGAAAGAGAAAACACTTGATCGTCTTCGCTCATCGACATGGCACTTGTTGGTGATGATTTCATAAACGTACTATACACATGCAGTTGTGTTCGTGAAAGAGAAAACACTTGATCGTCTTCGCTCATCGACATGGCACTTGTTGGTGATGATTTCTGCGATGCATCCACAGTCACTAAACATTTTGACATTTTCCCTGAAAGCACCATAATTAGTTTTCATCTCAAGAAATGGAGTGTGCAACAAGAGTTGCGATGTGTACCCACTGACGTCACCTTGTTGCCACGGAAGTTATTACATGACAGAAATGGAACCCATATTATTGTCCAACGTCGTGTCCCATTATTCATTGACCAAGGGATACTTCAAAGTTGACAATGATCCCCCATAAATACGTGTTGCTGAGTACGAGCCGCGTTGAGGCAAGTTTCTATATTTTAATAGTTCTTCTTACATCACAGTTTTCTACAACAAACACACTCTTCTTCAAAACTGAAATGAACTGTTCTCTTCTATGCAAATGTCACGACAATGCTTTGGAAAATGCGATGAAGCAGTACACAGTTAAACATTTTGTCATTATGGGTGGCAAGTATAGGCCAGAACTCAACTATTTCGACGCAAAATCTGAGTATATGATATTCCTGGGCACGTTTGCTCCTATTTTGCATCGAATTGCTCAAGTTACTTGTGAATTGTCTGATGGACTGTCGCACTCAATCATGTCTCTACTCAATGGTATCGATGAGCTGATGGATACATCTTTAGAAGTCAAATGTCACAAAGGCGAGGACTTGATCTGGGATGCACCTTCCTGGCATACGTCGTTTAATATATTTGTCAGCGAGCACTGTACGATCATTACACCAGAGAGAAACAATTTTGCTGTTATTCCGATGAATATGTGGATTTTAGACGTTGAGAAAGGAGGGCCAAATATGCTAGATATGTTTGACATAAAATACACAATGAATACAGTCACTTTATCTATAATGGGCTCACGTGCAGCGAGTACACCAAAACACTGGTTAGAGAAGTATATGGTGTCAGCATCTGTTATCAGCCTACAAGACAACAATTTGGAGCATTTTGATTGCCCCTTGCAGTTTACTAAACGATTGGATACGCTAAACTTGAATGGTAATAAACTCTCTCACATTCCTGAGTGCGTGTTAGATCCATATCAGATTAGAGTGAATTATCTGTCACTAGCCAAGAATCATATAACTGATCTGACGTTGATATATGAGGTTCCAGAGAGTTCCAATGTACCAGACATTAGAATTATAAATCTTAGCTTCAACCAGATCAGAAGCATTGAGGCAATACGAGATATGGGCAACCTTACCGTGCTGGATCTCAGTCACAACGCCATCAGAGATATCACGGAGGATGCATTCGATCACTTGAGTCACTTGCAAGTTCTGAACCTAAACCACAACAAAATACACAGCATAGGCGTACGTGGGCTCAACCATAATCTCAAAATAAACTATATTGACCTCAGCTGGAACTTTATGACTTCGATTAAGCCAGAGCAGCTTCCACTGGGGCCACATTCTCTGACATTAGACATGCGTCACAACAGGCTCATTTACCCTCCGTTTAAAGATTGCTTTAAAGATAGATTGGGACATTTCAATATTGAATTATATGCTTCTGGTAACCCATTCTTTTGTGACTGTCAAATGCTTGAATTTGAAAATTGTCAAAAATGGGTTGATAACAAATCCAATTACGTAAGAAAAAGTGTCTTTCTTGACCTGGAAGACATGAAGTGCTCGGCTCCACAGGGTTGTGTGGACATGCGCTTAAGTGAAATGAGTTTTTACAACAAATGTATGATGATTGAAGATTGTCCTCCATTGTGCACTTGTGTATTATTGAATGTCGAAAGACTAGTGGTAAATTGTTCTTCCAGACGCCTTATGGAGATGCCAGACACCATTCCTATCTTTCCCAACACAAACACAATTCTCTATCTTGATCACAATCCTTTGCAGATGTTGAGTCATCGGCCGTATCTTCGTAGTCTTTCTGAGCTTTATATCGATAACTGTTTGCTAACTTCAGTAACCCCAGCAGCTATGGCATCTTTACAGAATATTGGAGTAATGACACTACACAATAACCTTCTGCAGAAGTTACCATCCAGTACGCGTCATATAATACTCAATCGTGCTACAAACGTCACCCTTCACAACAATCGATGGACATGCTCTTGCGACAGTCTATGGTTACCTCTTTGGCTCAGCAAACACAAGTCGTCTCTGTGGATGCCAGGAAATATTGTCTGCAACTATTTGAGAAAACCCGTTGAGGAACTCAGCGATTTGGACTTGAACTGCAACCCTTCTTCATACGTAGACACTTTCCTAGCCATTAGCCTAGCTCTGTCATCCATTGTGTCCACACTTGTTATTGTCATCTGTTATCGCTCAGAGATCAACGTACTTTTGTACTCCAAACTAGGCTTGCGTCTCGGATACAGTTTTTCCTACGGAGATTTCTTCAATCCTTATGATGCATTCGTGTCCTACAGTCAAGACAATTACCGCTGGGTGGTTGACACACTCGTTCCACATCTGGAGAACGGGCCCAAAAAATATCGACTGTGTCTCCATTACAGAGATTTTCCAACCGGAGAATCAGTAATAGACAATTTACCTTGGGCTATTCGTCTCAGTCGCTGCGCAGTTCTAGTACTCAGCAAAGATTTCCTGAAAAAGGAATGGTGCATCATGGAAGTCAGGACAGCATTTCAACGCTTGCTTCTTGTCGCTAATAGACTTATTATCATAGCGACAGATGATATCAACATTGATGAGTTGTCTCCTGACTTGCGAGCGTATATGAATACACACGAGTATTTACGAGTAGGAGAACCATGCTTCTGGGATAAGCTGGAAATGTTCTTGCCACCAAAACCGTTCTCGAAAGAGTCAGACCCAGTACCAACATTCAGTAGAAACTCAGGTGGAGACAGTTTTTTGGAAGGAATCCCAGAGAAGTTTGAGGAAACTGGAGTTTCAGAACTCTCAGAAATGTCCTGCAGGCCAACAGAAATGACTGATAATGACATCTGAGATGTTCTTGCGAAAATGCGTCTATCTGTAGAAGTGAATGCACATTGTATATGACCATATGTGTGCTAAAGTATAGATTATATTCATGTAGCATTCTCTACTGGAAGAGAATGTTCCAGCCCAGAAAATGAACTGCATATGTGTGTATGTATACATATTTGTAAGTGATATAATTGAGATTCAGAATGTGTGAGATGAGATATAGATGATGGAGATATACTCACACTTAGTCTCGCAACTTTGACTTTGTTGGTAGCGATGTGTAAGTCGACAAATTGGTGGATCAACTAGAGACTTACTTAACGTTTGCAGTTGTTGCCGTTATGTGCCCTCTACGCCTACATCATTTATATCTGCTAAGTATGCAACGATACAGTTTGAAAGATAGTATGTACTGTGTAACTTGACTACGCCTGGTAGGTCTCCTCAAAGATAGTGTGCCGTGTAACTTGACTACGCCTGGTAGGTCTACTCAAAGATAGTGTGCTGTGTAACTTGACTAGGCCTGATACTCAAATATAATGTTCTGCGTAATTGTACAATACCTTATATAAAAGTTCTGCTACATATTTTGCTGTCTGGGTTTCAGAATTTCATTTTTGGTTTTCAACCATCATCATCAGGTGCAGTCTCCTCATCGAAGGCTGGCTGCAATGGGCATCCTACATCCCATGTATTCTGCTTGGATGTTGCGCTCTTCCAGGCTGTAATACCCGTTCCATTTTTCTCTGTCCATCTCTTGATTTTTATCTGCCACTTGTGTCTCGGTCTTCCTCTGGCTCGATGTCCTTTACATTTCTCTTTTAATAAGTTTATGACCAATGTGTCATGTCTCTTTATGTGTCAGAAATATTTTATTTGTTTTGTTACTTTATGTAGTATTCTTTCTTCATTTCTAGGTTTTATAAAATTTCTATATCTGTCTGGTTTTCTTTCCATGAAATACGATCTATTATTCTTTATATCCACATCTCAAAGTCCTTAATTCTGTTTTTTAAATGTTTGTTTATTGTCCATGTTTCTGATCTATACAAAAGTGCAGAGTAAATATAGCACTTGATAATGCTCATCTTTAACTGATTTGTTATCTGTTTGGATGTTAGTTATTTATTCATGTCATGGAATGTACTTTTGGTCATTGCTAATATCTTCTTAATCTCTTTTTCACATTTATCATCATCTGTAATAAAGTGTCCTAGATATAGGATATTGTTTACTTGCTTTAGTAATTCTCTGAGTATTTTTAAAATCATGTTTGACTTCTCCCTTACTTTGCTGATAACAATAATATTTGTTTTTCTCAATGTGAATGTCCAGTCAATATTCCTTGCTAGTTTTGTCTAGTTTGTCTGCTAGTTCTGCTAGTTCTTGCTCATTCTCAGCTACAAATACTGTATCATCTGTATATCTTTGGTATATCTATGTTATTTGCAACAATATTTTTTACTTGTTAGAAATATTAGCTACATTATAGAAATAAGGATTTGTATAAATCTCATTATCTTTCTTCAGTTTTTCGAACCCTTGGTATTCATTGCAGCAGATATCACCCGCATCCATTTTTCTCTGTTTTTAGCCTTCTCTGTTCAATTGTTAACTACTAATATTTCTAGGTCTACGTCAATGTTATCTCTCTATTGTTTTCTTGGGAGAAGGGCTCTGAAGATAGAAAGAACAATTGACAGGAGCAGACTAGAAGAGACTCCTTTGTCTTGGGGTTTGAAGTGTGAAACTAACGATCCCACCGTTGTGATGCATGTATTACTGTTTAAAAACGAATCTCATTATAAGCTAGATAATACCTTGTTATAAATGGTTCTTTCTTATAGATTTCTCATCCTTTAATAGCTTGTCTTGAACAGATCTTTGTCCCCCTAACAGTCCTTCGGAATCTATCTCTCTCTCTCTCTCTCTCATGGGCCAGATGTTCAGCATCTGCTGTCCTGATGTTCCTTCAATCAGCAGTTCCATCCTCATACCATCTCTCTCCATGGTTTTCCTCTTCTCTTCATCTCTTCATTGCCAGGATACCTCCTTCCATAATGATCTTCTCTAACTCTTCACGTTTTTGATATGCCTAAAATATTCAGATTTTCCTATTCCTACTTGCAATATCAGCCAGGTTTAGAAAAACAAATTTGAGTTTCTTCTGGATAGATCTATTTTATAGCTATCTTTATACTGTAGTAGAGAATACCTTGAAATAAGTGTTTCTATACCAGATTAAATAATATTCCTTGCTACACATACCTTGTTACATACTACTAACACTGCTTTACATTTGTATACGCTAGATTGAAGTGCACCTCAATATAAATATTTATATACTAGATCAGAGAATACCTTACTATAAATATTTATGTGTTGAATTCCCGTAAATCTTGCTATATAAATATGTATTTACTAGATTAGATAATATCTCTATATATTGGTTATTTTATGTTTGTTTAGAGAATTACTTTTCTATAAATGTACACATGCTACTTTAGAAAATATTTGGCTAAAAATGTTGGCATGAAAAAGTTTGCAATTTGCCATTAATGTTAATGTTTGTATCATAATAATACAATTTGAGGGGTGTCCATAAATGTCTGTGTAGATGGTTATAGAACATTATGATGTAACTTAGTTATATTAGTACTAACATCATAACACTCCAGACATGTCTATATGTGCTCCGATCTCTGCTACAGCAAATCCAACAGCATCCAGTGGCCCAACACGCCAGTTTGATGTTCATTAATCAATCTTTTGCATATTCGGTATGTTGTTCTTTTTGGGCAGTACGAATATCGACACCCATCTCTCTCAATCTGGTCAGTGACTGGATTTCACAGCCCTGAAATCCTCCGTTCGGAAAGACTCTCTCTATGTGTTAATAATGTCATTTTGGTCGTTCGCAGCTCCCTCTGATGTCATAGTCATGCCAGCCTGTCTATCAGCTCGCTCATTACCCCTGACTCCTGCGTGCCCAGGAACAAAATGTAGTTGAGTTCTCTGATATCTGTCTGTAGAAGTACCTCCACCCAGTTTCGTCTCACCACTACTGTTTCGACTTTGCGAATCATACTCATGGAG
Organism: Arion vulgaris; assembly: GCA_020796225.1. Classification (NCBI taxonomy): domain Eukaryota; kingdom Metazoa; phylum Mollusca; class Gastropoda; order Stylommatophora; family Arionidae; genus Arion; species Arion vulgaris. The sequence goes on along the minus strand of CM036753.1, from coordinate 109,719,177 downwards.
TCACTGAGTATGAAAACACAGGGGTAGTCATGGGATGCCATCGACGTCAACGCCTATATAACCGCCCGTACCTCCATTGTCAAACTACTTGCGGTTGTCGTCGCGTAGACCCCACTGGCATCTCTTATTATTTTTCCTCCTGAGAGGGCTGAAAAATCCCACTCAGAGCGTTGTTGGCGAATGACTGAACTATCGGTGTAAATAATTACATATTTCATTGACGTTAATTATGTCGTAAATGTCAATATATAGGCTAACTATTTGATATGCATATCGATATCTATAATCTTAACTAGCGGACATATGCAAACGAGACTTGAAGGTGTGTGATATGAATATAGCAAACTGGGAACTACTTGGATGGAACAGATTCAACTGGACTCTGGCTCTGGACACTAGTCTGAGAACTTTTTGAAGCTACTTGCTAATATAAAATATGCCAGAAATAATATCAGAAGTATACAGCGGTCTCCACACCTCTTCTTTCTTTCTTCTTCTTGATGTGATCTACACTAATTGTCTCCGGAGACTAAGATAGTTCCGTTATATTGTCAGAGAAATTAAAAGGGTTTAAAGACGAAGCATTGACTTCATTGTACTGGGTTTTATCTCATATGGCTCGGTCCCTCTCAGCAGAAATGACACGCCATCTGCCGAGAGTAATGTACATAACACGAACTCCGTAGCTCTGGCAACAATTCTAGAGATCTCTGGAAAATAATGAACTCGTCAACAGATCGGTCTGTCCTGATTCGAACCACGACATTCGGGAAGAAGGAAAGGCGTAACTACTTAGCTATAAAAAGGTAGAACCCCATGTCAGACAAATGTTTCCTGTAAATGTTACAATAATTAGACACAAATTTGATATCAATGTTGATATATTTTGTAGTCAGATCAACATTTTGTTATAAACGTTGTAGGTTATACAAGTTGTAATAACAGTTTAATTGGAATCAATGCTCCATATTGATCGTTGCCTGCAATCAATGCTTACAGCCTAGCATATCAGTTCCCTACATATATATTGAAACGTTCAGCATATATCAATTCTGATATATCTTGCTGATATCAGTCTACTTTATTATTGTTATATCGTTGCTAGTTATCAATTGTATATATCAGTTTAGTGACTGATTATCAATTGCCTCCCATATATTGGTTATCCTGTCGCTGAACTCTTATTGTTTGTTTGTTATGTAGGATTACAACCTCTTAACTGAGTCGTCCTTTCAATCGAAGGACGAGTATTTTTTGCTTATATCAGAGCGTGTAGGCCAACAAACAAGAAAGAGAATTAACTCCTTGCAAGAGAATCCAAGATTAGAGGTCGGCTGTACTTGTTTGTTTGGTAGGGGATTAAAGCTTCTTTAAGCCGAGGCACGCTTCTTTCAACCTAAGGCGAACCTTTTATTGGTTATATCAGAACGTGTAGGCCAACAAACATGAAAAATAAGAATGAACTCCTTTCGGAAATAATTTCTCTATAATTATTAAGTAACCTGTGCTACTATTTATAACACAGACAAATCTGTTTAGTCATGAGAGAAACCTTTCATTTCAATTTATTTTTCAGCCAATTACTGTCACAATTACCATAACTATATATAATATATATATGTACACTTTTCTCTAGGTGCGACGCAATTTATTCTTGAGATGGGAGGTAGTCCGATGAATTAAACAAGAATGTTCGATCAACTTATTTCCCCTTGTGTTTTTCTGTGAGCAGTTGTAATTTTTTGTTAATGAAATGTTCGTCTTGGTTTCATCTTGCTCGTTGTCACAGTGTATTCACATTTATATCTTTTCATAATTTGTCCAAAGATTTTAGTTGTTTCTTTCTGATGAGTTTTATAATAGATCTGTTCTTGTCTGCTTTCGGGAAAACATCAGTTGTCATCTTTTAGTCCATGATATTCTCATCATTTTTCGGTAAAACCATATCGCTGTAGCCTCATAGATTTTAATTTATTATTCTTGTTTTTTATTGTCATGATTCACGCCCGCAGCGGAAAGCATGGAAACTCTCGAAATTCCCCCCACTCCCATCCACGAAGAATAATAATGTTTCATTTACAACTGCATTGCAAGGAAGACAACGTGCATACAGTTAGACATACTTTAACATTACTATTTCGGTAGTCTATGTGGCCAAGGGCTAATGTGCTTGCCTTGCGTTCTGAAGGTTGTGGCTTACAGACCTCTGTTTAGACAAATGTGGACCACTGTATAGACAAATATATACGAGCCACTGTATAGACAAATATATACGAGCCACTGTATAGACAAATATATACGAGCCACTGTATAGACAAATATATACGAGCCATATATAAAAAATATTCCATAGCTTTTTCAAAACTTAGGGTATAAACTGTCTATCACTTCACATTTCTATGTCCAAGTGTTCAGGATCTAGGAGGACCAATTCATTTCATCACATGGAGAACGTTGAATCTGGGATTCAACTCAACATCCTTTCTATCTCCGAGTAATCCATGACCATGATGGATAACATATACTCACATATAATCACATATAAAGATTAAAATGGCATACAAAAATCAACCTTCATCTATTAATAAATATCATGTAAAATACAATAAAACTAGCTTTTACATTGGTGAAATTGATTTTATTTTTAAAATGATGAGAATCATTTATCAAAATGAATATCAATGAAATTCATATGCACATATATATGTATATGATATATCATGATTATTACTACATCATAGTGAGTTCTAACGTAAACATACATAATCTTTCCTTGTAAACAGAACATAATGTAGTTTACATATAAGACTGAAAAATCAAGTTTCTTGATTTTGTTACTGCTACAATATATCGATTGTTGAATACTAAAAAAAATCAATAAATCAAGTGATCAAATTCCGCAGTCTTCAGACACCAGTCACAACAATCTGTTTAGAAGTTAGCAATGATAAACTGACATAACTTATAGCCTGTCTTAGAACTAGATGAAAGGTAAAAATTATAAGGGTCTGAAGACGACAGATTGACTTCATTGCACTGGGGTTTCCCCATATGGCTCCGTCCCTGTAGGAAGAAATGGCAGGCCATCTAACGAGAGTGTTGAAGGAAATGTGAACTCTGTAGCTCCAACAACAATCACAGGGATCTCATGAAAATTTTACATGTCGCTCAATCCAGACTCGAACTCACAATCTTCAGAATGACAGGCAAATGTTTTAATCACTTCACCATAGATAGCAAATGTTTTAATCACTTCACCATAGATAGCAAATGTTTTAATCACTTCACCATAGATAGCCCAGTTTTAAGGTAATTTAATAACATATGTAGAGGGTTCTAGCATCCATGATTTTGGTGGATCTACACACTGTTCTCGAGACGTAGACGATGCCAGCAATAAGAGAGCAGACACGTTCACATCAAAAGGGTCGATGGTGCAGATGTTGGCGATGGGGAAAAGGAGTAGACTAATATTAGCTTAGCAACCTTTTGTTGGATAGTGAAATTGTGATTGATTGGGATGATTAGGAACATTGCTATCACATACATTTCTAATTAAACATTGTCCTATTTTATATAAAGACGATATGGCATAATAGTTTTTCAGATCTTCTGGTCTCTTGTCTGAGTGTGTATATCTTGAACGTAGAGAACTACATCAGCCAATTTTCTTCGATTTTGAGTTCTTTCTGGATAGATTTATTTGTTCTTGTATATCATGGATAGAGAAGAGAACAAATGGGTATATCCAGAAAAAACTCAAAATCGAAGAAAACTGACTGATGATACAATAATAATGAGAAAATTAAAGTATTTTGAACATATAAAAAGACACGAAGGACTGGAGAAGATAATCACGGAAGGAGGCATACCGGCAAAGAAGAGAAGAGGAAGATCACAGAGAAGATGGATTCATGATGTAACTGATGGTTTTAGCATGACAGCTGCAGAGGCAGGAAATCTGGACCATGAGAGAGAGAAAGAGAAAGACATTCCGAACAACTGTTAAGGTGGCAAAGTTCTGCTCAGGCCTAGCTATTTAATAATGATGACTAAATGTAACTTTCAGATCTACTGTTGTCTGTTTGTGTTCATATTTCACATACTAGAGTCCAACTTTTCATATTCCACACACTAGAGTCCAACTTTCAGGTTTACTGTTGTGTTCATATTTGACATACTAGAGTTCAACTTTTCATATTCCACACACTAGAGTCTAACTTTCAGGTTTACCTTTGTGTTTATAAATCACATACTAGAGTCCAACTTTCAGATCTACTGTTAGCTTATTGTAGATTTGTTTTGCATATTCCAGTAGACGTTTTGAATGAATGCATTCACTAAATATCTGTATATTTTCAAGAATCATCATCATCATCCTGATCTAGCTTAGCCTTGTTATAACTTTCCTTCCATGGCAGCAGCTCTAAATGCATTCCTGCCTTGCCCGCTCTGTTCTGCATCTACCGAAGTCATACATCAGCTCATCTAGGACATCATGCATCCATTTACTCCTACGTCCTCCTTTACCTCGTCTGACCGGTATAATGCCCTCCAGAATGATCTCTAGAGAATCATGTCGTTTTATATGTTCAAAATATTACATTTTCTATTCTTTACTATCCATGTCTCTTCAATTTTATTTTGTTAGAATATGGATATACTTGTTATTTTTCTGTAAATGGTATTCTTTTCTGTACTTTTCTGTAGCACTTTCATAAAATACATTAGTATAATTTTCAACTTATTTATCAATAATTCATCCATGAACAGACATACTTGCTATGGAAAAATACATGTTCTTAAAAATTAAGATGTTGATTGGTCATTAGTTAGTGAACTGACCGTCCGAGTCGTTACCGGGGCCCAAATTTGGGGTGTAAAGAATAGAACCACTGTTACCTGCCATGCATGTCGTAAGAGGCGACTAAGGAGGCTTGGATGAAGATCGGATGCACATGTCCTAAACTTGTAGAAATCTATGCGTTTAGAGGCCTACCAAATCAATGTGCAACGTATACACGTTCTTGGCAAAGATCAAACATATCACAAAGGGATTAAAATTGTTCGTAAAGAACGAACGCAAAGAAGAAGAAGAAGGAGTGAACTGACGTCACAGCACTCCGAATAGACCCATATGTGATCAGTCTCCTCTAACAGATAACGAAGTGTATGCATACTTATGGTACCTATGGCTCTCTTGTTAAACACATTTCTCTCTCTGCACCTCAAGAATCTAGCTCTACTTGTAATTCCAAAAACTCCTTAAATTGTTGGATTGATTTAACGTCAACGTTATGATGTTGAACTTAGTCAAAGGCTTTTAAATAGTCAACACAGAATTTATACAAATCTATGTTGTACTCTCAGCCTCTTTTAATTATGATTCTCATGTTAAATATATCATCTCTTGTACATTTGCTTCTTCTAATAGTGGCTTGAATAATATTTACCTCTTCTTCCAGAACTCTCCTACAAGTGTTCTAATAACTTAGTTATGCCTTATTACTCTTAAACTATTCAATCAAAGACAACAATCATAACAATCATTAGATGTTTACAGGAACAATCACACATGTGATAATTACACTTTGTTCCCTATGACCACTACTAAATCTTCTTGTTCCCTGGGGAATATAGCACTACAACACAAATACAGATCTTCATAGGTTTTCATTTTTGACCAGCTTCTTTAGCTCCACAAATTATTCTCAGAATGATATTTCCTACTCTTGCGATTTGACATGGACAAATAAATTACATTATTACATAAGAAAGGAAAAATGAAATATTAAAAAATGACAAAACTCGACCATAAGCATTTATCAAGAAAAGAAATACACACAAGGAATACTAAACTGCAACATAGTTTTTAAAAATTCATTGTTTCTTTGTGCTTCACCTGGTGTTCTTAGAATTTCATTGTCTCTTTGTGCTTCACCTGGTGTTCTTAGAATTTCATTGTCTCTTTGTGCTTCACCTGGTGTTCTTAGAACGTGTTATTCATTGTCTCTTTGTGCTTCACCTGGTGTTCTTCAAACGTTTTATTCTCACTTATATGTTGCAACAACTCATGTGCTAGAGTGTAACAACTCATGTGATAGAGTGTCTTAGAATGAGATTATGATTATACAGTCCTATTCTAGCATTGAAGCTCATATGACATGCTCATCATGCAGTCTCTGTGCCCATAGCAGGGATGTGAATCTATGTAGTGTCATGCAGCACATTTTCTTCAAATTCAGCTATTATCTTAATAGCCGTCCATCGCAAGCGATGATGACAACAATCTCAGACGTGTACTGTTGCACCTCTCTGGTGTGTGCGGAGGTGACTGTAGAGTCCAATCCTAGAACAGAATCCCCGACCACAGGTGGGGCATACATGATCAAGGTTAGACATGTGCGTGTTGTGTGCTCTGTCTTTTCGCGCTGCTCGTTTTCTCTGTGACTCAACAATACGATGATTCTCAGCTATTCGGGTTCCTCTTTTGTTGTTACAGCGCCACATTTGGCGATCTTGCGCAAGGATTCCCAGCACGTATTGTCTATATCGAAGCATTTCAGAGACACTTTAAGAGTGTCTTTAAAGCGTTTTATTATCTTACAGCAACTGTTTTGGTACATGAGAATCAGTCATATAAAGAACATGGCCTTGTAATGTGACACAAGTTCTCTGCAACATAGTGTTTTATTATTATTTATACAAGGGAAGAAAGATTGCTGTAAAACTATGTGTTAAATGAGAAACATATAAAAACAAAGTAAGGTTATATAAAGTACATAATCAAGATACAGTGATGTTTCGATAAAAAAGCCTTTATCAAGCACAAGGTACAATATAAATGGAATACACATGATGATCCTATATAACAAATATCATGAACACAGTGAACAAATTAATTCTTTAGTGCCCTGAAATGTAAATATGGGAAGAAACAAAAAGAAAATTGAAAAACTAGAAATGGAAAGACAATAAAAATATAAAAGCAAATTTAATATATACACATTATATAAGGATAGTAATGAGAAGAATAGTATATAAGATGAATGCTCAATCTCCTCCATGGAACTGAGACCGATATTTCTTGCTCTCTCAGAAATTTAATATATACACACTTATATAAGGAAGAATGAGAAGAGATAGTATATAAAGATGAATGCTCAATCTCCTCCATGGAACTGAGACCGATATTTCTTGCCTCTCTCAGCAAATTTAATATATACACACTTATATAAGGAAGAATGAGAAGAGATAGTATATTAAGATGAATGCTCAATCTCTCCATGGAACTGAGACCGATATTTCTTGCCTCTCTCAGCAAATTTAATATATACACACTTATATAAGGAAGAATGAGAAGAGATAGTATATTAAGATGAATACATATATTTCATTTTTCAGTATATATTTTTATGTTAATAATTAATCGTTTCACTGTGTCTATAATGTCTGTTGTCTTAGGCCAGCATAGTGTAGACACTTGAGATTTTGGTCCTTATGAGGACTTGAGTATGTTATTACTTATGTTACATCAACCTTGAGATTTGTTTTATCATATTAGTTAGTACACTTGATTGATAAACTGTTGGTCCTAGGTTTAAAAACTTCCGGTTAATGTGGACTTTTTTCATTAGTATTAATGATACCATCCTAGTTGACTTCTTAGTTAGTGGTAAGAACACATTAGACTTACTTTGCATTTTCTGAATTGAATTTTATACAGTTTAATCTGTCAGAATTTCCTGTAACAGGATGATCCCACAAGACATTGGAAGTTTTAACAGAGTGTTAATCTTCTCTGATTTATTTTTCCAAGCAATAATAAATAATGAGTTAAATCATCTTATACTTATTTTCTCATATCTACTTCTTTATATAAGTGTTGGCGGTGAAATGTAGTGATCTTGCGTGTGCTTATTCCAAGGCGTATAGTAAGCTTTTATTCATTTTCTTAAGGTTGTTCTTGATGCATTCGCTTCATCTTTAGTGTGACCTTCCTCTTGTAATATCTACCTGCAGGAAACAACTGGTTTGATATTTATTAAGTATCCAGTCTTATCACATACAACCAAGCTTCTGCAGTCTTATCATACACAACTTATCCCACACAACTTATCCCACACAACTTATCACACTCAACTTATCACACACAGCCAAGCTTCTGCAGTCTTATCACACACAACCAAGCTTCTGACAACATGTGTCAATTGGATACAATCCTCCCCACTACCCTTCACACTAAGAAAATTTTAATTGGATATTCATTTCTACAATTTTATTATTTATTTTTTTTCCCCACAACACAATTCTAACTGGCATACATGCAGTTTGATTTATTAATGTTACCTGGCATATTCCATAAAACTGGTAATTTCTCTGATGGTTTGCCAGATCGTGACATAGTTTTACTGTAGTTAACTTATGAATGCAAGTTTATTATAAATAAAAAAAAGTGTACATGTTTTCAGCTATTAAGAATAGTGCAGCGTCTTGCCCATGTCGGAGACCTGGGTTCAATCCACGATACGGTCAAGGAGTTTTGTAATGTCGGGGGCATGAAGAAAATTCTTAATCTGAACAGTTTTACAGCGACTGCACTAGCCATACTGCCATTAAATTTCACAGGCACAAGTTCCTCCCCCTGTCCTATACTGCCTAAAATGCTGTATTACAGACAGTAATGACAGATAACAGCAGACACCAGTATTAAAACATAAGCTAAGACTATGTATGAATAACAGACCTAGTCCTGCAGACACCAGTATTAAAACATAAGCTAAGACTATGTATGAATAACAGACCTGGTCCTAAACCAGAAGCTCTGATACGTTCAGCTCTTCCAATCAAATCTTTGCCCTTTAGGCAACTCCATATCTGCTTCTTCCTTCAATTCAGTAGTCATCCCAATGTTCCAACATTCACTATACCCAAGAGGCTGTTCACTGACACATCATCTCTCTATCCTGCAGACAACACCTGCTTTCTTGCAACACCCATTTCAACCAGACGGTTCAATGTCTCCCATTCTGTTTTCACATCTGTGGAACAGTAGACATTTATGATGACAATTCTGCCCATCTCACTTGCAACGAATGCCTTTCCAGTTTATTTCCAACTTACCTATTTTTGTTTTTTCAGTGCCAAACTAAAGGTAAACTATTAACAAATAACAGAACTGAGTGCAATGCTGAAAGTTTAGCCTACTAATAAATGGCAAAAACAAGTGCCAAATCAACAGTTTTTCTAGTAATAAAAGTTGCTAGGTCATGAAAGTGGTAGTTATAAAAGATATGATGAAAATTTTGTACATCCATATATACATTTGAACTCATGATAAATACTATAATAATTGGTACAATGCATTCATGATTGCATTAATATACAATAAAATATATTTACATGCCTACATACAGACACAAACATAATATTTTTCTCACTCTCTCACTCTCTTTCTCACACTATTTTTCTTTCTCTCTGTCTACAACTTCTCTTACACTTAACACATATTTATGTCTCCACAAACACAAACTTGTGTCAACTTCACATTTTGATATGAACTCCATACTGCAGTACACTTTAATGAAAATACACATGTATCTACATAAATTCAGCAATGAATTGAATCAATATACATTTGAAAATGTCACTCGTTCAAAACCATTGTGAAGTCAAGTTGTTAGAGCTCTTGCTGTGCAATGGAAATATACCAGAAACTATATCTGATTCATGCATGTTAAATGTAGCTCAGCTTAAACATTATATAAAAAACAGAGTCTAAAGATGAAGGATTGACTTCATTACACCGGGTTTCCCCATATGTCTCCGCTCCTGGCGGCAGAAATGCCATGAATAATCTGCCAACAGTGTTGCACTTAACCACTTGACCATAGAGACCTCCCAAATCATGATATATATATCACTAAGTTAGGTAAAGAATCAGTAACATTATATATAGATCACTAAGTTAGGTAGAGGATCACTAAGTTAGGTAAAGAATCAGTAACAGTATATATAGATCACTAAGTTAGGTAGAGGATCACTAAGTTAGGTAAAGAATCAGTCACATTATATATGGATCACTAAGTTAGGTAGAGGATCAGTAACATTATATATAGATCACTAAGTTAGGTAAAGGATAAGCTAGTAAGAACGAAAGATTTGGCTGAAATCGGATGCCTGTGTCCTAAACGTGTAGAAGTCTATGTATTTAGGGGCCTATCAAACCAATGTGCAACGTATACAGGTTCTTGGCCAAAATCAAACATATCACAAAGAGTGATTAAAATTGGTCGTAAAGAACGAACGCAAAGAAGAAAGAAAATAAAGATTTCAACTCTAAACATTAAATCCTAAAATTCTCCCATTTTATGCTCTCCTCAAGCAGGGACATCTCTAGTGGCTGGGTCTCATCTTGTTCATGGAAAGTGGTCACATTTCTAAGAATCTCCTTTATGCAAAACTGATCTTTGAAAAAAGATCAACTGGAAGACTCCAAAATGCAATTTAAGGATGTCTGTAAGCAAGATTTGAAGGCTCTTGACATAAACACGTGCACATAAGAAACAGTCACTAAAGACGGATGTACCTGGAAAAAGGACATTTGAAGTAAGATGTAGCACTTGAGCAGCACAGTATGATCAAATAAGCAGAAGAAAAGAGGTTTTACTCCAGAATATAATCTCATGTAACGAGATCTGCCTCATCATTTTGGTATGAGAAATGCGACAGAGATGATCACTCCCACATCAGACTTTACAATCATCAGCAGAGATGATCACTCCCACATCAGACTTTATAATCACCAGCAGAGCTGCGAAGTACATATAGAGAAGCACAGTTCTATGGCCATTCAACATTCAAACATTGTTGCTGGAGATACTGTGTAAGTAATCTGCAGCTGAGACTTTCAGTTACATGAAAGGTACTGAGCACCTATTGGGCTTCCCTGAATGTAAAGACATTGATTCTATTCAGTTTTGGAGTTTTATCTTACAAGTTTTTTGTAATTTGGTTAACGGTGACAGTATAATTGACAGTACATTTTCAATGTAAAGAATAAGGACTCAAAATTTGACTGGATGTTAATATATGACTGCAAGTAAACGATTATCTACTAAAATATTAATATCTGACTGCAAGTAAACTATTGTCTACTAATATATTAATATCTGACTGCAAGTAAACTATTATCTACTAAAATATTAATATTTGACTGCAAGTAAACTATTGTCTACTAAAATATTAATATCTGACTGCAAGTAAACTATTATCTACTAAAATATTAATATTTGACTGCAAGTAAACTATTGTCTACTAAAATATTAATATCTGACTGAACATTGTCTACTAAAATATTAATATTTGACTGCAAATAAACTATTATCTACTAAAATATTAATATCTGACTGCAAGTAATATGATCTACTAAAAATATTAATATTTGACTCAATAAACTCATTGTCTACTAAAATATTTATATTTGATGCAAGATAAACTATTTACTACTAAAATATTAATATTTGACTGCAAGTAAACTATTATCTACTAAAAATTACATATTTGGCATGCAAATAAACTATTGTCTACTAAAACTATTAATATCTGACTGAGACTTTGTTACATAAAGTATGAATATCTGTGCGTCTATTAAAAAATATTAATATTTGACTGCAGTAACTATTGTTCTTAAAATATTAATATCTGACTGAAGTAACTATTGTCTACTAATTTAATATTTGACTGAATAACTTTCTCAAATATTAATATCTGACTGCAAGTAAACTATTATCTACTAAAATATTAATATTTGACTGAAAGGTAAACATTGTCTACTAAAATATTAATATTTGACTGCAAGTAAACTATTGTCTACTAAAATATTAATATTTGACTGCAAGTAAACTATTGTCTACTAAAATATTAATATTTGACTGCAAGTAAACTATTGTCTACTAAAATATTAATATCTGACTGCAAGTAAACTATTGTCTACTAAAATATTAATATCTGACTGCAACTATTGTCTACTAAAATATTAATATTTGACTGCAAATAAACTATTATCTACTAAAATATTAATATCTGACTGCAAGTAAACTATTGTCTACTAAAATATTAATATTTGACTGCAAGTAAACTATTGTCTACTAAAATATTAATATTTGACTGCAAGTAAACTATTATCTACTAAAATATTCATATTTGACTGCAAGTAAACTATTGTCTACTAAAATATTAATATCTGACTGCAAGTAAACTATTGTCTACTAAAATATTAATATTTGACTGCAAGTAAACTATTGTATACTAAAATATTAATATCTGACTGCAAGTAAACTATTGTCTACTAAAATATTAATATCTGACTGCAAGTAAACTATTGTCTACTAAAATATTAATATCTGACTGCAAGTAAACTATTGTCTACTAAAATATTCATATTTGACTGCAAGTAAACTATTGTATACTAAAATATTAATATCTGACTGCAAGTAAACTATTGTCTACTAAAATATTAATATCTGACTGCAATCTATTTCTACTAAAATATTAATATTTGACTGCAAATAAACTATTATCTACTAAAATATTAATATCTGACTGCAACTATTGTCTACTAAAATATTAATATTTGACTGCAAGTAAACTATTGTCTACTAAAATATTAATATTTGACTGCAAGTAAACTATTATCTACTAAAATATTAATATCTGACTGCAACTATTGTCTACTAAAATATTAATATTTGACTGCAAGTAAACTATTATCTACTAAAATATTAATATCTGACTGCAAGTAAACTATTGTCTACTAAAATATTAATATTTGACTGCAAGTAAACTATTGTCTACTAAAATATTAATATCTGACTGCAACTGTTGTCTACTAAAATATTAATATTTGACTGCAAATAAACTATTATCTACTAAAATATTAATATTTGACTGCAAGTAAACTATTGTCTACTAAAATATTAATATTTGACTGCAAGTAAACTATTGTCTACTAAAATATTAATATTTGACTGCAAGTAAACTATTTTCTACTAAAATATTAATATCTGACTGCAAGTAAACTATTGTCTACTAAAATATTAATATTTGACTGCAAGTAAACTATTTTCTACTAAAATATTAATATCTGACTGCAACTATTGTCTACTAAAATATTAATATTTGACTGCAAGTAAACTATTGTCTACTAAAATATTAATATTTGACTGCAAGTAAACTATTGTCTACTAAAATATTAATATTTGACTGCAAGTAAACTATTGTCTACTAAAATATTAATATTTGACTGCAAGTAAACTATTATTCTACTAAAATATTAATATTTGACTGCAAGTAAACTATTGTCTACTAAAATATTAATATTTGACTGTAACTATTTTACTAAAATATTAATATCTGACTGCAAGTAAACTATTGTCTACTAAAATATTAATATTTGACTGCAAGTAAACTATTGTCTACTAAAATATTAATATTTGACTGCAACTATTGTCTACTAAAATATTAATATCTGACTGCAAGTAAACTATTGTCTACTAAAATATTAATATTTGACTGCAAGTAAACTATTGTCTACTAAAATATTAATATCTGACTGCAACTATTGTCTACTAAAATATTAATATTTGACTGCAACTATTGTCTACTAAAATATTAATATTTGACTGCAAGTAAACTATTGTCTACTAAAATATTAATATTTGACTGCAAGTAAACTATTGTCTACTAAAATATTAATATTTGACTGCAACTATTGTCTACTAAAATATTAATATTTGACTGCAAGTAAACTATTGTCTACTAAAATATTAATATTTGACTGCAAGTAAACTATTGTCTACTAAAATATTAATATTTGACTGCAAATAAACTATTGTATACTAAAATATTAATATCTGACTGCAAGTAAACTATTGTCTACTAAAATATTAATATTTGACTGCAAGTAAACTATTGTCTACTAAAATATTAATATTTGACTGCAAGTAAACTATTATCTACTAAAATATTAATATTTGACTGCAAGTAAACTATTGTCTACTAAAATATTAATATTTGACTGCAAGTAAACTATTGTCTACTAAAATATTAATATTTGACTGCACCTATTGTCTACTAAAATATTAATATTTGACTGCAAGTAAACTATTGTCTACTAAAATATTAATATTTGACTTCAAGTAAACTATTGTCTACTAAAATATTAATATTTGACTGCAAGTATTGTCTACTAAAATATTAATATCTGACTGCAAGTAAACTATTGTCTACTAAAATATTAATATTTGACTGCAAGTAAACTATTGTCTACTAAAATATTAATATTTGACTGCACCTATTGTCTACTAAAATATTAATATCTGACTGCAAGTAAACTATTGTCTACTAAAGTACTAATATCTGGTAGCTAGTGTAGAAGTATATGTAACTACTAGCAATGAAAATAATAAAACTACCAAGTAAAGTGTTTCTAGTAATGGACGGTGTTAAGATGTGAGTTTTTAATGTTTTCTGTCCTGGCTCATGAGCTGATATAATCAATATTGAGAATACTGGTCTTACAAACAAAAGATACTTGGAGTTGGAATGCAGCTAGACACATGTATACTTCAACTGACCAGCAAATTGTCTGAATCACTGTTTTAAGGAAGTCAGTATATCAAGAAGTAGAACTCACTGCTACAAATGCTAATTTCATGGTACTGTGATGCTAATTTCATGGTACTGTGATGCTTCTAATACATTATTCCCCTATGTCATTGTATTCTAAGAGACTCTCTATGTAATTTACATACAGAGGTCAAAGGTCAGTAGATATAATGGATGTATATGCTAAACACTTCACTGGAATGCTAGCGTATCAAAATAATCAAGAATCAGACTTTGGGCCTCAGTAAAAATAAAAAAGAGAAATCACACAGCAATATTTTCTGGCAGCATTCATAATATACGTAGAATCTCTTGCTAGCTCCATCTACCAACAGTTTTGTGAAAAAACTGGCCAGATTATATTCACATATATAATACCACTAACATGAAATAAAATAGTGTTTGGCCATTGTTGTACATATTAAGTTTAGGACATCTTAAACTTTGAAGACATTTTTGCAGTTTGCTATAACTATTTTCTTGCCATATTCATCTTTTTAAATGTTCAAACTGCTTGCAAGTATATATCATATATTGTCATTTTATTAATTACTAATAGTTAACAAACTGCTTGCAAGTATATATCATATATTGTCATTTTATTAATCACTAATAGTTAACAAACTGCTTGCAAGTATATATCATATATTGTCATTTTATTAATCACTAATAGTTAACAAACTGCTTGCAAGTATATATCATATATTGTCATTTTATTAATCACTAATAGTTAACAAACTGCTTGCAAGTATATATCATATATTGTCATTTTATTAATCACTAATAGTTAACAAACTGCTTGCAAGTATATATCATATATTGTCATTTTATTAATCACTAATAGTTAACAAACTGCTTGCAAGTATATATCATATATTGTCATTTTATTAATCACTAATAGTTAACAAACTGCTTGCAAGCATATATCATATATTGTCATTTTATTAATCACTAATAGTTAACAAACTGCTTGCAAGTATATATCATATATTGTCATTTTATGAATCACTAATAGTTAACAAACTGCTTGCAAGTATATATCATATATTGTCATTTTATTAATCACTAATAGTTAACAAACTGCTTGCAAGTATATATCATATATTGTCATTTTATTAATCACTAATAGTTAACAAACTGCTTGCAAGCATATATCATATATTGTCATTCTATTAATCATTAATAGTTACCAATTGTAAAAAACGACGGTAACAGTGTTACAATTGTGTTGTAATAATTCTATTGCATGCTTGTATTTGAATTTCTAATTTCACCATCCTTAAATAAGATTGAGGGCCTTTGTTGGTTCTACAGAGCTTGTGCACTGCAACTGAGATCTTCCTATGTAAGAAAGAGATCAGAGAACACATGAATATTCACAAAATTGCAATGATGATGGCCCAATCAATCAAACAATCAATCAAACAATCAATCAAACAATCAATCAAACAATCAATCAAACAATCAATCAAACAATCAATAATTATTTTACAATATGTATTTCTGATTACACTCTGTGGTGTCAGCTATAACATACAAACCAAATGATCATATTCAAGAAACTGTAGAGGATTTCTGAGTGAAATAAGTTATAATTCATCTTGGCTATCAATAACACTTATACCTGCATGTATTCTTTGCTTTAAAAAAGGGTTTAATTTAAATAAGAACTCTGTGACTTAGCTATGTGACATAGCTCTGTGACTTACCTCAGTGACATAACTCTGTATAATAAATATGTAACATAACTCTGTAATATAACTATGTAACATAACTTGTAACATAACTCTGTAACATAACTATGAACTATAATGTGACTTATCTATGTAACATAACTCTGTAACATAACTCTGTAACATAACTCTGTAACATAACTCTGTAACATAACTCTGTAACATAACTGTGACTTATCTATGTGACATAACTCTGTAACATAACTCTGTAACATGACTCTGTAAAAATCTAACATAACGTGACTTATCTATGTCATATAGCTCTGTGACTTACCTCAGTGACATAACTCTGTAGCATAGCTCTGTGACATAATTCTGGGACTTAACTTAGGGACATAACTCTAGCTTATTTCTGGGACATAGTTCTGTGATATAGCTCCTTATCAGAGATATGAATGTGTGGAGCAAAAGATGTGCTTAATTCCTGATACAGTCAATTCTCCAGTCTTCCAGCTTATAATGGGTTACCAGACTTTCTAAATTAAGTAAAAAATTGAAAATTGTCACAGAAGCTACTGTGAAAGTGCTCTATTGATGAAATCTCCAGTTGCTGAATAGAACAAAGCATCTTTCGAAGCAAAGCTACCTCTGAAGTTGAAGAAGGCATGCCTGTATGGTGGGGACAATGATAAAAGGAAAGCACGCCTTCACGCAAATATCAGTCATAAGCGCTATACCAGTGGCTTCTACTGTTGAATTCTAAGCGCGCAGACTACGGCTTGCTTCTAGGCGCGCAGACTACGACTGAATTTATAGCAGGCAAATGCAAGAAGAAGAAGAAGAAGAAACAAAGTGAGTGCATAAATGTAGATTCTACTTAGGTTTACAAGTTCAGATTTCAGTTGCTTTCTATAGATACATTTCAAATTATTACAAATAATCTTCAAAGTTCTAAGTTATCAACCCAAAAACATTTATTAAAGACATGGAAGATAATTCAGGAAAACAGTTCAAATGTTTTATTTCAGAATATCAACATAAAAATGACATTCTCATTGGATGATAGGGAGTTACTAAAAATTAAATGAAGCTTGCTTCACAAATGATGAGATAAAATCCGACCATGAATCAAAACAAATTTGAAACAACTTAAAATTAGTATCATTTATGGCACCTGTACAATACATTTCAATCAAATGTTCAACTATTTAACACATGAATCAAGTATTTTCAAATTTCATTTCCAGATGAAAGGATGTCATTCTGAAATCAAAAATGGAGAGAAGAAAATAGTAATGTACCGTTTTAATTCAACTTCCTGGCACAACTTCATGATAGATTTGATTCATTGTTTTCTGTTATATCAGAATCAAATATTGATGATATTTTGTCACATTTATAATTAGTTATATCAAAATCAAATATTCATGATATTTTGTCACATTTATAATCAGTTATATCAAAATCAAATATTCATGATATTTTGTCACATTTATAATCAGTTATATCAAAATCAAATATTCATGATATTTTGTCACATTTATAATCAGTCAACTATTGAGGACATTTTTTCTCTATTGTTATATCTGTGAAATCTTGAGGATAATTCTTATTGTTATATCTTGTCAATTATTGAGGATATGTCTCACTGTTATATCCTGCATTGCATACCAATCACAAATTTGTTAATCCAATGGAATAAAAAAATCACAAATTTGTTAATCCAATGGAAATAAGAAATCACAAATTTCCGTTGGTGACGAATATCACAACAAGAGCACTCTGTGTAATGGCTATAAAACATAACCATTATGAGTTGAGTGTTATTCATTTCTGCTAGAAACGTTTCACTTGATATCCACATTAAGCCATTTCTTGCAGCAGTTTTTAATGGATGTTATGGCTTATGATATCATGATGAGAGTCTGAAGACTAAGAGTAGCAGGCTCGAGACAAGCGTAAAAACAGAGCAGGAGTCTCCCATCCTTATTGCCCTTCCAAACTGCTGATCTTCCATCTGAGCACCGGTGCCTTATGAAAGAGTGATGAAAAAATTACATGACAAATTAGTGATTTAACAAAGTAGTAAATGAGGGTTCTAAAACAAATCTTACACACATCCTACACACATGTCCAAGTGGCATTCTACACACTTGTCCAAGTGGCATCCTACACACATGTTCAAGTGGCATCATACACACATGTTCAAGCTCTCGATTGTTTATAATATTTTCATTACTTTTGTGAAGTAGGTGTCAATTGAATGAGGTAATGCCCTCTATGGGATGATCTGAGCCAGAATATGACAGGATTTTATTGATATAAGTCCAGACGAATGCCCCATTTAAATAATTCGTATGTCTCCAGTTCAGTCAATGACAGTTTGTATGATTTCATTCTGGTTGGGTCCTGGTTATTGAGTCAATGTCATAGTACTTCGGGCAGACCCATAAGTGCTCAGTCTTCCCCAACAGATGTAGGTGTGTGAATAAACATGATTTATGTGGCCTTCTGGTTAAACACACTCCTCATTCTGCCACTCATGCATCCAGCTCTGCCTCCATAGCACTTAGTTTCAAAGCCATGAAATAGCTAGATAGATTCAATATCA
The DNA here is from genome assembly GCA_020796225.1 of Arion vulgaris. Classification (NCBI taxonomy): domain Eukaryota; kingdom Metazoa; phylum Mollusca; class Gastropoda; order Stylommatophora; family Arionidae; genus Arion; species Arion vulgaris. The sequence goes on along the minus strand of CM036753.1, from coordinate 109,700,226 downwards.
ATTTTAGCCTCTTCATCAAACAAGCGATCGCCAACAACCAAAGGATTTCTCCACTATCCATCTTCAACTCCCCAACAATCGATGCTGCTAATGCAATCCCGTTCAGTTCAGTTTCAGTTTGGAATATCCTTATTGCACTCCGGACATGTCCATAGGCGCTCCGATCTCCTTCGCAATATCTCCCAACAGCGTCCAGCGACTGACCGTACCAGTTCGATTTTGATTGATGAGGCTACTCGTATACCTGTCGTACTGTTCTTTCCTTGCCACACCAATCTTCAAATCCAGCTCTCGCAGTCTAGTAGTTGACGTGGATTGGTTTAGATAAAGATCTTCTCTGCAACCACGCTCTATGAGTGCGTTCAAGATGTCAGCTCTGTCCATCCATGGCCCTCTGATATGGCGGCAGAGCCAGTCAGTCTGTCTGCTCTCTCATTGCCAACGACACCTATGTGCTCCAGAACGAAGACAAGTGTAATTCTGCAAATTGTTGACGCCTGCAGTGATTCAGCCCATTGCCTGCGCAGCGAACTGCCTCCACCTTTCGTATCATACTCAATGAGTCACTCAGAATGCACGCATGAGAGTAGTTTAGTGACTCTAGCCAGAGTAGTGCACTGGTAACCGCCAGTACCTTCATTGTCATGCTGCTTGTTGTCATACTAAATGCACCACTGGCTTCCTTGACCATTCTGCCACATGAGCTTGCAGGCCTTGCAGACTTTTCGTGACGAACTACCGATCCATCCGTGTAAATCACACCGTCTTCTGCATTGCAGTTTTCATCGATGATGGCTTTGACTGCATCTAACGTCGCTGGATTTCCCTCTGCAACCTTTGTCAAATTTAATGATGGTTGAAAAAGTGTTCCAGTATATTGAAGGCATCGGTATCCATTCTTCCCCATAGTCAATATTGTTGAGCCCGCATACCAGCTGAACAGTATCTGCGGCACCGTAAACCCATGACTTGCCCGACTTTAACCGATTTCCACCACTGGTGCTGAGCTGTTCATGCAATGGGTGATCCTTTTTGGCATTTATTTTGAGATAGGCCCGTGCTCTAGCTATCTTGAGTCTATACTCCATGGTCGGAAAATCCAGGAGAAGCCTCATCGCCACACATTGTGTATCCCTTGTGCAAACGAGGATGACGCGCGTAGCTTCGTTCTGTATCATCTCCAGTCTTTCAATTTGCGTTCAAATCCCGTTCACTCTCCTATTCAGTCACCCCCATGTCCAGGACAGTAAGCCATGGACAGTAGATCCATTGTGGATTTGTTCGAAGTTGTTACATTATGACTTAGATAGTGTTAGGATTCCTAGTCTATATTAAGTCTATGACAGACACAATCAACTGATGGTATACTTAACTAGAGTAAGAAGGCACATTGTCAGGTTCGCAGCTGCCATTGTCAATTACTGAATAGATTACAAATTAGACTACAAAATAAAGTAAACAGTTGTGGATAACCTATTAATAATTAACTAAAAAACACCAAATGTCGAACTAATTTAAGCAAAAAATGTTTTAATGAAGAAATCAGAAAGCGGAAAGAATGCTAACTTAGAAATTCATAAAAAATGTTCAAATTATAATGTTAATACAAGCAAAGCTTTCCTTCCTTTCTTTCTTCTTTGCTTCCTCCCTCCATTCCTTCCTTCGGTCGTTTGAAATATTGTTTATATATTCAATGTTGTCTGTTGAATGAACTTCAGTCTTTCGTAGCAAAGATAAAATGATGAACTGCCATTATGCTGTTATATTTAACTTCCACTGTATTATGTTCCACGTTACAAACAGAAAAGTAGAGAATTAGATATTCTTCTAAAGTAGAATGTTCTAATCTGATTGATTGAATCTATAATCAACTTACCTCTCTTAACATTTGTTGTGTCGGCTGCTTTTCGCCACATGAAACAGAAGAAATGAAAGTTAGAATGGCAAGACTATAGAACAATTTCAAATATAGCATTCATTGTGTCCTCGAGTATCTCAACAAACTGTCATAGATGTTCCAGGGTACAAGACAGTGTGGATTTGATTATATAGGAATCTTAACTCTATCAATGATGTTAGCGAGTTTTACAACAATATCATTTTTATTACACAGAGATTTTGTGTGTTTACGAAGTTTATAGTAGGTAGGCGATGATCACATTAATTTTGATATATTGTGCAATACATCATTTCCATGTATATTTATATTACTCTATTTAACAGCGCGTCAAACGTGGAAAGCGTACTACAAACTGAAAGACAGTGCCCTGTATGAAAAGATGAGAACAAGGAGTTTTTTGCAAGAACCCCAGAGGAAGCAACGGAAGAGAAGAATATGATCAACAAACAATTAATGTACAGAGCTTCCGAAAAAACAAATAGATAAACACAGGATTCAAACCACTTAAAAAAAACTCCTTGTTCTCATCTTACAATAAATTTGAAACTACTTTGAATGATGTATGCATGTTTGTTATATGTGTATACATGTGTGTATGTATGATATTGTCTTGTCTCAAATATATATACAAGCACAATAAGCTTATAGCATGTGTTTGTGCAAACACTGTTCGATCGAACCTTACCTGATTATTCTGTGTTTAGTTATAACGAAGCGTTTGAGAAAGACACTCTCGGTGAGCCATTTTATTAGAATGGCTCGCTGGTTGTGTTCGTAAGGACGTTCGTATTGCTAGGCTAGGCGATGGGTGTCGTAAGAAATGAGGGTACGTGGTTCGAATCCTGTGTTTGTCTATTTGTTTTTTGGAAGCTCTTAATACCTGTACATTGTTTATTTGTTGACCTGTATGGAAGGTTGACAACGTGTCAAGCACAGTAAAACATGTTCCATAACTCTCAATCCTTGAAGTCACATTTTATTTGTACCGATCATCTCCCCTAGATAAACTTTTCTTCCTAATTGGTTCATTTGTTAATAATAATAATCACAGCCGTCCACCGAAAACGATGATGACAACAGCGCCAGACGTGTGCTGCTGCACCTCTCTGGTGTGTGCGGAGGCGCCTGTAGCGTCAAATCCTAGAACACAATCCTCTACCACAGGTGGGGCATACATAATCAAGGCTAGACATGTGTGTGTTGTGTATTTCGTCTTTTCGCACAGCTCGTTTTCTCTGTGTCCCAAAGACATTTGTTACTGAACCAACGTCATAGCACTCAAGACAGGCCGATTGGTGCTCAGTCTCCTCCAACATATGTCGATGAGTATGCATACTGATGGTTTCTGTGACTTACTGGTTAAATTCTTTTCTCATCTACCTCTTCTTATGTATGCATATTTCATTGCTTGATTTGCTGGAGGACCAGTCAACAGAACACAATCTCCGCAGCAACAACTGGAGTTTATTCGAAATAAATTCAGATTTATTCAGATTCTAGTAATATGAAATGGTATTCCCACGAATGTAATTATTCATTATATTTCTTGTACTGAGAATAGTTCAATCTTCCTTCTAGGGAAGGTAGACACTGTTGGCTCAGTTGTACTAAAGTAACGAACACATGTTTGTAGGTGATATCATTATATTTCATGTACTGAGAATAGTTCAATCTTCCTTCTAGGGAAGGTAGACACTGTTGGCTCAGTTGTACTAAAGTAACGAACACATGTTTGTATGTGATATCATTATATTTCTTGTACTGAGAATAGTTCAATCTTCCTTCTAGGGAAGGTAGACACTGTTGGCTCAGTTGTACTAAAGTAACGAACACATGTTTGTAGGTGATATCATTATATTTCATGTACTGAGAATAGTTCAATCTTCCTTCTAGGGAAGGTAGACACTGTTGGCTCAGTTGTACTAAAGTAACGAACACATGTTTGTAGGTGATATCATTATATTTCTTGTACTGAGAATAGTTCAATCTTCCTTCTAGGGAAGGTAGACACTGTTGGCTCAGTTGTACTAAAGTAACGAACACATGTTTGTAGGTGATATCATTATATTTCTTGTACTGAGAATAGTTCAATCTTCCTTCTAGGGAAGGTAGACACTGTTGGCTCAGTTGTACTAAAGTAACGAACACATGTTTGTAGGTGATATCATTATATTTCTTGTACTGAGAATAGTTCAACCTTCCTTCTAGGGAAGGTAGACACTGTTGGCTCAGTTGTACTAAAGTAACGAACACATGTTTGTAGGTGATATTCGGTACTTGCGAGTTCAGCTACAATAGGAGCATAGTCCTTCATCTCAAGCGATGACGACAACAGTCTCAGACGTGTGTTCATGCACATCTCTAGTGTGCGCGGAGATGACTTTAGAGTCCAATCCTGGAACACAATCCCCATATCACAAGTGATCAGAGTTGAGCATGTGGATGCTGCGTGTTATGTTTTTTCTCGCAACTTGTTTTATGTGCGCCTCATCAAAACGACACATTTATGTTATTGCAGTATATCTTGTGGTATTACAGCGCCCTATTTGGCGATCTTCCTCATGGGGTTCTCATCAAAGGGTGCCTATATAGAAATATTTTAGAAATATTTGACAAGTGTCTTTAAATATTTGTTTATTTCCATCAACCGATCGTATGTCCCCATCAACCTCGTCATACATCGATTGTTTTGGGATGCGTTTATCATGCATCCTGGCAACCAACGACGTGGCCGACCGATTCCACTTGGAACGTCTGCAACAGAGTGTGGATACTTGGATCTTTGGTTCTCATTAGGATTACCTTATCTGGAATTTTGTCCTACTAAGTTATCGTTAGTAGTCTGCGGAGGGTGGTGTCTGTGGCTTATGGGATAGTGACTCGGTCTATTAACCCCGACGTTCTGAGTTCGAATCACGCTGCGGATAGTTTGGTTGCAAATTGTTTCTCGTGGATTTTTACCAAAGGACGATGTCACAAGCCGTTCAGAAAGCAATGTCAAGCTACTGAACATAATAGTGCCTAGAAAAATCACAAACAGCGTTAGAAAACTGGGGTTGATTCGCAAAGTCCTGTAAAGGATATGCAATTAACATTTTTTAGTCTGCGGAGACAACATGTGCAGTGGTTTAGTTTTCTTGGATGTCTGCTACACAACATTCATGTCTAACTGGCGCGCAACAGGGAAACTGGCAACAATAAGTTTTCTAGTAGGGACAAATGGTAACTAGTTATCTATCATTAAATGTTATCCTTTCCAACTTGCGAATGTGCAGTACTATTTTAATTATCGCAGTAAAATTATATTAAGTATCGTAGTAGAACTATATTAAGTATCGTAGTAGATCTATATTAGATATCGTAATAAGTTATATTAAGTATCGTAGTCAAATATATGAAGTATCGTAGTAAAACATAGTATCGTAGTAAAACTATATTAAGTATCGTAGTAAAACTAAAATATTCATATCTTATATTGCAAAACAAAAATAGCAAACAAGTACTTGACACCCACCTACTAAGACTGTGACCTTGAGGCTAGCAATCTCACGATCAGAACTTCGACATATGTATGTCCCACTGTTTTCAGTATCTGTGTGCTCAATGACGAGGTCACTGATGAAAGCCTGGTCCTAGATTTATTGCATGATTGGATAAAGAAATGAGTATTTTAGAATTGTAAATTGGTAGTATAGTCGGTGTTGCTGTATGGCTCGGAAACTTGGCGAGTCACTAGGGCAAATACAAATAAAATCCAGACCTTTGTCAACGGATGTTTGCGGCGGATTCTCAGATTGAGATGGTATGATAGAGTTACAAACACGGATCTGTGGATAAGAACAGGGCAGGAACCTATGATGACACAGGTCAAGAGGAGAAGATGGCGATGGATAAGCCATACTTTGCGGAAGACACAGTCGAGTGTCACTAGACAGGTGCTCGAGTGGAACCCGCAGGGAAAACGAAAAAGAGGACGCCCTAAGCAGACTTAGAGACGAGGTCTTATTGAGGAGCTTAAGAGTGCTCAATTGATCTGGGAGACCATAAAAAGAACAGCCAGAGACCGAGAAGAATGGCGAACAACAGTTGAAGCCCTATGCTCCACGAGGAGCGGAGAGAAGTAATGATGAAACTGGTAGTATGAAATGAAACGAAATGAATAACAGCTTATAAGTCTCGGGAACGCAAAGGAATAACAGCTTTAAGTCTCGGGAACGCAAAGGAATAACAGCTTATAAAGTGTCTTAGAACAAGCACACATACTATCACTAAATTTCCTCCTACCCACCCCCAACACTTCTTTAAGGAAGTAAATGGTAGAAGGAGAAGAAGATACTGGTAGTACAAGTGTGTGGGATAGGGAGCGAGGGCTAAAGTAACATCTGCACAAGTTTCACAAAACAAGGAAATGATTAAATTATCATGTGTATTGAAAAATGAGACTAGATTACAATCTATGATATTAGATTTGTTATTTGAAGTTAAATATCGATTTATTGAACAACATTCGACCACTTGACATGTTGAATGGAATAGAAGAGAATATGAACAACATTCGCTACTGTTACATCACGTTGAATGGTGCCAATAGAAGAGAATATGAACAACATTCGCCACTGTTACAGCAAGTTGAATGGTGCCAATAGAAGAGAATATGAACAACATTCGCTACTGTTACATCACGTTGAATGGTGCCAATAGAAGAGAATATGGCAGATATCCGTAATGTTAGCATTTCTCTTAGAAGAGAATATTTCCCGTGTAGTGCCGGGGCCCACGGGGAAGTAAAGAATAGTAACACTGCGACCTACAAGGCATATCGTTAGAAGCGATTGAGGTAGAGGCCTAGGAAAGTTACCTTAGTAAATAAAAAGCGTCGCAGAAATCGTATGTGCTGGCCTACTTGTAGGCGCATAGCTGGCACAACGTACAATCGCTCTTAGGCTCAGATCACATACAAATCACAAAGAGTGGTTAACAAGTGGTCGATTTTCGAGCGTTCAAAGACCACGAAGATAACGTAGAAATTGAGACAATATGAAAGCTGACCATGTTATTAAGCACTTTATATCAGATAAATTATAATCAAAATAACAAGTCCGGCAGCCTTTCCAGACTTTAGAGAATGACATGAATGTCACTTGACATTTCTAGGACCTAGTATGCAGAAGGTAGGAGGTCAAATTTCGTTCCGTACGTGTGGAGCGTCGAGTGTGCGATTGAACTCACAACCATCTTGTGCCCGAGTCGATAGACAAACACTTATTGATTGATTGATTAATTGATTGATATGACCATCATCATTGCATTTCGGTGAGTAACTATATGTGCTCCGATCACTTTTTTTTACGCAAGAAAATCTCAGCTGCAGTACACGAACTCCGTAGCACCGGCGAGGGTCCCCGATGTAATTTTGAAGAAGGTGAAAATATTTTGTATGAATTTTATCTTGAATCATTTTGTAATGAATCTTTTACCTAGACGACCGCTTATGTATTACGTCAATCCATTTCTAATGAATCTTTGACTAGACGACCGCTTATGTATTACGTCAATCCATTTCCATAAGATAAGTTTAATGATGATACTGTTGTTATGCGTATTTGCGATGTGGAGAGACATCAGATTGAGGTTTAATAGCTAGTGTGCATTGTAGGGTCGCCTCTGAGCGGGATAGATCATACAGGACACCTACTTTCTGTATAAGGTTGAGCTTGAGGTCGCTACCAATCAATGACTCTGAGAACTGTAGAACAAGAATTGAAAGAATTACATCACAGCTGGAACATAATACAGAGAACGGCAAAGAACAGAGAAAAATGGCGTGCATTTTTTGCAGTTATAAGAGCCAGTTATCAGTTATATGATCATCATAGCATTCCGTACACGTCCATAGGTGCTCCGATATCCGCCTCAACAAATCCAGCAGCGTCCATCGGTCCAACACGCCAGTTCGATGTTGATTAATCAATCTCTTTGCATATTTGATATGCTATTCTTTTCGGGTCGCACACATATCGGCATCCATCTCTCTCAATCTGGTCCAAAGACATTACAGCTTAGAGAGATAGATAGATAGAGAGAGAGCGAGAAAGGGGTAGAGAGAGACATCATCTCCTCTGCCCCTTTCAGCTCTTTTTCTAACAAAAGCTACGGAAAGAATTCCACATTTTTTTAATGGATAATTTACCTGTCCTCAAAGATGACTTATTCGTTATGAAAGATAACTTGTTCTGAAAGTTGTTTTTTTCTGTACTAGGAGATGACTACATTAAATACTCATTCTACTGATGTTTCATTTGATATTCAGTTGATAAAAGCTTTGTCAAGTGGTTTTATTAGTTATATTTTCATTGTTCACTTGCGTGGTAACTGTGTGACTGTATTAGCCATCATGAATATGCGTTTTCTGATCAGGTGTTAATTGAAACAAATTTATGCCGTACATTATATTAGATAAGTAGGTTAGTTTACCGATCTCTGACCACGTAACTCTGTCTATAACTATAATACCATCTGTTTACAGAATAAGCTATAACCTTCTGACGAAAGTGACTGTCCACAAATAGAATAACTCAATTGGTTGCAAAGTATTTACATTTAAAGAACGAAGGAGCATTGGTTGAAAAACGTTCACATTTAAAGAACGAAGAAACATTTTGAAAAAACGTTCACATTTAAAGAACGAAGGAGCATTGTTGAAAACGTTTCATTTAAAGAAGGAAGGAACTTTGATTCAAGTATTTCAATTTAAAGAACGAAGGAGCATTGTTGAAAACTGTTCCCATTTAAAGAACGAAGAACATTGGTTGAAACGTTTCACATTTAAGAACGAAGGAGCATTGGTTGAAAACGTTTCACATTTAAAGAACGAAGGAGCATTGTTGAAAAAATTGTTTCACATTACTATTAGAACAGAGTAACACGATTTGGTTGAACGAAAACGTTTCACATTTAAAGAACGAAGGAACATTGGTTGAAAAAATTGTTCCCATTGAACTCATTGTGGAACAGACGCCACACTACGTGACTTTGGGTTTGACACCTTTTACCAGGAGCCAAACTAAGGGTGCTTTTAATTCTAAAGACAATTGGCTTGTAAAAACATGGCTCTTCCCCTGGTCCACTAAACGTATAAAAAAAAAATAGTAAACTTTGCACAGATATCATTCTAGGACCTGCTTCTTGTAACCACCTACTTGTGACAATTGCTGGTATTGATGATTTTTAACCCTGTGTACTTCTGAACTGGTATACTGGATAGCAGTAGTTTTTATGTAGTCGGTTTACTTATTAATGTAGTCGGTTTTACTGATTAATGTAGTCGGTTTTACTGATTAATGTAGTCGGTTTTACTGATTAATGTAGTCGGTTTTACTGATTAATGTAGTCGGTTTACTGATTAATGTAGTCGGTTTTACTGATTAATGTAGGCGGTTTTACTGATTAATGTAGGCGGTTTACTGATTAATGTAGGCGGTTTTACTGATTAATGTAATCTAAAGGGTGTAAAGCAGATGAATTGACTTAATTGCAACAGGTTTGAGACCATTTGGCTCGGTCCCTCTACGCAGAAATGACACTCTATTTGTCAAAACTATTGCACAAAGTACGATCTCATTAGACACTCTATTTGTCAAAAGTATTGCACAAAGCACGATCTCATTAGACACTCTATTTGTCAAAAGTATTGCACAAAGCACGATCTCATTAGACACTCTATTTGTCAAAAGTATTGCACAAAGCACGATCTCATTAGACACTCTATTTGTCAAAAGTATTGCACATAGCACGATCTCATTAGACACTCTATTTGTCAAAAGTATTGCACAAAGCACGATCTCATTAGACACTCTATTTGTCAAAAGTATTGCACAAAGCACGATCTCATTAGACACTCTATTTGTCAAAAGTATTGCACAAAGCACGATCTCATTAGACACTCTATTTGTCAAAAGTATTGCACAAAGCACGATCTCATTAGACACTCTATTTGTCAAAACTATTGCACAAAGCACGATCTCATTAGACACTCTATTTGTCAAAAGTATTGCACAAAGCACGATCTCATTAGACACTCTATTTGTCAAAAGTATTGCACAAAGCACGATCTCATTAGACACTCTATTTGTCAAAAGTATTGCACAAAGCACGATCTCATTAGGTTCGGTAACAATCCTAGGAGTCTCTGAGAAACGGCACTCGTGAACAGAACGGCGCGATCTGGATTCGAACCCGCGACCTTCGGAACGCAAGGCCAAGGCTTAACCACTTTAACCACACACAGATCCCCTAATTTAGTATTCCTCTGTATTGTGTTCCAGCTATGATTCATTTCTTTCAGTTCTTGTTCTACTGTTCTCCACTTTGTCGTTTTGGGTTTTCCACGTTTTCGTTTACCCTCCAATGTTCATTCTAGTGCAGTTTTCGCGATAAAGTAAATCTCCATGCGTAACACGTAACCGATCCATCTCCAGCGTCTATGTTGGGTGAAGACATATGTATACACGTTCATATATAATCAACATATGCGCTATAGGCTGGTGTAGGATCATGAATCTTGACAAACATCTGTCCTACATACATATATAATCAACATATGCGCTATAGGCTGGTGTAGATCAAGAATCTTGACAAACATCTGTTCTACATACATATATAATCAACATATGCGCTATAGGCTGGTGTAGATCAAGAATCTGTCCCGAGTACTGACTATTAATTTGGATGCTGACACTTTTAGATATCAGGGGTTTCTGTAGCGTAGAGGTCAGATGCTAGTCTCTCGTGCCAAAGATACCAGGTTCGTTCGCTCGTGGAGACATCTGGCTATTTTTCAGAGATTCCTAATCTCAGTATAGGTAAGATCGAGTTCCTAGTCCTATCAGAAACGGACGATAAAAAAAAAGTCCCGTGTTGAATTTGAGTACGTAAAAGAACCCTTGGCAGTTCAAAATCTAGAAGAGCAGGCTGCCTGGGCAAAATTCATTAGAAAAAATAAAAAATAAAATTTCTATATAAATATCTTCACCATCTTCAAAGTTACATCGGGACACTCGTCGATGCTACGCAGTTCGTGCACTGCAGATGAGGTCTTCCTGTGTAAGAAAGAGATCGGAGCACACATGGTTACTCACCAAAGTCCAATGATGATGGTCATATCAATCAACTTTTCGATATCATACAGTTGTACATGAACAACAGTAAACGGAAATAAATGTAGTTGCACAATATGGGAACGGACAATATCAATTAAAAATTGGATCAAAATTCGTTTGCTTATCAAAACACACGAGGCACATTTAGATTTCCGTTTTTTTTCTATCATTCACATTTCTTTTAATATATTTATGTAAACTATAATGAAATCATCATCATCAGGTGCCGTCCCGGCTGACGTAGGCGATGGGGATCTCCAAAAATATCTGTCTCTGGTATAATTAAATACACAATTTAAAAGTAAAAAAGTAAAGAAACCCATTTTCATTCCATGAGATATATTGGTGAATACGGTGCTATAAAAAGTCTGTCCATTAATTCGTGAGCACGTTTGAAATTGATTTTCTCGAAAACTACCTGTTGGATCTCAGTGATTTTTTGCAAGCAGCCTTAGAATATCCATGACGCTAGAGAAATATTTTTTCCAAGAAAATTTGATGTAGTTTGAAATATTTCTTCTTCAGGTTATATTAAAATCAACATCACCGGTTGTACACAATAGTAACAGATCTACGGTACACAGACGCGTTGTACTAAAAATACATTATGGTAACATTGAAATATCGTGAGTAAACAACAATTTCACGGGAATTCCGTGCACCTAACCCAGTCGACTTTGAAAGCGGAAAGCATATGACGTTATAATTGGGATACCGTTGTATAGTTATAGGTGTATCTCGCTATTTGTATGAAGCTATTGTATCATATTTGTTGGCTTATCAAAACTGACATTGATATCACATTCATAATGAGTCTGAAGTGCACATTTATAACAATGCAGAAGGTTACAGTTTTACTATACCAACACTTCCGTAAGGAATCTAAGAGAGGTCATCTATATTGCGATATTCATAACCCTGAGAAACGAACGCAACTGGAGCTTGGTCTGAATAGAGAATCCTTTTCCCGATGGATTAAACAGGACACAAAGTGCACTAATGTCAAGCAAGGAAGGAAAAGAACAATTGACGACTTTGACATAGATGTCATAAGACGGGAGCTCTTGAAAATGTTTGCGACAAATCAATTTGTTACTCTCAGGAAACTGAAATTAAAACTGCAATCAGATTGCAGCATAGACATTTCTAAAAGTACTCTATGGAAAATTGTAAGAGCCGCCGGCTTCACCTTCAGAAAACTATAGGCGGCAGGAATATTATTTGTGAAAAGCCACATTTAATTGCTGCCCGAAGTAAATACCTGAGGCAGATCCGTGAGCGGCGGAGGCAAGGCTATGATATTGTATATTTGGACGAATCCTGGGTCAATGCTCACCACACCAATGCTAAAGAATGGCAATCAGTAGACGGTGAACAGAAAAGAAAAATACCAAGCAGCAAAGGCCAGCGTATTATACTAACACATGCAGGAAGCAGTGAAGAAGGTCTTGTCCATGACGCTGGACTTATTTTCCAATCAAAAGTACCGACGGTAGGGACTACACACAGAAATGAATGGACATATTTTCAGGCACTGGATGGAGAAAGATCTACTTCCAATTCTAAACAGACCATCATGCTTGGTAATGGATAATGCATCCTATCACAACGCAGTATCAGCGGAAGACAAAGTACCAACTGCATCAAACATAAAAGATCAAATTAGGACTTGGCTTGCTAAGGAAAATGTCAGCTTCGATGATACATATTTGAAACCCGAGTTGTTGCACCTGGTGAGGATGACAAATAAGACAAAGGTGTTTCATATTGACAAAATCATTGCGGAATACGGCCACACGTCTTTGCGACTACCTCCATATCATGCTCACCTCAATCCGATAGAGCTTGTCTGGGCTAAAGTAAAAGGGCAAGTTGCCGAACAGAACAGGACGTTTAAAATGTGTGATGTTGAAGTTCTGACACGTGAGTCCCTCTCAATGATAGCACCGAGATGGATTACAATTTGTCCAGCCAGTAACAATTATCAACCTCATGGAATCGTCAGATTCGGGATGATACAAATCATATTTTGATTACAGACTGAGAAATAGCAACGTATATATTTCCATATCCAAAAGCGTCTACCATCATACAATTTGTGGTGAAGTTAAGACACCCTGGGGTCTAATGGTGACCGAATGGGAGGACTAACTGTTGCATATTGTCCAAGTTCACGATTGCACATAAAGGGCAACACACTCAATTACTTGACCTATCAAGTTAATATGGAGATACACCTATGAATAGAATTGACATGGACAAATTCTAGGGATTACTGTAAAATCTAAAATTTGAGCTTCCGTATTTGCATGTGTCATAAAGATCAGTGAATTGCCGATGTGCAAATCCGTAGCATCTATGGACTACGGTTAGCTTTATTTGCGTCATGGATATTCTAGGCTGCATGCAAAATCGCTGATATTCAACAGGTGTTTCGAGAAAATCAATGTCAACCGTGCTCACGAATTAATGGACAGACTAATCTGTCCATTAATTCGTGAGCACGTTTGAAATTGATTTTCTCGAAAACTACCTGTTGATATCAGTGATTTTGCATGCAGCCTTAGAATATCCATGACGCTAAAATAAAGCTAACCAGTAGTCCATAGATGCTACGGATTTTGCACATCGGCGAATTCCTTTGATCAGCAGTCTATACACTGATTAACTCAATCCTTATCGTGAGTTACTACGGTGGCGTACAGATGTGCGCCAATTACACAACCAGCTACTTGAATGGCTATTTTCTAGAGTACTTACTTTCTTTTTGTACTCAACCTTCCACGTTTCTATCGTTGTTATATATATCAGTACAAATATATACATGTATAGTATATTTTATGTTAATAGCAACCTCTCCCTCGATGATGAAATTAGTGGTCGCATTGGGAAGGCCTCCACTGCTATGTTTAAATTAGCAAAGCGTGTTTGGGAAAACATGGCACTCACAAGAAACACCAAGACACAAGTATAAAGCTTGGCTTGTGTTCTCAGCACTCTGCTGTATGGTAGTGAGACATGGACCACATATGCTAGACAAGAACATCGCCTCAACACCTTCCACATGCGCTGTCTCAGGCGAATATACAACATCCGATGGCAAGATCACATCTTCAATATAGAAGTCCTGAACAGTGCTGGCATTCCAAGCATGCACACTTTACTGAGTCAGCAATGTCTCAGATGGCTGGGACACGTGTGATAGATTCTCAAAGAACATTCTATATGGTCAACTCGAATCTGGTGCTAGACAGCATGGGCGCCCATTATTACGCTTTATTGACATCTGCAAGCGTGATCTAACTTCATGCGACATAGACAAAAAACACTGGGAGCGGCTGGCCAAAGACAGGCAAGCATGGCAAGCGGCAGTGAGGGTCGGCTCAAAAAGAAAAGAAGAAAAACAACATCACATGTGGAGGCAAAAAAGAGCACAGAGAGCAGAGAGAACATCCCATGCATCGGCTCTAGTCTCCAGTTTTACCTGCAGCAACTGTGGCAAGGATTGCCACTCCAGAATAGGTCATTACAGCCACATGAAACATTGTGATTCAGCACAGAACATACCACGTGACGCAACACCTATTGTCTCCTGAGACAAAGAGGCCAATGATGATGATGATTAGAATAAGAGTTATACAGTGTAACATAGAACCAATACTGACATACGGATGCCAATCGTGGACAATAAACAAACAGATCGAAAAATCTATGAGGGTCACGGAGATATAGTTTTACAGAAGAATGATGAGAATTCTATGGGCTGCTAAGATGTCTAATGTAGAGGTGTTGAATGATGTCAAGAATCAATCAATCAATCAATCAATCAATCAATCAATCAATCAATCAATCAATCAATCAATCAATCAATCAATCAATCAATCAACCAATCTATCAATCAATCAATGAAATAAATAAATTAATTAATTAATCAATCAAATCAATCAATCAATCAATCAAATCAATCAAATCAATCAATTAATCAATCAATCATTATTATTCCAAGTGTAATTAATAAATAGACATTGACACAAATAATTGTATATACATCATCCAATATCCTATCACGCCTGTTGGTGCTGGGCACGCAAGAGAGGCTAAAGAATAGTACCACTGCGATCTACAAGGAATCTACGTAAGAGGCCACTGAGGTAGGTACCACACAAGGCATGTCGTAAGAGGCGACTGAGGTAGGTACCACACAAGGCATGTCGTAAGAGGCGACTGAGGTAGGTACCACACAAGGCATGTCGTAAGAGTCGACTGAGGTAGGTACCACACAAGGCATGTCGTAAGAGGCGACTGAGGTAGGTACCACACAAGGCATGTCGTAAGAGGCGACTGAGGTGAGTACCACAAAGGCATGTCGCAAGAGACGACAAAGGTAGGTACCTAGGAAAGCTACCCTAGTAAACAAAAAGCATGGCAGAAATCGGATGTGCTGGTCTACTCGTAGGCGCATAACTGGCACAACATACAATCGCTTTTAGGCTCGGATCACATACCAATCACACAGAATGGTCGATATTTATCGTTTGACGAAGGAGAATACCCTATCAACCATATGTAACTGTCAGCACACTTAGATGGAAATTTTCAATTTCATGATAGAGATAGTCGATCTGTTTATAGAGTTAGCTGTAGTCCATCCTAGTATTGGTTTGAGTAAAAGTATATTGTGAGTTTTTGAGTATTCTATTGTGGTGACATCGAACAAATGCAGTAGTTCGGATATTTAAAGAGAATGGAATACAACCAACCACCAATAACAGCATACAATAACAAGAGATCGGATACTAGAGTCAATGGAAGACCAAGAAAAATATGGATAAACAATATCAAGACCACACTAAATAAAGACGGATAAAATATAACCAAGGCAAATCTTCTGTCATTGTAATACGAATTAAAGCTCACACGAATGAATATAACGACAAGAGTGGACAAACAATTCCATCATCCATCTGGGGAAAGGCAATAGGCAATCGATAATAACTTTTTCTGTTGTCTCAAAAACTATACTAATTGTTTCTTTGTTAAATGGTGAATTAAGCCTCTATTAGACCGTGGTATGTCCTTTCAACCTGAGACGGTGTAAATTTGGGTTATATCAGAGCGTATTGTCCTTCTGTTTTGGTGTGGCATTGTGGCCTGAAACTAGGTCTAAAATGACTGTTTGCTGAGAATTGGGCTATTGTGTTCTGCCTATGTGTATAGTCCTGGGAAGGGCTTTGTGTTGATCTGATTGTAGTCATGTGAAGGGCTTTGTGTTGATATGGTATAGTCATGAGAAAGGCTTTGTGTTGATATGGTATAGTCATGAGAAAGGCTTTGTGTTGATATGGTATAGTCATGTGAAGGGCTTTGTGTTGATATGGGTATAGTCATGTGAAGGGCTTTGTGTTGATATGGGTATAGTCATGTGAAGGGCTTTGTGTTGATATGGGTATAGTCATGTGAAGGGCTTTGTGTTGATATGGGTATAGTCATGTGAAGGGCTTTGTGTTGATATGGGTATAGTCATGTGAAGGGCTTTGTGTTGATCTGGTTGTAGTCATGAGAAAGGCTTTGTGTTGATATGGTATAGTCATGTGAAGGGCTTTGTGTTGAAGTTCTGTGTGTGTGGGTTCTGGGTTGTCGTTGTTGGTGTAAAGCACTTGGCTGAGGGCGGAACGATAAAGAATCAGGAAATATTTAAACGAAAAAGAAACCAAATGAAAGAGAATGCGAGGACATAAAAATTAGAGATCATAGCCCCTAAGCACTTTTCATGGAAATGTGTGAACAGTGGGAGGTAATACAACAAATAGAGTACATCGATTTACATAATGCATTTTCGTTCATTTTTTCGAGTCGAGTTATGCCCCCTACAAGGGACGTAATCGTTCTGGTCTCACAAGCGTGTTTCATTGCACGTTCTACTCAGAAGTGTCTTTTTAATTCCTTCTCAGATCTTGTACACTGTGTTTTTTTTTTGGTTGATGCTAATTTTAGATATTGTTTCATTTCTTCACAAAATTTAGACAGCTTTTTCTTCAGGCAGTTTTCCTTCCTTCAAAGATCTTAGAAATTATTCCTTCATTCGAGGGCTCATTCGATGACCATACGAAGTGTTCATTCTTTCTCAGATTCATTCGATAACCATACGAAGTGTTCATTCTTTCTCAGATTCTAGATAATGCTCCTGCAGAGTTCTGGAGGTAACAAGAAGAGACCGGTTGAGAAATGAAGACATCCGGACAAAAGTGGGTACAACATCAGTACTAGACTTCATTAAGAAACAACAAATTAAATGGTTCGGTCACATAAGCAGATTACCAACAGACAGTGCACTTCAAAGAGCGATATTGCTCCGATACAATGAATACAAAGCAAAAGACCAGCGACGTAAAGGATGAACCTCAGAGATAACAGAGGCGACGAAAGACCCTATTTATGAAGCCACACGAGGGCTCGTTCTAGAAATCTCTTCTTATCCTGCCACTGAGAGACAATAAAAGGATTTGAGAAAATAAAATAAAAGAAAGAACGCTCCGAGATCTAGATACTGTGTTACGCTATTAATATATTTGCTACAGTTCAGCTACATCTTTCCTTTGTTCACAAATATCTAGGTCCGTGTGTCTTCACTTTTCATCCTATCTATTGTGTTTCTCCCTTCATCCTATCTATTGTGTTTCTCCCTTCATCCTATCTATTGTGTTTCTCCCTTCATTCTATCTATTGTGTTTCTCCCTTCATTCTATCTATTGTGTTTCTCCCTTCATCCTATCTATTGCGTTTCTCCCTTCATTCTATCTATTGTGTTTCTCCTTCATTGGTCTCAGTTATTGTGTTTGATATTCACAGATTTTGTACATTATCTCCCTTCTCATTTAGATCTTAGGTGCTGTTATATCCTGTTATCTATTTGGATAACTCTACATACTTCTTTCATTGATTATTTTATACATCGTCGTTTGCTGTGCTCAATGGAAAGTTCCGTAACTAGAAAGAAATAAGGAAATGGAACGACATTCCTACCGGTCGTTTGCTAGAATCATTGTTCACATATTCAATTTTAGCTATTGTATAAACTTCACTGTTTTTTTTGTAGCTTTGTGCAGTTCTCTTTTCTGTAATTTTTCACTTTCCCAGTGAGATTGTGTCAGTATATCATATTTGGGGCAGGCTTGAGGTATAGACCATGCAGTCTAAATTATGTCAATATTTACATATGGCTGAACTACAGTTGCTTTCTCTGTCTCCCCCTCTCTCTCTCTCTCTCTCTCTCTCTCCCACTCTCTTTCTACCTAAAGGAAGAGAGGAAATGCTAAAACAACTACAAGAAAAAAATTGAAAACTTGTAACAACTTTCCCCCAAATAAGGTTCTACTTCAAGTTCAAATGATGATCATGTGAACCGTCTATATAACTGAAGTGTAGCTAAGCGAGTAGGGATCGAAGAAGGAAGGACCACTAGTTAAAAAACATATCGTGTGGTTAACGTATTTTGGGCCGACAGGAATAGATATCACAGTCTCGGTGTAAAATTGCATACAAAGTAAGAAACCTTTTTGTCAGGACACAGAAGAAGAAATGAATTAAAGAGACATAACAGGACTGCTACAATATGTACCTCCAAAGACATGTACTTGGTGATGACAATGTTGGGGTTCTTGGTAGCTCTGGTGTCTAATTTGGTACCATCCTTAAACCAGTCAATGTCCTCAGGTATCTTAGGGCCGGTAGCGTTACACTGAAGCCGGATGGGTTCGTTTCTGTCCACGAATTCCTTGCCTGTCAGGATCACAGCTGTTGAAATATAAGTAATAATTTAACAGTTTCCATCATAAATTACTTATCTCACAGGACGACAAGGACAAAAGGACAGGTATATGACAGTATTACATAAGCAAGGCAAAATTAATAATGAAACATGTAAGATGACATCAATCGACGTTGCGACCAAACGCCTTTATCAAGAAAAAAACGACGACAAACGTGAAATACTAAATAAACTAAAACATGGATCTAAAGAATGAATATAGTACATCACGAAATACGAAATGTTTCCTAGATCATATCGAGTGAGTAGACAATTTAAATATGATGGTGGAGGTAATGAAACTAGAAAGGGGGTGGGTGGGGGAGGGTAGGGGGAGGTCACATGAAGGATGACAAAGAATAAAAGTTATCTGGTGACCTTTCGCCTACCAATGAGCCAATCCAAACAAATTTTCTGTGATGTTAGGTAAGGTGATCCAGTGATCCATGGTCTCCAAGTTGGAGAGGTCAAGAGTCTAGTCATATCGAAAATGGACAAAACAACGTAGGCACCGTGTACAATCAAGTTGATATAATTATTATGGTTTCTCCTTAAGGAGTTATATTATTATTATTATTATTATATATTGCTAGCCTACAAGCTCTGATATAATAAAAAACACTCCATTATGACATTGTTACTTTCGGGAGTAGTTATACTGTAATGTACACAGAATTAACCAGTAAACTGGATTTGCGTTATCTTTAAAAAAATACAGCGAGACAGTATATCGGCTTGGAGTGATGAAGGAGTTTAAGAAGCTTTAATTTTCTATGTAAAAAAACATACAAACAAACATACACACATACAAACAAACAAACAAACAAACATACACACATACAAACATACAAACAAACATACACACATACAAACATACAAACAAACATACAAACATACAAACAAACATACAAACATACAAACAAATACACAAACATACAAACAAACAAACATACAAACAAACAAAGTTAAGCACGTAACAGGACTTGCCAGGAAGTTCTAAAATCTCTGCCGGATACAAATATTGGAAGTAAATAATTTCTACAAAATCTGTCCTAATTACTAACATATACACCATCTTCGGTTTCAAATACAATCTGGGCGTTGCATAAATCAACTCTCCAGTAACATATACTACACTACACTTGAGCCCACCAGGAAGCAATTCTTCAAGGTTACTGCGTCCATAAAAACAACAAAATCATCAATAACAACATCACCACTATTTCTATGTGCTCGTCTCTAGTGCCAAAGGTACTAGGTCCACTCCCTCCCGGAGCTATATGTATATTTTCCAAGAGATCTCTGATCTCAGTGTAGGTGAGATCGAGTTCCTAGTTCTATCGGAGATGGACGATAAAACGTAGGTCCCGTGTTCACTTTGATCACGTAAAAGAACCCTCGGCAGTTCAAAATCGAGAAGAGCAGGCCTGAAAGCCTCTGCCCTGGCAAAATTAATTAGAAAATATTAAAAATAAAACTCATACAAAAGTATTTTCACCGTCCTCAAAATTACATCAGGACCCTTGCCGGTGCTACGGAGTTCGTGCACTGTAGATGAGATCTTCCTGTGCAAGAAAGAGATCGAAGCACACATGGTTACTCACAGAAGTGCACATATGATGGTCAATCAATCAATCAATTAATCAATCAATCAATCAATCTACTCAGAGGAAATGAAAATCGTGAAATATCCTTTACATGACCTATCCACCAACAACAGTAAACGAGTCGTCGATTTTCTAGACACCACTTTTACGTTCAGTAGTTTGCAATTGTTTTCTGAACGGTGTGGTCAATTTTTATCGTTCGTAAAAATCCAAGGGAACTAATTTCAAACTTATCCGACGACGCGGAGTTCGAACCTGGTACGCTTGGGTTGTGATTGAACTCACTACCGTTTAAGCTACAGACGCTACCTACCGTTTAAGCTACAGACGCTACTCGTTGCTACAGACGCTACCTACCGTTTAAGCTACAGACGCTACCTACTCAGATATTCAACCCAAAACCGGTTATACGAGAATTTATTTGATAATATTTTGAACCTCGGCTACTTCAATTTTGTTCATGAGTCCCCACCTGGCCATTAAAACACTGTGCTTCAATATGTCAACAGTAAAAAAACTAAAGAATCAACTTCACAATAGTTACACTAACAGATATCAACTTCACACAATAGTTACATTAACAGATATCAACTTCACACAATAGTTACACTAACAGATATCAACTTCATAACAGTTACATTAACAAATATCAACTTCATAATAGTTACATTAACAGATATTAACTTCATAATAGTTACATTAACAGATATCAACTTCATAATAGTTACATAACAGATATCAACTTCATAACAGTTACATTAACAAATATCAACTTCATAATAGTTACATTAACAGATATTAACTTCATAATAGTTACATTAACAGATATCAACTTCATAATAGTTACATTAACAGATATCAACTTCATAATAGTTACATTAACAGATATCAACTTCATAATAGTTACATTAAGAGATAACAGAACAAACACATACATCATTCCATTTTGCTTGAACTGTTAATGGAACCAGTTTTAGCACAATGTTTTTTAAAGCTTGATTTAGTTATTTTTCTCAGTGCGTTTGACATTTTGAGAACTACATTAACATGATGATAAATTTGGTAAATAAATATAAGAGATCAAACATTGGAAACAGTTACAGGTAAATTGTGCGTATGTCTACAGGTAAATTTTGTGCATTACTGCAGGTAAACGTTGTGTATGATTACAGGTAAGCTATGTAAATAGCTATAGACTAACTTTGTAAATAGCTATAGATTAACTTTGTAAATAGCTATAACTAATGTAAATAGCTATAGACTAACTTTATAAATAGCTATAGACTAATTTTGTAAATATCTATAGACTAACTTTGTAAACTTCAAGACAGACTATAAAAACACCAATATCTCTTTCTCTCTCTCTCTCTCTCTCTCTCTCTCTCTCTCTTTCTCTCCTGTATATCGTTTAAAACTATCAAACAACGGAAGCCTAAGTTCTTGCTGATGGGTTGTTTCACAGGCTGCTTATGTCCATCTTGTAATATTTTTTAAATGTTGTATATCCACTTTTCGGGTCATCCTTCATGTTCGCAGAACAGAACTTCTACCGTTTTTAATTTAAAACCGGTACCTGTCTCCACTTGAGTTTCATAATATAACCAAACCGTTTTATTTTCTGTCTTTTCATATATTGTATAACTAATTTCGTTGCAACGGTTTTTTCTAAACTATGCGCTTTTTATTTGATCTTTTCTGGAATAGTTGATGATCTTTTCCCCAGCACATCTTCTCACACACTATGACCTTCGACCTTTGCATATTTGATACGGTTTATATTTTACATTAATAACCTATTAGTTAAAATGAATATGTTTTCTATAATCTGTTTTCTAACTTATATGTTGATAACCGCATGCAGGTGTCATTAGTTATCTTCTCTGCTGATGTTTTCTAACATTTTATTTCGATTTATCTGTCCAATATGCAATCTTCTGTAATAATTATTTGTACAGGTATATGTTGGAAATAGCAACAGGTAAATTTTGGAATAGCAACAGCTACATTTTGGGAATAGCAACAGGTACATTTTGGGAATAATAACAGGTAAATTTTGGAATAACTACAGGTAAAGTTTGGAATAACTACAGGTAAATTTTGGAAAAACACCAGGTAAATTTTGAAAAAAAACCAGACAAATTTTGAAATAACAACAGGTAAATGTTTGAATAAAAGCAGGTAAATTTTGCAATAACAACAGGTAAATTTTGGAAAAACACCAGGTAAATTTTGGAATAACAACAGGTAAATTTTGGGATAACAACAGGTAAATTTTGAAAATAGCATTAGGTAAATTTTGGAAAAACACCAGGTAAATTTTGGAATAACAACAGGTAAATTTTGGGATAACAACAGGTAAATTTAGGAAATAACAACAGGTAAATTTTAAAATAACGACAGACAGATTTTGAATATATATATACGAGTATATATATATATATATATATATAATGATTAATTGATAGGATCGTTATCAATGCACTTCGGTGAGTAATTATGTGTGCTCCGATATCTTTCTTAGGTATTAAGATCTCAGCGACAGAGCACGAACTCCGTAGCAAGGCAAATGTATCCGATGTAATTTAGAAGATGGTAAATTATTTTGTAGGAATAATTATTTTTAATATTTTTGCAATGGCGTGTGCCCGGGCATATATATATATATGACTGACCCAGATACAATGACAGGACAATAAAATGTTACAGAACAACGAAAAAGTGGACACGACAGACAGCACACGTGAATGAGAACACAAAGGTCATGTCACTGCGTGTATGTGACAAAACTTACCTGGTTTTGGTGGAGGTCGGACTGAAAATAAAGAAAAAAAACGTTTATTGAACTTCAGAAAGTATGATCAAATTATTTGTCAGTTTATATGATTAGTCAAATCGAAGTGATACGAGACAACGGAAGACATAAAAAAGTTGACACCGGGCTGCTTGGACGGAAAGAGTTAACCGAGATGTTGGACAGCCGACTGCTTGGCACGGAAGAGATTAACACCTGAAACGTTGACACGGACTGTTGGCACGGAAGAGAGTTAACAGAACGTTGACAGCCGGACTCTGGCGGAGAGTTAAACTGAGATGATAAGTGACTTATTGATTGATTGACTGATTTATTGTAGTGTACTGACTTAAAGATACATAATTGCGAACGAGGTCTTGCAGCTCTCAGAGTTATGGTAGTCGCACATCTTAAGAAGAGAATATTTATCTTTCTGTTTCATTCTGTTTTATTAACTGGTTATGTCCGTGAAAGATTACGGACTGGGGATCCTCATCATATCCCAATCAGAATATGAAAGTCTCAATCGTATTCAAAATAAAGGCATGCGCATAGTTCCTAGATGCAATAATCCTATTATTATTTTTTTCCCCGATCCAGAAGCACTTGAGCTGAAAGCTCTTCGGCTCGGTGTCATGGACATCGTAACCCTTCGGCTCGGTGCCACGAACACGGTAAATCTGGGGAACCTGTAGCTTTTCTGCCAGTCCGCGGAGTTGAACCGCACTTACAGAGGACTAGTCACCCGTAGTCCAACGCGTTATAAACACGCTGGGCACGTGGGCATAATCCTATTATAAAGATCAGACATATGCTTAAACATACTGTCACTATGTTCCCATCATGCAATCGTCCAAACCGAAACATATATGAGGCTTATTGCTGATCACATACATCCGCTGCACGAGATTACTAATGATGTTAAGCGAGCAAGAATCGAGTGTTGCATGCCGTGGATGGCCCTTGCTTAGAGAGTAATTAGCCAGCAGACCAAAGTTGGCACTCAAAGTTGAAAGGGAAAGAATGGATCCCAACAGACGGTATCAAAATTCCCCAATGTTTTCATTACTCTTGAAAGATATGAAGATATTTGGGTTAATATAAAAGCTGAATTCGAAATAAAGAAGCTGATAGTTAACTTGTTTTAATTGATTAATTTTTCAATGAATATTTCAATGAATTTCAATGAAAATGTAGTGCTTTGCCCTCTGGCAGACCATCAGCATATTTAATAAATCAAGTTGTAATTGTCTCTGTTTTGATGAACTAAATTAAGAAATTTAGAACTATCTAGAAAATTACAAAAAACGTGGTCAACCGTCATAAATGCTAGAAAAATCTGAAAGAAAAAACAAGATAATTGTTTCCTCTTGAATACAGTAACATCGAATCGAGAAGTTGTCAAGTTTCTGACGTCTTCTCACAAAATTTACCCCAAAAATGTGATGGGTTACAAATGAGCGAATATACTTTATGTTTTTTGTCTTAACATTTTTGTTTTATTATGCAAGTTCTGTCTTCACGCTCTGACAAGTGGGTTTTCATACACAAAAAAAACCCACACATATAGCCAGACACACATACACAGGCACCAACAAATACAACAATACCGACACATATAGCCAGACACACATACACAGGCACCAACAAATACAACAATACCGACACATATAGCCAGACACACATACACGGGCACCAACAAATACAACAATACCGACACATATAGCCAGACACACATACACAGGCACCAACAAATACAACAATACCGACACATATAGCCAGACACACATACACAGGCACCAACAACAAATACAACAATACCGACACATATAGCCAGACACACATACACGGGCACCAACAACAAATACAACAATACCGACACATATAGCCAGACACACATACACGGGTACCAACAAATACAACAATACCGACACATATAGCCAGACACACATACACAGGCACCAACAAATACAACAATACCGACACATATAGCCAGACACACATACACGGGCACCAACAAATACAACAATACCGACACATATAGCCAGACACACATACACAGGCACCAACAAATACAACAATACCGACACATATAGCCAGACACACATACACAGGCACCAACAAATACAACAATACCGACACATATAGCCAGACACACATACACAGGCACCAACAAATACAACAATACCGACACATATAGCCAGACACACATACACAGGCACCAAAAATACAAAATATGGACACATATAGCTAGGACAAAACATACAAGGCACCCTAAATACAACAAATACCTGACACATATAGCCAGACACACATACACAGGCACCAACAAATACAACAATACCGACACATATAGCCAGACACACATACACAGGCACCAACATACAAATCAATACCGACACATATAGCCAGACACACATACACCGGCACCAACAAATACAACAATACCGACACATATAGCCAGACACACATACACGGGCACCAACAAATATAACAATACCGACACATATAGCCAGACACACATACACAGGCACCAACAAATACAACAATACCGACACATTTAGCAAAGTAAACCAAACAACCCAACAAACTTACACATATATACCGCACATAAATATGTGAGAAACGGATACACTAGGTAAAGCGCAAACACAATGATTTATACGTAGTTAGAATGAAGAACACGTCAGAAAATTTAAATATTCAGTATAATATATGGAACTGCAGTAAAACATTGGATTGCAAAACACGTAATTACAAAGTACCAGTTACAAATTTCAAAAACAATACAAAATACAGCAACGTTTGGCAACAAGCTTATCAAGCAAACAACAAACAGGAGTGACAAAATTAAATGAAACACAAATGGACGAAAGATACACGTATCAAGAAAATTAACTACGTCACAACTGAAGATTGCAGAAAATTCTAAATATTCAGTATATATATATGGAACTGCAGTAAAACTATTTGATTGGCAAAACACGTAATTACAAAGTACTGGAGTTTTACAAATTACAAAAACAATGACAAAATACAGCAACGTTTCGACCAACAAGGCCTTTATCAAGCAAACGAACAAACAGGAGTGACAAATTAAAATGAAACACAAATGGACGACCAAATACAAACGTATCTAAGGAAAATCTAATACGTCACAACGAAGAGTTGCAGAGAAATGTCTAAATATTCAGTATATATATATGGAACTGCAGTAAAACTATTTGATTGGCAAAACACGTAATTACAAAGTACTGTAGTTTTACAAATTACAAAAACAATGACAAAATACAGCAACGTTTCGACCAACGAAAATTTAAACATGCACAGACGTAAAAAGTCGTGTTTTCACAAGTTTGTTCCAGATCGTTCGGTACAAGCATTAAGTCAAACTACAATATGCCGTGACCACCTACTTCTGCGACTTCTGTGTTTTGCACACAAACTGACAAAATAGTTTATGGCGATATGCCGTGTGGGACATTGTCATCATCATTATCATCATCTCTATCAGCATCATCATCATCATCATCATCATCTAGTTTGTCTTTGTCGAAACGTGACTCTTATGACCTTCTTCTTCTCTTAACTGCCCTTGAAACATAAAGCATCAATGAATTTCCTACAACCAAATCTGTCTTGATCAAGTCAGCTTAGTTCATCCCAGGTCTTTCCTGTCTCTTCTCTTTCTCTCCGTCCACAGTTCGTCTCCATGTCTCTCCAGGCCTCCCCAACCACCCCAACCTCACGGATTCTATTTCAAAACCACATGTGAGTGTCTGTTCTTCTTAATTCTGAATGTATGTCCTAACCACTTCCATCTCCGACGTTTTATTTCCTCGTTGATATTCTTGACGCCTGGACGCCTGGACGCCTGGTGATCTCACTATTTAGTATTCTCTGGTCCCAGAGAATTCGGAGAATTCTCTTAATATATCTTTCCTCAAAGCCACTTATGTAAGTGTTTGACTTGGTACTTTTTTCCATGTCTCTGATAGCTACCATGACATCAG
This sequence comes from Arion vulgaris, assembly GCA_020796225.1. Classification (NCBI taxonomy): domain Eukaryota; kingdom Metazoa; phylum Mollusca; class Gastropoda; order Stylommatophora; family Arionidae; genus Arion; species Arion vulgaris. Next base: position 109,672,950 of record CM036753.1, on the reverse strand, counting down.
CTCATGTTCTGTGTGAGGTGCCCGACGTCTGTCCTAGTTATACTCAACTCGTCTATGACATCCTGCACATATCTATAGAAACATTGTCTTGTATCTTGTGTGTGCAAACTATTGTATTTTTTCACGATAACAACTTCATTATGCTGTGGTGAAGTATTCGGTGGCGTCTGTGGCTTAGGGGATAGTGACTCGGTCTATTAACCCCGACGTTCTGAGTTCGAATCACGCTGAGAACAGTTTGGTTACAAATTGTTTCGCGTGGATTTTTACAAAATGACGATGGCGCCACCCGTTCAAAAAGCAATGACAAACTACTGAACGTAATATTGCCTAGAAAAATCACAAACAGCGTTAAAAAGCTGGGGTTGATTCGCAAAGTCCTGTAAAGGATATGCAATTAACTTTTAGTGAAGTATCCAACTTACTCCACATATATATTATATGTTGTATACTTTCATTCAATTTACGTATTCACCAAAAAATACATTAAATATAAGTATTGAGATAAATGTCAATGACAGAATTGGTATACACCCCTATTAAAAGAATGAACACACGCAGTGCCATGCACTTGGATAACTTGAAAGTGGGTGTCATGAAACTGTGATTTATGAGAACAGAGAAAGAGAGCCAGAAAAGAGAGAGAGAAGAAAGAGGCCAAATGCTAATGGTTTTACAGGAAACAGAGGAAAATATAGTGGTAAACATATAAGCTTTGGAGTCGTAAACATATATAAAATTATTGATTGATGGTACCATCATATCACTGCACTTTGGTGAATAACTAAGCGTGCCCTGATCTCTTTATAACGCATGAGTATCTCAGTTCCAATTCATGAACTCAACAGTACAAGAAAGGGTCCCAGATGTAGTTATGAATATGGTAAACGATTTTTACACGAATTAAATTTTAATATTTTTAGTGACCTTTGCTCAGACAGATAGGTAGGTAGGTAGAGAGAGAGCGAGGTAGGTAGGTAGAGAAGCGAGAGAGAGAGAAGAGAGAGAGAGAGAGAGAGAGAGAGAAAGAGAGAGAGAGAGAGAGAGGAGAGAGAGAGAGAGAGAGCGAGAGAGAGAGAGAGAGAGAGAGAACGAGAGAGAGAGAACGAGAGAGAGAGAACGAGAGAGAGAGAAGAGAGAGAGAACGAGCGAAGCGAGAGAAGCGAGAGAGAGAGAGTCATAGATAGAAGAAGGCATTGTAAAAGGGAAAGCAAACATTAGAAATATTGAGTGGGAAGAAAGAAGTGGAAGTGTAGGAGGGGATAACAAGATTTGGAAAGAAGGTGGAACATTGATAGAGAGAGTGACAGAAGGACAGAGAGTGCTAGAGAAATATGAAGACAGAGACAGAGTGTAAGAGATACAGTATGAAATAGTCAGGAGTGAGATGGAGAAAGAGGCAGAACAAGAGAAAGAAAGATCGAGAGTATGTGTGAGAGAAAGTGTGTATAACAAAATAGAAAGTGAACCTGTATATGTGTGTGTGTGCATTAGAGAGATTGAGTGATTGAGAGATTGAGCGACTGAGTGAGATAGAGAGAGAGATAGAGAGAGGTTACAGGTAGTCTGAAATATGTTATATATCACGCGACAGGTCTATTTGGGAAAATAGTTCCAATATCTTATCTTATCTTATCTTAACTACATTTGCGTTACGCGGCGTGGGAAGTTAGTTTTCTATCTTGTGCCAGGTGTTTTGCGCTTGACGTTGTCAGTCCATGCTTTCGCAGGAACTCTGAGATGTTATCTATCCATCGTGTTATTGGCCTGCCTTGTGCTCTGCGCCCTGAGTGTCGATTATTATAGGCACGTGATGGCCTGGAAAGAACAATACTAGAGGGCAGGGTCCCAGGACGCAGGGCAGACCAAGAAGAAGATGGCTACAAGATATTAAAGAAACCATGAACATGACCATCGACGAAGTGGGTGAACTGGCAAGAGACAGAGTGAATTTCAGATGTGTTGCAAAAGAGCAACGTCCTATAAAGGATACACACCTTGATGATGATGATGGTAGTAAATGTGGTTCCATTCTCATTAAATGGCCGAACCATTTGACCCACTTGATGGGTCAGGCCGAGGACTGTATTGAACAGGTGTGTACACTTGAAGACATTGATCCCGGTGAAGAATGGATACCAGTGCCAACAGGAATCGATACATCTTTTCTGTATGCATCAAACTTGATAAAGAAAGCAGATAAGACAACCCACTTGTCGTGGAGGCAGCAGTTCAGGCATTGATTTCTGAGAACGCGTCTGAGAATGATGTAATCATTTACACGGATGGTTCGGTGATTCGACATGTGCGGAGCTCGTGGGCTTTCACTGCTCAGGTCGGAGGAGATGTTGTGAAGGAAGACAGTGGTGGTTTTGCCGTGACAACGAGCAGTCTCATTATGGAAATCATGGCGGTTACCAAAGCGATGATTTGGCTAGAATCACAGACTTTATCCATGCATGTTTTCTCAGTGACTCAATGAGTATGCTCAGGAAGATTGAAACAGGATGGGCTAGGAGACATTGGATGGAGTCGCTGGGGAGGTCTAAGCTGACAAAGATCAGTTTTATTTTTGTGCCAGAGCATGCAGGTGTAAGGGGAATGAACGTGCGGATAGGATTGCAGGTATGGCTGCGGTTTAAAGCAGGCGAGCAATGGACCAGGCTGATATTATAAATTCCTTAAGGGAGAGAGGCGTGTACATGATTCACGTAATAGCGGTGAATCTACACCACTAACCAGACTGCAAGAACTCAGTTAGGTGTGGTGTAGCTCGACAAGAACGCTATGCTGGCAGACAAAGAAGAATTGTAAACCAACAAAGAACCGGTGTCGTTAGTCGCCACACGCTGATGGACATACTGAGGGAGAGATCGGAGCACTTATGGACTAATTTGTTCGACGTGCAGTGATGGTGATCCGACGACTAAACCAAACTAAATTTGATTCTTTGCCTCTCGATGTACTGTATGCATGGTATAGTACCAACGATGCTTCTGATATTCTCGTTTCTCACTCTAATCTCGCCTTGTAACGTTGACAGCTTTTCGTAGACATCTCATTTCACATGTTATAATCTTTCTTTCTTGTGTCTTAGTCAGGGCCATGTTTGGCACTGATAGCAGAGAGTTGGAATAAATATGCAGTTTATCAGTCGTTTGACTGTCATGTTAATGCTTGGATGTTTTAATAGTGGTGACAGTTGGTATGTCACTGCATTTGTCTTCTGGCATCTAGTCTCGATTTCTCTGTCCATCTTTCCATCTGTTGTGAATATACTTCCGAAATATTTGAATTCTGGAGTCTGTTGTATTTTGACATTATTCACGTGTATTCGCGTGTATTCATATGTATTCACGTGTTGACATATTGTCATGACTTCAGTTTTGGAGGTATTAATTTTCATGTTATATTTTTCGCATGTCGCTTGCAGTGCATTTATGTGTTGTTGAAGTTTGTGTTCGTTGTTGTAAATTATACTCTGATCATCTGCAAAGAGTAGTTCGTTTATTAAATTGTAGTTGTTATCGAGGTTGTTATCTGTCTTAGTTTCTTGCGTTATCTTGTCTATGTATATATTGAAAAGTATAGGTTAAAGCACACATCCCTGCCTTACTCCTGATGATAATTCAAATTCGTCTGTCAGGCCGTCGCTTGTTCGTACTACGCTTGAGCATTTTTGGTAAGCGCTCTAAAAATTGTTAATAGTTGGCCCTAAATTCCGTATTCACTTAGTATGGCCCATAGTTTGTTTCTGTTTATTCTATCAAAGACCTTTTCTTGGTCTATGAATGCTAAGTTGAGCTGTTTGTCATATTTATGGTGTTTTGCTGAGTTGTCTTAGTGTGAACAGGCATCGGTGCAACTCTTTCCTTTCTGAACCAAATTGAGCGATTTTCAGCTGTGGTTCTATTATAGGTTTGATTCTAGATTCCAAAATAGTTCCATTGTCTGCATTAAAATTCATAAATAATTTGTGCAACAATAAATAATAAATAAATAGGAGTAAATGAATTCTAGAAACGCACTAAAAAGGGGAAAGAGTTGAGCGGACTATTTACAGCATGTGGTTCCATTTAATAGAAGGACCACATTTTCCTTGTAATTACTAGAGCCAAGATGATAGATATCCAATTGTCTGACAATCAACAACAACTGGTCATGAAACTAATTTGAGCTTAGCAAATGCTGGTTAAGATAAGATAAGATAAGATAATAAATAGGAAAGAAAAATATGCAACCTTCAGACTGGGTCAAAGAGTACATCTATTTACAATTGTCAATCAAAGAGACAACAACGCTTTTAACTTTAGTCAGACTGTGATACATTTTCTGGTCGAACTATTTCAACGAATTGTCAGTCACCTCAACCAGGATTTGAGACTTTAAAATAAGATCTACGTTAGAGTACTTAACAAAAGTTTAATAAACTCATGTATGTTGGATTTTAAAGTTATTATTTTGCAGTGAGTTCTATATTAGAATATTCTACAAAATTATAGTGTGTGCTATATTAGAATATTCAACAAAATTATAGTGTGTGCTATATTAGAATATTCTACAAAATTATAGTGTGTGCTATATTAGAATATTCTACAAAATTATAGTGTGTGCTATATTAGAATATTCAACAAAATTATGTTGTGTGTGCTATATTAGAATATTCAACAAAATTATAATGTGTGCTATATTAGAATATTTAACAAAATTATAGTGTGGCTATAATAGAATATTCTAGAAAATTATAGTGTGTGCTATATTAGAATATTCAACAAAATTATAGTGTGTGCTATATTAGAATATTCTACAAAATTATAGTGTGTGCTATATTAGAATATACAAAAATTATAGTTGTGTGCTATATTAGAATATTCAACACAATTATAGTGTGTGCTATATTAGAATATGCAATAAAATTATAGTGTGTGCTATATTAGAATATTCAACAACATTATAGTGTGTGCTATATTAGAATATTCTACAAATTATAGTGTGTGCTATATTAGAATATTCAACAAAATTATAGTGTGTGCTATATTAGAATATACAACACAATTATAGTGTGTGCTATATTAGAATATGCAATAAAATTATAGTGTGTCTTATATTTGACTATTCAGGAGAAGTAACGTAATCATAGAAATGTGTGATCAACTATCAGTAGTAACAACTGTTATAAGAAAGAGAACACATCTGATAAGAAATGACCAAAGAATCACAAAGCAGGCACTGAAGATGGAGACAAAAGCTGCAAGAAAGAGGATGAGCGAGAAATATCACACTCAATTCCGTAGAAGAGATTTAACGAGTTGCTCAGGATAGAGCGGTATGAATAAATTGCTTGCAGACTTTATGCAACATATAACGGTACGAGATGAATACAATAATAATTATATATTATAATATTTAGACCGCATGGGGTGGGTGGGGGTGGAATATTCTTGGAAATGTTAACAATAATAATAAAACATATTATTAAATATTAGCTATAATATAATTCTTGCCACAGTTGCTGCAGGTGAAACTGGAGACTGATGCTGAGGATGGTGTCTCGATTTCTCTAGACTCACTTTTGCCTTCATATTTGATGGTGTTTCTCTTCTTTCCTGTTTGAGCCATCCCTCAATGGCCGCTTGCCATGCCTGTCTGTCTTTGGTCAACCTCTCTAAAATGTTCTGTGAGTATGCTACATGAAGTTAGATCAAGATTACAAGTGTCAATGAAGCGTAGTAATGGGTGTCCATGCTGTCTAGTACCAGTTACTAGCTGACTACACATAATGTCCTTTGATATTCTACCATCGTTCATATGGCACACGTGTCCCAGCCATCTCATACGTTACTGACTCAGCAAGGTGTACATGCTTGAAATGCCAGCACCTTTATATTGGAGATGCGGTCGTGCCATCGGATAGTATATATTCGCATAAGACAGCGTGTGTGAAAGATGTTATGGCGATGTTCTTGTCTGGTACATGTGGTCCACATCTCACTACTATAAAGTAGTGATAACACATAAGTGAATTCTGATAACACATTCCTCAAATACTCGTGTGTTGGTGTTTCATCTAATACGGAAGAGACGTGAACATTTTGGAAATATTACACTTTAAGTCTTATCACAGGAAGGAGGAAACTTCCATTTTACGTGTATTCGCTTAATCAAAACTCGCTCAGGTTCAGAACATATAACAGCTTAATTGACAGGGGCGTTTCCTTCCCCGTACAGTAACGGATACCATTAGAATGATAAGTCGGCAATCTAACGACTATGCTACGCCATGTCTAATATAGGCTGTTTGACATACAACACATTGCTAGATAGATACGCCAAGGTGGTGCCGGGGCCCGCAAGGGAAGCAAAGAATAGTACTCCTGCGACCTACAAGGCATGTCGTAAGAGGCGACTGATGTTTGACCTAAGGGAAGCTACCCTAGTAAATAAAAAGCATCGCGGAAATTGAATGTGCTGGCCTACTTGTAGGCGCATAACTGGCATCACGTGCAATCGCTCTTACGCTCAGATCACATAACAAGTGGTCGTTATGGAGCGTTGGAAGAAAAGAAAACCCTACTGCTATCATGTCCTAGGCACTCCTCTCTCTTTCTTCCTCTTGTATTGTCATGTCCTAGGCAATCCTCTCTCTTTCTTCCTCTTGTATTGTCATGTCCTAGTTTCAAGCATTCTAGCAATTAGATCAATGCATTAACTCAATTCATACCATTAACCACTATAGTGGCTTGTAAATTTTCACAAATCAATCAGCCACAATCGTTCAACTCTTTGTCAACAGTTCTTCTCATGTTTTTCTGGCACGTCCAGGCCATTTCTTCCCACAAGCTGTACATTGGAAAACTTTGGTAGTCAATGCCCCTATACGACATACATGTCCAATCTGCCCCTTTACGACATATATGCCCAATCTGCCCCTTTACGACATACATGTCCAATCTGCCCCTTTACGACATATATGCCCAATCTGCCCCTTTACGACATATATGCCCAATCTATCAATGCTCCAATACGACATACATGTCCAATCTGCCCCTTTACGACATATATGCCCAATCTGCCCCTTTACGACATACATGTCCAATCTGCCCCTTTACGACATACATGTCCAATCTGCCCCTATACGACATACATGTCCAATCTGCTCCCTTACGACATCATGTCCAATCTGCCCTTTACGACAACATGTCCAATCTGCCCCTTTACGACATACATGTCCAATCTGCTCCCTATACGACATACATGTCCAATCTGCCCTTTACGACATAACATGTCCAATCTATCAATGCTCAATACGATACATATCCAATCTATCAATGTCTCACACTACGACATACATGTCCAATCTGCTCCTTTACACAGTACATGTCCAATCTATTTTCATCTTCTCTATCTTATGGAATAGGATTCTCAATCTGTATGAGTTTTTCAATTAAAGCTTTTCATTTGCTATCTCTAGCTAGCAGTCTTATCGGACACCAACTAAAGCTTTTCATTTGCTATCTCTAGCTAGCAGTCTTATCGGACACCAACTAAAGCTTTTCATTTGATATCTCTAGCTAGCAGTCTTATCGGACACCAACTAAAGCTTTTCATTTGCTATCTCTAGCTAGCAGTCTTATTGGACACCATCTAAAGCTTTTCATTTGCTATCTCTAGCTAGCAGTCTTATCGGACACCAACTAAAGCTTTTCATTTGCTATCTCTAGCTAGCAGTCTTATTGGACACCAACTAAAGCTTTTCATTTGCTATCTCTAGCTAGCAGTCTTATTGGACACCATCTAAAGCTTTTCATTTGCTATCTCTAGCTAGCAGTCTTATTGGACACCATCTAAAGCTTTTCATTTGCTATCTCTAGCTAGCAGTCTTATCGGACACCAACTAAAGCTTTTCATTTGCTATCTCTAGCTAGCAGTCTTATCGGACACCAACTAAAGCTTTTCATTTGCTATCTCTAGCTAGCAGTCTTATCGGACACCAACTAAAGCTTTTCATTTGCTATCTCTAGCTAGCAGTCTTATCGGACACCAACTAAAGCTTTTCATTTGCTATCTCTAGCTAGCAGTCTTATCGGACACCAACTAAAGCTTTTCATTTGCTATCTCTAGCTAGCAGTCTTATCGGACAGCATCTTCTTCATTTCTTCTGCAATCAACTTCTTCTATGCGACTACTCCGGTATGGTGTCATAACGAGGGCGGTGCGCTTGAGGTCTTCACTGGTTCCTCCATAGTTTGTTCTTAAGGGTTGTTGATGTTGGCCGGATTTCCAATCTCACTCTGCTCATGCTGGGGCAGTCTTGCAAGGTGTGTTTTAGGCACTGCTTTGGTTCTCCACATGCGCAGGCAGCCGAGTCTCTGAGATCCATTCTGTGGAAGTGTGCTCTGAGACCGCAGTATCACGTTATAAGACTGAAGACTGGGTTCTGTGCTTTTCTGATAAATGTATTTATGTTGACATTTATTTTAGAACGTATGTAATATGTTGTTTGTCGTGTCCAAGCCCACACTGCTGTATAATTTTAGAACATATTTAATATGTTGTTGGTCGTGTCCCAGCCCTCACTGCTGTATAATAACACCTTTATAGCATCTATATATTTTCAGTTTTGTTTCAAATATTTAATGCTTTGACTTTCCAGTTGAGCATGAGAAAGTTTGTCTTGCTTTCTCGATTTTTGCAATGATGGGCTTTTTAGAACCCTAGTCACGCCATTCCTAATATATATATATATGAGTATGCTTGTTGGAATGCGCATGTGTATATTTTCGTGAACATGTCTGTTTTCGTGTGCTTGTGTGGGTAGGATTCACAAAGTGCATACAAGAGCAGTCTTGTTAAAACACCTGAAATAATAATAGAGTATTTTGCCACGTGTCAATTCAAAATAAAAACATATTTCTACACGAGAGTTAGTTCCATGTTTACTTGTAATAAACATAAACTACAGACATACGCTTATTATGATAGCATTTCTGTACTTTTGTCGTTAGCAAAGTAGAAGACATATATATACTTACGTTTGACTGTTAGGTAGACATGCGTCCGAAGTAGAACTTTGTCAGTTATCTGACACTGATAAGAACCTTCGTCTTCCTTCTGTACAGCTTTGATAATAAGGTTCCATTGAGAGATCTGTAATATAAATATCAATAGATATCATTATATATATATAATCTTGAATATAGAAGTATTGCATTCCTAAAGTTAAAATAAAGAGATGAGATATAGATAAGGAATTCGCCCGTCTGGCCAGCGTGTTCGTAGCGCGTTGGACTACGGGTGACTATCCTTCTGTGTGTGCGGGTTCAATTCCGCGGATGGCAGAAAAGCCACAAATTCCCAGATTTACGGTGTTCGTGGCACCGAACCGAAGGTTACGATGTCCATGGCACTGAGCCGAAGAGTTGAAAAGCTCAAGTGCTTCTGGATCGAAAAAAAAAAAAAGATAAGGAATTCACATCATCATCATCATGCACATGTTTCTTCTGAGCAGAACTGTGTCCCTCTAAAAATCGTTGTGAATTTCTCTCTCTTATTGACTCCGCTGCTGTCATGCTCAAATCATCTATCACATCCTGAATCCAACTTCTTGGTTGTCTTTATTTCATTTTCTTCTTTCTTCTTCTTTGCCTTTCAACTTCCAACGGAGCACAGGTCTTCAACTAACTTCTTCCAGCTCTTCCTCTTTCTTGCCATCCCTTCCAACTCTTTCCATGTTTTACCTATCCCTTTAATATCAGCTCCCAGCTCTCGTCTCCAGGTCTGTTTAGGTCTTTCCCTACTCCTCTTTCCTTGTGGATTCCAAAACAGTGCCTGTCTTACAATGCTTCCGGTCGGTCTTCTCAATATATGTCTTATCCATCGCAAGCGTCTCTTCCTGAGCTCTTTCTCCACTGATATTGTTTTACTTTGCTGGTATATGCAACTTCATACTCGTCTTCTCCAACTTTGTCATGTCTTTTTATGCATCCTAAATACTGACATTATCTTGTTCTTATTTGTGTTATCAGCAAGTTTTCTTTGAAGTTGAGTTTCTTCTGCATAGATCTATCTGTTTTATTCTAGGCCTATGATATACAGAGAACACGCATGTAACATCTATATTCTAAAGCAACTAAATGCTTTTTTTTATTGCCTTAATAAATGTCCATGTTTCATACTAACGATACTACATTGAAAAAATGCATGCTCTTAGTTCTCTGATCTGTGTTGTCTTATCAGTTTCATTCCATAGCATTTTTAGTTACATTTTTCTACGGTTATGTTTGATATCTTATTGATATTCTTCATTCTATTTCTATCTCTAACTAGCAATCAACCGAGATATTCTTCATTCTATTTCTATCTTTAGCTAGCAATCAACCGAGATATCCTTCATTCTATTTCTATCTCTAGCTAGCAATCAACCGAGATATCCTTCATTCTATTTCTATCTCTAACTAGCATTCAACCGAGATATTCTTCATTCTATTTCTATCTCTAACTAGCAGTCAACCGAGATATCCTTCATTCTATTTCTATCTCTAGCTAGCAGTCAACCGAGATATTCTTCATTCTATTTCTATCTTTAGCTAGCAATCAACCGAGATATCCTTCATTCTATTTCTATCTCTACTAGCAGTCAACGAGATATCCTTCATTCTATTTCTATCTCTAACTAGCAGTCAACCGATATATTCTTCATTCTATTTCTATCTCTAACTAGCAGTCAACGAGATATCTTCATTCTATTTCTATCTCTAGCTAGCAGTCAACCAATATATCCTTCATTCTATTTCTATCTCTACTAGCATCAACCGAGATATTCTTCATTCTATTTCTATCTCTAGCTAGCAGTCAACCGAGATATTCTTCATTCTATTTCTATCTTTAGCTAGCAGTCAACCGATATATTCTTCATTCTATTTCTATCTCTAACTAGCAGTCAACCGATATATTCTTCATTCTATTTCTATCTCTAGCTAGCAGTCAACCGAATATCCTCATTCTATTTCTATCTCTAGCTAGCATCAACCGAGATATTCTTCATTCTATTTCTATCTCTAACTAGCAGTCAACCGATATATTCTTCATTCTATTTCTATCTCTAACTAGCAGTCAACCGAGATATTCTTCATTCTATTTCTATCTCTAACTAGCAGTCAACCGAGATATTCTTCATTCTATTTCTATCTCTAACTAGCAATCAACCGAGATATCCTTCATTCTATTTCTATCTCTAGCTAGCAGTCAACCGAGATATTCTTCATTCTATTTCTATCTCTAACTAGCAGTCAACCGAGATATTACAATCTTCCCGTTTCTATTTACTCTCTCAAGAAATATTTTTCTCATTTTTGTTTTATTTGCCATTATTTTCATCATGTTATTTAAATAATGAAGAAGTTCTTCATTCATCTCTCAATAGCTCAAGATGTACCTAGATTTATTTCTCTTGAAGCATCTGAAAATTGTTAATGATCCGATCTCAGTGAGTGAGATCGAGTTTCTAGTCTTTTTTGGAGGTGGCGTAAAACATTGGTCCTGTTTATCAATTTGAGCGTAAACGAACCCTTGGCAGTTCTAATGAGAATAGCAGGCTGGAAATGCTGCACTGCATAATTCTATAGAGAAGATTACAATAAAGTTCTCAAAATATCTTCACCTCTACAAAAATTACATCGGGACATGCTCGTGCTACTGAGTCTACTGCAGATGAGATTTTTTCATTGTAAGAAAGAGATTAGCTCACATGGTTACTCACCGAAGTGCAATGATGGTGGTCCAATACATGAATGAATCAATCCATAGAGACAAGTTGAAATATTGATATTGTTAAATCATTGTTGAACATATCAGCGGTCAAACATGTAAATAGATGTCGATTTTAAATTGTTGCCATAATAAAGACATATTGGAATACAATCTTCAACTGAGTGACCATAGATTGGCTTTTATGGGAAACTTCATATCTATTTTAGACAATTACTTTTTGAAAACAAGATAACGATTGATATATTAATCTATGATAACAAATTAACTGTTGATCAGTTATCAGTTAATTGTGAATTATTTTCTGTTAACTATTGATATAAAATATGTTATATAACTCTGATGGTCTCTGGTTAGTGTTAAGTGGTTAAACTTTTGACTTGCGTTACGAAAGTCGTGAGTTCAAATCCGGACCACACCGTTCTGTTCACGAGTGCAGTTTTTCCCAGAGACCCTAGGATTGTTGTCGGAGCTACTAAGTACAATACTCTCGTCAGGTGGTGTCATTTCTGCAGAGAGGAGCGAGCCATATAGGATTAAACACGGCTAATGAAGTCAACCATTTTTAGATTTAGACCCCTTTTATATATCTTCTTCTTCTTCTTCTTTGCGTTCATTCTTTACGATAAATTTTAATCACTCTTTGTGATATGTTTAATCTTTGCCAAGAATGTGTATACGTTGCACATTGGTTTGGTAGGCAGCTAAACGCATAGACTTGTATACTCTTAGGACATGTGCATCCGATTTCAGCCAAACCTCCTTACTCGCCTCTAACGATATGCGTGCGGTAACGGTGGTTCTATTCTTTACACCCCAAATTTGGGCCCCGGTAACCACTTGGGCGACATATTATATATCATATCACTGTTAACTATCTCAGTTAAATATTGATATATCATATCACTGTTAACTATCTCAGTTAAATATTGATATATCATATCATTGTTAACTACCTCAGTTAAATATTGATATATCATATCATTGTTAACTATCTCAGTTAAATATTGATATATCATATCACTGTTAACTATCTCAGTTAAATATTGATATATCATATCACTGTTAACTATCTCAGTTAAATATTGATATATCATATCATTGTTAACTACCTCAGTTAAATATTAATATATCATATCATTGTTAACTATCTCAGTTAAATATTGATATATCATATCATTGTTAACTACCTCAGTTAAATATTGATATATCATATCATTGTTAACAATCTCAGTTAAATATTGATATATCATATCATTGTTAACTATCTCAGTTAAATATTGATATATCATATCATTGTTAACTACCTCAGTTAAATATTAATATATCATATCATTGTTAACTATCTCAGTTAAATATTGATATATCATATCATTGTTAACTACCTCAGTTAAATATTGATATATCATATCATTGTTAACTACCTCAGTTAAATATTGATATATCATATCATTGTTAACTACCTCAGTTAAATATTGATATATCATATCATTGTTAACTACCTCAGTTAAATATTGATATATCATATCACTGTTAACAATCTCAGTTAAATAATGATATATCATATCACTGTTAACTACCTCAGTTAAATATTGATATATCATATCATTGTTAACAATCTCAGTTAAATATTGATATATCATATCATTGTTAACTACCTCAGTTAAATATTGATATATCATATCATTGTTAACTATCTCAGTTAAATATTGATATATCATATCATTGTTAACAATCTCAGTTAAATATTGATATATCATATCATTGTTAACTACCTCAGTTAAATATTGATATATCATATCACTGTTAACTATCTCAGTTAAATATTGATATATCATATCATTGTTAACTACCTCAGTTAAATATTGATATATCATATCACTGTTAACTACCTCAGTTAAATATTGATATATCATATCATTGTTAACTACCTCAGTTAAATATTGATATATCATATCATTGTTAACAATCTCAGTTAAATATTGATACTTTAATTGATAGATTTATTTCTGAAAAGTGTGACTAGTGACAGTTATTGCTTAAAACGTGTAATTCTGACTAGGGAGGAGGGAAGGGAAGAGGAAGAGACATGTACTGGTCGAGACATTACTTGGTTGTCTCGTTGAATGATCCGGATACAGATACACCTGACTAACAAAGACAGAATCGATTAATTTCTATTGTCATGGGAACCTGCTGAAGACACATCTGCTATCAAGGAAGTAACCTTTTCATCTTCAACTTGCCTCAGTGTAACAGCCCACAATACAGTTTTCTAGGTAGAACTGCACAGATACTTCACAAAGTCCACTATGAAACTGCAAGATCGCATTTTCACATAGAGTCCACTATGAAACTGCACAGATCGCATTATTGCACATAGAGTTCACTATGAAACTGCACAGATCGCATTATTGCACATAGAGTCCACTATGAAACTGCACAGATCGCATTATTGCACATAGAGTCCACTATGAAACTGCACAGATCGCATTATTGCACATAGAGTTCACTATGAAACTGCACAGATCGCATTATTGCACATAGAGTTCACTATGAACCAAACAGTCATCTAGGATTTGAATAAAAGTTTGGAAACCTACACTATCATTACTAGTCACCAGATTATCTATCAGCTTGGACTCAAAAGTACAAAGTTTTCGATTTAGAATAAAGAAAAACACAGCAATCTGATACACGATTAGAAATGTTAGAAACACCAACAACAACAATTCTCTGAAAGCAAAAATATATCATAAATAACCTATTTCTAACATGGGGGTTGGGGTTGGAGTGGGTGTGGGGGCAGATATTTATTTTAATATCACATTGCCATTTCGTGTCAAGCTATAGTTCAGGATCAATAATTTCTCACATTAAAATTATGCGAAAAACAAATAAGGAAAAATATATCATGAAACTTGTAATATCAGCTAAAAAAGAGCCCAACTTCAGCAGCCAACCAAATGTCAATATTCAGTTGTTATAAATATAAATTATTTAAAGATATTGATACGACGGTTGCATTTATTGTTATATTGTTCTTAATGTTCTGATATCTAGTCTGGCCGCTGTTATACTCGATCTCTCAACATGACATAAAGTATACTGCGACCCGCTTGTTGTTTCAGTTTCAGTTTGGAATATATTCATTGCACTCCGGACATGTTCATAGGTGCTTCAATCTCATTCGCAATATCTCCAACATCAAGCGACTGACCGTGCAGATCGATTGTGATTGATGAACCTACTCATATTCCTGTTGTGCTGTTCTTTCCTGGCGACTTCAATCTTCAATCCCAGCTCTTGCAATACAGCAGTTGACGTGGATTGGTTTAAAAGAAAATCTTCTTTGCGGTCACACTCTACGAGGACGTTCAAAATGTCAGCTCTATCCATTAGATATAATCCCGCTGATATGGTTGCACAGCCAGCTCTCTCAACTGTCTGCTCTCTCATTGTCAACGACACCCATGTGCCCCGGAACGAAGATAAGTGTAATTCTGCAAATTGTTGACGTTTGTAGCTTTCTTCTTCTTCTTCTTCTTCTTCTTCGACCGCTTATATCGACCACTTGTTAACCACACTTTGTGATTTGTATGTGATCCAAGCCTAAGATCGATTGTACATTGTGTCATTTATGCGCCTACAAGCATGACAGTACATCCGATTTCTGCGACGCTTTTTATTTACTAGTGTAGCTTCTCTAGGCCCCTATCTCAGTCGACTCTTACGACATGCCTTGTATATAGGTCACAGAGTTACTACAGGGTGTTCAACTTAAAAGCAGCCCCAGTGATAAATAGAAATTTGCCAGGTACGCATTGCATCTCCGTCTATTTACTATTTAAACCGGTTCTGACTAGCTTGTCCTACGTCACATTTGTTCATCGCACCTTCCGCACTACAATTACACACCATCACACAACTTTGACCTATACTACGTCATAACTGAACCTTCTCATTTCCATAATTATATGCCAGATTAGCTCCATTCATGGGCTGCTTTTAAGTTGAACACCCTGTATTATTTGCTCCCATTGAGAGCCCCAGCAACATACGGGTGACGCTTAGAGTGATTCAGTCAATTGCTTGCGCACCGAACCAACCTCCATTTGATGTGTACCATGTAATAGATATCTGAATATCTATTACAAGCGGGGATTTATAACGTGTATTTTATACATCATTTAAGAACACAAGGACACCTGTGAAGGACATATGGAAATCTATATCACCCAGAAGCAACTGAATATGATAACAGCCACCATGAACCAAAACTAACATATTATGAATGACATATGGAGTTTCACTATATCGATAATATGAACATATGCTAATAAGCTAACCTATGAAACTCGTTGTAGTTATCATGTGACTCAATTTCATTCACCATCTGTTGTGTAGTTAGATGTATGAAGATAAACATGGACATCTTATACATTTATATCTCTATATTTAGCACGATATTTCTGTCAATATTTTCAATACTGTTTAATTGTTTACACATTTTCTTACCATGCATGTTGTGTGTACACCAGGTCTACGTTTTGCAGACGTTGCTGTTAAAATAATAATTATAAAATAATAATTGACAGGAAGCCAAAATATGAACCAACACCGTTTTAAAACGTTCTTAGACTTAGTTGAGATTCTAAAATAGAATGGTATTCTTAACCACTTCGTCCATTTGGAACCGATTTAGCGGCTCGAAGTATTTTTTAATTTTAAAATTTGGTCTTTCTCATACAATTCAGACGGTTCCCCATGTAATTTTGAAAATGGTTAAGATATATTTGTAGGAATTTTATTTAAAATTTTTTCTAATGAATTGTTCCCAGGAAGCGGCTTTCCAGCCTGCTCTTCTCGATTTTGATCTACCAAGGGGTGTTTTGCGTGTTCAAACTGAACACCGGACCTACGTTTTATCGTCCGTATCTGATAGGACTAGGAACTCGATCTCACCTACAACGAGATCAGGGATCTCTGGAAAAATATCCAGATGGTTCCACGAGGGAGAGAACCTGGTACCTTTGTCACGAGAGACGATCACATAACCTCTACGGCCACAGAGAGCCCAAACTCAGGCGAATAGTTCTGTGTGGCACTAAAGACTCAGGCGAATAGTCCTGTGTGGCACTAAAGACTCAGGCGAATAGTTCTGTGTGGCACTAAAGACTCAGGCGAATAGGTCTGTGTGGCACTAAAGACTCAGGCGAATAGTTCTGTGTGGCACTAAAGACAGGCGAATAGTTCTGTGTGGCACTAGAAGACTCAGGCGAATAGTCAGTGTGGCACTAAAGACTCAGGCGAATAGTCTGTGCATAAGACTAGCGAATAGTCGTGTGTGGCACTAAAGACTCAGGCGAATAGTTCTGTGTGGCACTAAAGACAGGCGAATAGTCAGTGTGGCACTAAAGACTCAGGCGAATAGTCCAGTGTGGCCTAAAGACTCAGGCGAATAGTCTGTGTGGCCTAAAGACTAAGGCGAATAGTCCTGTGTGGCGCTAAAGACAATCCAATTGTAAATATTTTTGTTCTATGTTTCTATCGTCTACTTGCTTGTCTGTAATTTAACTTTTGTTTCTATCGTCAACTTGCTTGTCTGTAGTTTAACTTTTGTTTCTATCGTCTACTTGCTTGTCCGTAGTCTAACTTATGTTTCTATCGTCCGCTTACTTGCCCGTAGTCTAACTAAAGGTTTTGTCCGCTTACTTGCCCGTAGTCTAACTAAAGGTTTTGTCCGCTTACTTGCCCGTAGTCTAACTAAAGGTTTTGTCCGCTTACTTGCCCGTAGTCTAACTAAAGGTTTTGTCCGCTTACTTGCCAGTAGTCTAACTAAAGGTTTTGTCCACTTGCTTGCCCGTAGTCTAGCTTATGGTTGGGTCTGATATTTATCTAAATTATAGTTTACTGCTTTGCTATTTTGTTCTTACTTATGGTTTAATTGTCTGATTTGTAAAACTTGTGGTTTATATGTCTGTCATTATTCTAACGTAGTGGTTCTCAAATATTTTAAAGTCATGGCACACTTGAAGTGCAACAAAAACTTGTAGCTGCACTATAAACAAAAACTTGCAGTCGCACTATAAACAAAAACTTGTAGCTGCACTATAAACAAAAACTTGTAGCTGCACTATAAACAAAACTTGTAGTGCACTATAAACAAAACTTGTAGCTGCACTATAAACAAAAACTTGTAGCTGCACTATAAACAAAAACTTGTAGCTGCACTATAAACAAAACTGTAGCTGCATATAAACAAAACTTGTAGCTGTACTATAAACAAAACTTGTGCTGCACTATAAACAAAAACTGTATAAATAAGATGCAAAAAGCAAAGAAATACAGAAATAATTGGACAATGCTACGTAACTTTATTCATCATTTAATATATGTCTATGAGAAGATTTTTTAACCCTGGTGCCCGCTGGTCGCCGACCTCTGATCGGGGATTTTCTAGGGCACACCTAGTAACGTCAACGGGCACACAGGTGCGCCTGGGCACACCCCTTGAGAATCACTCTTCTAACGTATGGTCTACGTGGCTGTCGTTTCTTTAACTTAATTTGTTGTTTACTTTGTCTGTCATTCTTGTAACTTAGTTTAGTTGTTAGTTTTAGTTTAGTCTTCGAATCATCATCATTGCACATCGAATCATTTAGTTAACAACTCTCATCTCTTTCTCGGTACGTTTTCATCGTATGGTACGTTAATACCGACACCATTTTTATGACGTTTTAGTATTTTTCTTTGGCTTTGAGTATAGTATTCTTGTCTACATACACCACATTTGATTTGTTATTCTTGCAGTTTGGTTAATGTTGCAGATTCATCAGCATTCTTTGATTAAGTATACTTATCTGTCGAAACTTCATATTGTGGTTGACTTGAAGAACATCATCCTCTTAGTAGAGGCTTTCATCTCCTTCCTACAATTGACTATCTATTTACAAACAGAGAAATACTTGCCTGTCCCTCCTCTAATTTGTTATCTACTTGAATATTACTCTCTCTGACCCATACAAATGTCCCTACTGTCAAAAAATGATTGTCCTTGGCATTGAGACGTCTCCAGGCAACCTGAAAGTAAATGAAACATGTAAAATTAGGGCAACAAACTAAATTCAGAGCATTCCAGTAACATCCGCATATTTTGCAACATCAGACACATTTATATATTCCATAATTTCGATTTTGCAACATCAGACAAATTTATATATTCCATAATTTCGATTTGGCAACATCAGACACATTTATATATTCCATAATTTCGATTTGGCAACATCAGACACATTTATATATTCCATAATTTCGATATGGTTACTATATGTATTATGGACGGATTCGCGTAATGCCTAAGCTTTCGCCTATCAACTCGGACACATGAGGGTTAGGGGTTCAATCCCACACTCCAAGTTGCATGCATTGCTCTCTTTGCAGGCACATCTGGAATTCACTCTCTCTCTTTGCAGGTACATCTGGAATTCACTCTCTCTCTTTGCAGGCACATCTGGAATTCACTCTCTCTCTTTGCAGGCACATCTGGAATTCACTCTCTCTCTTTGCAGCACATCTGAAATTCACTCTCTCTCTTTGCAGCACATCTGAAATTCACTCTGTCTCTTTGCAGTACATCTGAAATTCACTCTCTCTCTTTGCAGTACATCTGAAATTCACTCTCTCTCTTTGCAGTACATCTGAAATTCACTCTCTCTCTTTGCAGTACATCTGAAATTCACTCTCTCTCTTTGCAGTACATCTGAAATTCACTCTGTCTCTTTGCAGCACATCTGGAATTCACTTCTCTCTTTGCAGCACATCTGAAATTCACTCTGTCTCTTTGCAGCACATCTGGAATTCACTCTGTCTCTAGCCAGTTCACCCACTTCGTCTATGGTCATGTTCATGGTTTATTTAATATCTTGTAGCCATCTTCTTCTTGGTCCGCCTCTGCGTCCTGGGACCCTGCCCTCTAGTATTGTTCTTTCCAGGCCATCGTGACGCTTGATGTGACCAAAGTATCTAATTTTTCTGTATAGTATGTTGTTTATCAGCCAATTCTTTTAACATTTAGTTCTTTCAGGACATCAGTGTTCTTTCTTTTTCTGTTCATGGTATTCGTAGGATCTTTCTGTAGCATTTCGTTTCGAAGGACTGTATTTTCGTTCTTGTTTTTGTGTAATAGTCCATGATTCACAACCATAAGTAGCCACTGAAAAAATACATGTTCTCAATATTTTTAATTTTAATATTTTACTGGTGCTTTGCCACATGTTCTTCATTGTGATTAACTTCTTGATCAAATATAGTATATCAGTTTAACTTAAAAGAAACAGTTTGGAGGTCTCAATGGCGAAGTGGTTAAGAAGTTTGACTGTCGTTCTGAAACAAATGAGTTCGAATCCGGACCGAGTCACATATGCAATTATTTTCATGATATCGATAGGTTTGATACTGGAGCTACGGCGTTCTATCTTTGTGTAACACTCTCGGTAGGTGGAGGGACATTTCTGCCGACCGGGAGGGAGCGATACTGGCAAACCCGGTGCAATGTCATCTTTAGACTTGTGGACTTTCAAAATAGTTTTGTTTTAGATGTATTCTGTAAAATCATCTAGAGTTGGACATGGAATATGTAGTAGAACCGATCAAGACAAGGAGTGGTTGGAAGGTTACGTAAGGAAGAGGCGATGGGTGGTTTAACCTATGGATAGCAATAACTATTAGCAAGAGAATCCATGCGTATCTGCTATTGAAGAATAAGCATCTATGGGTATGTCTGGAGAGATACAGTTAAATAACCAATAACTATGAAACTGTTGATTTAATTTACTCTTCTGATCAAATTCAGACCAAAATTTGCACTTATAAGATTTAAACTCTCAAAATTTAAATCATCATCAAATAGTTTGTCCTGTGCAGAACTTTGTCACCCCAACAGTCCTCCGGAATTTCTCTCTCATAGGCCAGATGTCCTGCCTCTGCAGCCGTCATGTTCCAAACCATCAGTTACATCCTGAATCAATTTCCTCCGTGGTCTTCCTCTTCTTCTCTTTGCCGGTATGCCTCCTTCCGTTATGGTTTTCTCCAGCCCTTCATGTCTTTTTATATGTCTAAAATATCTTAATTTTCTCTTTCGTATTTGTAGCATCAGCCAGATTTCTTTGATTTTGAGTTCTTTCTGGATAGATCTATTTTCAAAATGCAAATACAGGAAGCTTATCTGTGTGAAGAAAATTTATACTTAAGCAAATATCCCACTAATTTTTAAAACAAATAAATGCAGCTACACAGGAACCTGTAAATTATATTTTCTCGCTAACTAGAATTTTCTGACACGTCTAATTATCTCCCGCTTTCTAAGGGAGGTTATGCTGTACTAAACTAACAGAGTAAGTGTATGCCTGAACGTTGATCTGTTCAATTAACGAAATTGATGTCTTTAATATGTTTGTTTATCTGTCGGTTTCTTCTTAAGAGGGTAACTTGCAAAGATATTGGAAATCTAGAACCAGTCAACTTGAGTAGATCGATTTTCAAGGGAAATAATTAGCTGATTATGTCCATCAATGATTAGTACGTTATAAGGTAAGCCATGGTCTGTCCAGCACACACAAATAACATACTATCTATCAACTTAGACATCGCTACACACAACACACACAACACACACAAATAACATACTATCTATCAACTTAGACATCGCTACACACAACACACACAAACACACAACTTAGACATCCTACACACACACACACAACCAAATAGCATACTATCTATCAACTTAGACATCGCTACACACAACACACACAACACACACAAATAGCATACTATCTATCAACTTGGACATTGTAATCTCATCTTATAAACCCACATACACACACAGCAACCACTTTCCATTTATTCCCACTCTTTCAATTAGTTCCAATAATTGATGTTACCGAGTTCAAGAGTTGACTATCCCCACCCCCACGTCCCACGTGCCATTACCAATTAGTGGGTCTATATGTCGAATGGGTTAGGTATTTTCTAACGTTCTGACGGTTGTCGGTTCAAATACGTACCGAATCAAATATGCAATGTTTAATGATCCCTGTGATTGTTGGCGGAGCTCGAAGTTCGTGCTTTGCGCTACATTCCGGAATTTTTGCCGTCATGGGCGTATCCTTCTTCTTCTTCGAACACTCCATATAGACCCACTTGTTAACCAGTCTTTGTGATTTCTATGTCATCAAAGCCTAAGAGCGATTGCACGTTGTGTCATTTATGCACCTAAAAGTAGGCCAGCACATCCGACTTCTACGATGAGGAAGCCTGGTTCAATGAAGTCATTCCTACGTCGTTAGAGCCTTTTCTTAGACATTACAACTCAACCATCATACAACAAATCTCTTCAACCATCATACAATAATCTCAACCATCATACAATAATCTCAACCATCATACAACAATCTCAACCATCATAAAAATCAATCTCAACCATCATACAATAATCTCAACCATCATACAATAATCTCAACCATCATACAACAATCTCCAACCATCATACAATAATCTCAACCATCATACAATAATCTCAACCATCATACAACAATCTCAACCATCATACAATAATCTCAACCATCATACAATAATCTCAACCATCATACAATAATCTCCAACCATCATACAATAATCTCAACCATCATACAACAATCTCAACCATCATACAATAATCTCAACCATCATACAATAATCTCAACCATCATACAATAATCTCCAACCATCATACAATAATCTCAATACTTCTACCTATACACTCGTCCATATCACCAAGATCTCAGACAATATCACCATGGATAACTGCAGCCATCATATCACATAATCAAACTCAACATTAACAATTATT
Organism: Arion vulgaris; assembly: GCA_020796225.1. NCBI lineage: Eukaryota > Metazoa > Mollusca > Gastropoda > Stylommatophora > Arionidae > Arion > Arion vulgaris. The sequence goes on along the minus strand of CM036753.1, from coordinate 109,650,293 downwards.
AATTAGTATTCGATAACAATAAAATTAAAAATCCAAATACAAATATTCTGTAATATTCAAACTGGATGAAAACTCACTCTCACTTCCAAATCCAATCATGCAGAGCTAGGTGGTGAGTTTCTCACACTTTGAAACATTCAACTCGAAAAACTTCATCCTTTTAAAATTCGACGTAACATTCTCATCCTCTACGCTAATTCTTTCTGAGACTGTAGTAAACTAACTATCTACAAAAACATCAAGGATGATTAATACATCATACTATCCAGAAGGAACATGACTCAATCTTCACCTCCGAACTGGTCACAGAAAATGAACACCATCTGTACATTAATTCAAAAGGCACAACGAATTCAACCATCAGTACGAATAGACTAACCTCAGAAACTCGCCTACAGAAATCCAGACCTATAAAAAACTACCATCATACACGACATCAAAAGAAAATTAACGTGTAGAAACTACCGACGAAGTGGATAAATTTACGTGGCGGTATATTAGCGGCGCGTAATTTACGCGGAATACTAATCATCTTGAACGCTCCATATCACCACTTATTAACCACTCTGCGTAATTTGTATGATCTCATCCTCAAGAGCCAGTTATCGCTCAACAATTAACCACACATTCACTTCTGGGATCTTTTATTTACTAGCTAACTTACCATAGATCCTACCATCAGTTGTCTCTACTACATGCCTTGTAGTCGCAGTGGCTATATTCTTTACTTCCCTTCAATGATTCCCATATACAAAGTTCGAATTACATAAACATAACAGATTTGTGACCAGAAAACAAAAATTAAAATAACAAACTTGTAGGTTAAAAAGATTGAAAGATGATGGATTAGAACACTCCCTGACAGACACAACGAAACTATGCATGCCGTTTCCTGGAATTCTCAGAGAAAGAGAACGGATCTCCAGCCGAAGAGTAGTAGATGAAGAGATAAAGTAGGGCAAAGTGTTCTTTCATAATTTTTAATAAAAAAAGTGTGTTCCATTAGATTTTACAGAATAATATTTAAAAAAAAAAATTAATGGATGCGAAGTAGACCAAAAATTGGAAGTTAAATTTGTTTGGTGTGTTTTGAAAAGAAATCAAATGTTTATCCAATTTTAAATTGCTATTTCCTGTTTACAACTACGTTTTTCATCGCTTATCGTTACACATGCGCAACGATCTAGTGTAAAGGCAGACTAAACACGGTATGAGATGTCAACATTTTAAAACTAACTTAGCTAACTAATAACCCGGTAAAGAAAGCGTATTCAGAGTTGAAAACAGTAGACCTCTACATTTTAGCAGGAATAGTTTTCCAAATTTCATGATTCCAAGGTTTGACGTTCTAAAGTCTTAATGTGACACACAAATTGAAAATTCGTTTTATAAGTACGATATATATATTATCTGGGGTAGAGACAGGGGAAGACCAAGATGAAGGTGGCAGAAGGACATCAAAGAGACATTGTATGTTAGAAGAGGCAGGAGAACTTGCTACAGGCTGGGAGTTTATCGAGCATGCTGTGATGAAATCGACGCGCACGAGGGCGTTACCTGATGATATATATATATATATATTCGTCATGATAAATATCTTTTGTAACACGTCGTTATAAACACAGTCAAAATGAGAAAATACTATTTAACCAGGTCTCCCTTCTCATCTACCGTTGTGTTCAATGTTTCTGAACATAGTCATTCTACTTTCATTCGCTTCAAATATTGTCAATATATTCAATGTTGTCTCCTGTATAAACTTCAATGTTGTCTCCTGTATAAACCAATGTTGTCTCTTATAAACTTCAATGTTGTCTCTGTATAAACTTCAATGTTGTCTCCTGTATAAACTCAATGTTGTCCCGTAACTTCAATGTTGTTCCCGATATAATTCAATGTTGTCTCCTGTATAAACTTCACATGTTGTCTCACTGTATAAAGCTTACCAGTCTTTTGCTCTCACATCAGGTCAGTATAGTTTTGTTTCATTAGTCATAAGTTCTGAATATGTGTCTAGTCTGATTTCCATCGCATGTACATATGGCTGAATTGCCAATCTGAAGTATGTGCTCTGCAGTCTGATGTGCCTGTACACATGTACATATGGCTGAATTGCCAATCTTGAAGTATGTGCTCTGCAGTCTGATGTGCCTGTACACATGTACATATGGCTGAATTGCCAATCTTGAAGTATGTGCTCTGCAGTCTGATGTGCCTGTACACATGTACATATGGCTGAATTGCCAATCTTAAATGTATCACCTGTGTCTGATATGCCGACACATGTACATATGGGTAATGCAAATTAAATTTGTATACCACCGTGTGGTGCTGGAGCGAAGAGAAGCAAGAATAGTACCACTGAACTACAAGGCATGTCGAAGAGGCAACTGATGTGAACTAGAAAGCTACTCTACTAAACAAAAAGCATCGCAAGAATCGGATGTAATGGCCTACTTGTAGGCACATAACTCGCACAACGTACAATCGCTCTTAGGATCAGATCATATAGAAATCACACAGAGTGGTTAACATATGGTCGATATGGAGCGTTCCAGAAGAACCTACTAACCTTCGGAACGCAAGGTAAAGCATTCACCACTAAGCCACAGACACCACCAGTTCTAAGCCACAGACACCACCAGTTCTAAGCCACAAACACCACCAGTTCTAAGCCACAGACACCACCAGTTCTAAGCCACAGACACCACCAGTTCTAAGCCACAGACACCACCAGTTCTAAGCCACAGACACCACCAGTTCTAAGCCACAGACACCACCAGTTCTAAGCCACAGACACCACCAGTTCTAAGCCACAGACACCACCAGTTCTAAGCCACAGACACCACCAGTTCTAAGCCACAGACACCACCAGTTCTAAGCCACAGACACCACCAGTTCTAAGCCACAGACACCACCAGTTCTAAGCCACAGACACCACCAGTTCTAAGCCACAGACACCACCAGTTCTAAGCCACAGACACCACCAGTTCTAAGCCACAGACACCACCAGTTCTAAGCCACAGACACCACCAGTTCTAAGCCACAGACACCACCAGTTCTAAGCCACAGACACCACCAGTTCTAAGCCACAGACACCACCAGTTCTAAGCCACAGACACCACCAGTTCTAAGCCACAGACACCACCAGTTCTAAGCCACAGACACCACCAGTTCTAAGCCACAGACACCACCAGTTCTAAGCCACAGACACCACCAGTTCTAAGCCACAGACACCACCAGTTCTAAGCCACAGACACCACCAGTTCTAAGCCACAGACACCACCAGTTCTAAGCCACAGACACCACCAGTTCTAAGCCACAGACACCACCAGTTCTAAGCCACAGACACCACCAGTTCTAAGCCACAGACACCACCAGTTCTAAGCCACAGACACCACCAGTTCTAAGCCACAGACACCACCAGTTCTAAGCCACAGACACCACCAGTTCTAAGCCACAGACACCAGTTCTAAGCCACAGACACCACCAGTTCTAAGCCACAGACACCACCAGTTCTAAGCCACAGACACCACCAGTTCTAAGCCACAGACACCACCAGTTCTAAGCCACAGACACCACCAGTTCAACCACCCAGACAGCACCAAGTTCTAGCCACAGACACCACCAGTTCTAAGCCACAGACACCACCAGTTCTAAGCCACAGACACCACCAGTTCTAAGCCACAGACACCACCAGTTCTAAGCCACAGACACCACCAGTTCTAAGCCACAGACACCACCAGTTCTAAGCCACAGACACCACCAGTTCTAAGCCACAGACACCACCAGTTCTAAGCCACAGACACCACCAGTTCTAAGCCACAGACACCACCAGTTCTAAGCCACAGACACCACCAGTTCTAAGCCACAGACACCACCAGTTCTAAGCCACAGACACCACCAGTTCTAAGCCACAGACACCACCAGTTCTAAGCCACAGACACCACCAGTTCTAAGCCACAGACACCACCAGTTCTAAGCCACAGACACCACCAGTTCTAAGCCACAGACACCACCAGTTCTAAGCCACAGACACCACCAGTTCTAAGCCACACACCACAGTTCTAAGCCACAGACACCACCAGTTCTAAGCCACAGACACCACCAGTTCTAAGCCACAGACACCACCAGTTCTAAGCCACAGACACCACCAGTTCTAAGCCACAGACACCACCAGTTCTAAGCCACAGACACCACCAGTTCTAAGCCACAGACACCACCAGTTCTAAGCCACAGACACCACCAGTTCTAAGCCACAGACACCACCAGTTCTAAGCCACAGACACCACCAGTTCTAGCCCAGACACCACCAGTTCTAAGCCACAGACACCACCAGTTCTAAGCATCAGACACCACCATTTCTAAGCCACAGACACCACCAGTTCTAAGCCACAGACACCACCAGTTCTTACCAATCATGACACCACTCAGTTTAAGCCACAGACACCACAGTTCTAACCAAGCACCACCAGTTCTAGCAAGACACCACCAGTCTAAGCCACAGACACACAGTTCTAAGCCACAGACACCACAGTTCTAAGCCACAGACACATAGTTTCTAACAAGACACCACCAGTTCTAAGCCACAGACACCACCAGTTCTAGCCACAGACATCACAAGTTCTAAGCCACAGACACCACCAGTTTAGACAACACCATAGTCAACCACAATCTACACCAGTTTCTACATAGAACACCAGTTTTATTTTGTTTTCATTATCTTACTACTATTGTTACATAGTTAGAAAATGATATACTAATATCTTACTAATATTGTTACATAGTAGAAAATAGACGGACTAATATGCACCAATAGCAGTCATCATAATCAAGTGCCGTGTCGGCTTGCGTAGGCGATCATGACTCTCCACAAATCTCTGTCTCTGGTATTTGCTATCATCTCAGATGTTGACGCTCTTCCGTGCCATGAAGTTAAGTTATACAACATTTTTTTCTCTCTGTCTTCCGCTGTCTTGTCTCCCCTCGATTTTTACCGGTTGTTAAAATGTGTTCTAAACCTCCCCTCCTCATCACATGTCCACCTCTTTCTTATATCGATGATAAGCTTACTCTGTGTCTTAACCTCATTAACACCTCTACGTTAGTCATTTTAGCAGCCCAAGGGATTCTCATCATTCTTCTGTAAAACCACATCCATGTAGCAGTAAGAAGATGACAAAAATAAGAAAGTAGTGGGGAAGTGTTACAACAAAATGGATTGTGAACAGAATAAGAAAGAAGAATATTAGTAATCCATAAAAAGTGAGAACTCATTGCCGTTTGTTTTGTCTGGAGTATTCCAGAGAGTGGTGCTCTGACAAGCACCTCGTATAGGGAGGGATCAATGCTAACTAGGTTTGTGCTGGCTGTTTCAAAACTAAGTGAGGTCCTGGTGTATGTGTCACTTATACCATTAGCGCAGTGAGTGTCTGTCGTAGTAATGTGAAAACTGTGTGTGGATGTGAGTGTCTGTCCTACTAATGTGTAGAGTGTGTGTGGATGTCAGTGTCTGTAGTAGTAATTTGTAGAATGTGTGTGGATGTGCATGTGTGTTGGTGTGAAAATGTGTGTGTGTGAGTGCTTGCATGTGTGGTTGGTTCTATTATTTGAATGTCGCCCATGTGATGCCGGGGAAAGCAAGTGAAGCAAAGAATAGTACCACTGCCACCTACAATGCATGTTGTAAGTGGCTGCTGATGTAGCACCTAGAGAAGCTACCCTAGTAAATAAAAATCAACGCAAAAATAGGATGTGCTGGCTTACTTGTATGGCATAACTTGCACAACGTTCAATCGCTTTTAGGCTCAGATCACATACAAGTCACACAGAGTGGCTAAGAAGTGGTCGATATGGAGAGTAAGAAGAAAAAGAAGAATACTTGTGGATGTGTGGGACGGATTAGCGTAAAGTATCAACGTTCAACTATCGACTCGAATACACGAATGTTGTGGGTTTAATCCTACATTCGAAGTTTCATACGTAAGGAATTGGCCCATCCTACCTCCTGCACACTAGAGACTAGAAATTGCTGTAGCTTCATACCTAATGTCTGAGAAGACTACGGACATTTTATTATTGTTATTTCAATGTGGGTGTTGACGCTCTTCCGCGGCATGAAGTCAGACTGTTCATAGTTTTCTATCTCTTTCCGCGACATGAAGTCAGACTGTTCATAGTTTACTATCTCTTTCTGCGGCATGAAGTCAGACTGTTCATAGTTTTCTATCTCTTTCCGCGGCATGAAGTCAGACTGTTCATAGTTTACTATCTCTTTCTGCGGCATGAAGTCAGACTGTTCATAGTTTACTATCTCTTTCTGCGGCATGAAGTCAGACTGTTCAATTACTATCTCTTTCTGCGGCATGAATCGACTGTTCATAGTTTATCTATCTCTTTCGCGTCATGAAGTCAGACTTGTCCAGTTTTCTATCTCTTCCTGCGACATGAAGTCAGACTGTTCATAGTTTTCTATCTCTTCGCGGCATGAAGTCAGACTGTTCATAGTTTTTTACTCTTTCGGCATGAAGTCGACTGTTCATAGTTTTCTATCTCTTTCCGCGGCATGAAGTCAGACTGTTCATAGTTTACTATCTCTTTCTGCGGCATGAAGTCAGACTGTTCATAGTTTTCTATCTCTTTCGTTTTCTGTCTCGTCTGCCATACATTTTACCGGTTGTCACAATGTGTTATATACTTTTATTTCTAATCACATGCTGTACAAATAATGACTGTCTCTTTCTTATATTGATAATATTTTCTATTGTGCTTTGACCTCATTTAAAACATCAACATTGCTCATTTTAGCAACCCATACGTTAGCTTAACATTTGCTGCTTCTTGGGTGTAGAGCTTAAGTGATTGCTTCTCTTTCCAAACGAACTCGGGTCGCATCCTCTTGGAACCACCGAGATATTTTCTCAGAGATATTTGATCTCAGTGTAGGTGAAATCGAGTTCCTAGTCCTATCGGATACGGGATATAAAACATAGGTCCAGTTTTAGTTGAACATGTAAAATAACCATTAGCAGTTCAAAATAGAGAAGAGCAGAGCAGGCTGGAAAGCCGCTGCCCTGACACAATTTATTAGGAAGATTAATTAATGAACAATTTCTATATAATATTTCATCATCTTCTAAATTATATCGGAAGTCGTTAGTGCTACGGAGTTCGTGCACTGTCGCTGAGATCTTCCTGTGTAAGAAAGAGATAGGAGAACACATGATTACTCTCAGAAGTGCAATGATGATGGTCGTATAAATCAATCAATAAATAAATAAATCAATCAATCAATAAATCAATCAGTCAATCACACCTGAACAACCTCCATCACTGTGACTCCCAGAGAGTTTGCTATATGTCTGTTTTTAGTCCATGACTCTCATTTATATGTCAGTATTGACTCTCTGTATGTATCATTGACTCTCATTCATATGTCAGTATTGACTCTATGTATGTATCACTGATTCGCATTCATATGTCAGTATTGTCTCTCTGTATGTATCACTGACTCTCATTCATGTGTCAGTATTGGCTCTCTGTATGTATCACTGACTCGCATTCATATGTCAGTATTGACTCTCTTTATGTATCACTGACTCGCATTTATATGTCAGTATTGTCTCTCTGTATGTATCACTGACTCTCATTAATATGTCAGTATTGACTCTCTGTATGTATCACTGACTCGCATTCATATGTCAGTATTGACTTTCTGTATGTATCACTGACTCGCATTCATATGTCAGTATTGACTCTCTGTATGTATCACTGACTCGCATTCAATGGCCGGAATTGACTCTTTGTATGTATCACTGACTCTCATTCATATGTCAGTATTGACTCTCTGTATGTATCACTGACTCGCATTCATATGTCAGTATTGACTCTCTGTATGTATCACTGACTCGCATTTATATGTCAGTATTGGCTCTTCGTATGTAATATCCATGACTCTCATTCATATGTCAGTATTGACTCTCTATATGTATCACTGACTCTCATTCATATGTCAGTATTGTCTCTCTGTATGCATCACTGACTCGCATTCATATGTCAGTATTGGCTCTCTGTATGTATCACTGACTCGCATTCATATGTCAGTATTGGCTTCTGTATGTATACTGACTCTCATTCATATGTCAGTATTGGATCTCCGTATGTATCACTGACTCTCATTCATATGCCAGTATTGACTCTCTGTATGTATCACTGACTCTCATTCATATGTCAGTATTGACTCTCTGTATGTATTACTGACGAACTCTCATTTTGTAACTTTAATAAACAATAATACTTAGTTGCATCTCATTTTCCGGTAATGATATTTTTCTGCCTGACCTATTTAACTCTTTATTTTTTTATCTGTATCTACCACCAGATGGTATCAGAGTTCAAAGGTATTTAAATTAGTGAATAAGTTGTAGCTTTGTCGTATTTACTTTGATGTTACGTTTTGATGGTGCTCAGGTAAATGACTAAAAGAGTTGATTAATCATTCGTGAAAGCCATTGACACACCTGTTCTGTTAAACTGTCATTTTGTTACTTTCTGTGCCAGGTTTGTGATTAGTTTACAGTCACCTTGACACAAGAGAAATATGTTACTTGTTTGAATCTCCAAAGATAGCGTGCGGTTACACTTGTGTTCTTGTATAATCCAGTGGAAATGGTACATTCGACTCAAATTGAGTGAATCTCATGGTGACCATTTTGGATGACTTCGAATTTCGGGTTTTATTTTTGAATCCCAGATGCTGACTATTTGAGATAGGTGAGCAGTCTTCTACATCAGAGAGGACGAAAGAGGCATTTAGAAACATAACGCGAGAGAGACAGACAGATAGACATATGAGTTACAGACACAGATAGAGAAATGAGAGACATAGAGAAACAGAGAGACATTAGAGAGAAACAGACAACAGAGAGACATAGGAGGGACAGAGAGACCAGATAGGCACACAAGAAAGAGAGAGGGAGAGAGAGAAAGAGAGAGAGAACGATGTAAGGGGCACATCAACACACAGAGAGACACAGAAAAACAGAGGGATTTACGAGAGAGACAAATATAAGCATACATACATACGAGATAAACAGAGAGAGAGATAGTGAGATGCAACAAACAGAGAGACAAAAATGACAGAGAAGGACATACAAAGATATAAATAGACAGAGCCAAGTGAGAGAGCATATATATATCTTTATATGGCATTTTTTACGTCTTTACAGGCAGTCATTTTGCAGTGTGACCACATCTGAATTTGATTCGTTCGCTTAATTTCTATCTTGCCTTCTAAGCTTCTACCTAAGTTTCTGAGTTTGCTCTTGTTTCTCTTGCCTTCAAGCTTCTACCTAAGTTTCTGAGTTTGCTCTGTTTCTCTTGCCTTCAAGCTAATTTCTTAGTTTGGTCTTGTTTCTCTTGCCTTCAAGCTCAACCTAAGTTTTTTGGGAAGCTTTGGTCTTGTTTCTCTTGCCTTCAAGCTCAACCCTAAGTTTCTGAGTTTGGTCTTGTTTCCTTTTCTTTTGCTTTCTTAACCTTATCCCTAAGTTTCTTTTGAAATATATATTATACAAATATGTGCGTTATAAGATATAGATTCTGGGCTCTAAGGGAGCAAGACTAGTAACACTGTCACCTACAAGGCACTGTTACCTTCCCTGGGGTGGGAGGGGGGAGGGGGGTGGGAGGGTGAAGAAGAGCGCTACCATGCTCAACTCTTTAAGCTCTGTCTTTACCAAGTTCTTAGTTAGCCATATTCGTTTTAAATTACATGTGCGTGGGTGTGAGAAAATTACATGTGCGTGGGTGTAGAAAATTACATGTGCGTGGGTGTGAGAAAATTATACATGTGCGTGGTGTGAGAAATTACACATGTGCGGGGTGAGAAAATTATACATGTGCGTGGTGTAGAAATTACAGTGCGTGGGTGTGAGAAAATTACACATGTGCGTGGGTGTGAGAAAATTACCATTGCGTGGGGTAGAAAATTATACATGTGCGTGGGTGTAGAAAATTACCATGTGCGTGGGTGTGAGAAAATTACCATATGCGTGGGTGTGAGAAAATTACACATGTGCGTGGGTGTGAGAAAATTATAAATCGCGTTGGAATTTTAGAGCGTCATTTAACACAATTTACATTTGTCATTCACGATAACTACATGAGTGTTTGGTTTGTCGTATATATATATATATATATGTAAATATTATTCTTATACCGTTTATACAAGAGACTCAGTGACTATTCTGCACAGATCAACAGTATCGAGATAATAACATCACCTTCTTTGTCTCCGTCTTCATCCTTCGACCCTCGGGAAGCACAAGTCCGCAACCAAGGCCTTCCAAGCCATCCTATTCAAGGCCATCTTTCCAGATCTCTACACTCTCTTCCCATTTTCGTGCATTCCGTCTCCAACTTCCGTCTCCAGGTGTTCCTGGGTCTTCCCCTACCTCTAATGCCCAGGTGGGTTCCATCTGAAGGCCTGTCTCGTGATGAGTCCTTGCTTGCGAGATGCTTCTGTTTCCTCTGGTTTGCGAGTTATGAATTTTCTTGGTTGTGGTTTCTGTAGATATCAACATCGGTTTTTTTCTCTTTCTTTTCTTCAATTCTGTTTTGTCTCCCAGCGTCAGAATAAAAAGATATTTCTAGAACGGGCTTTTGTGTGCGCGACATAAAAAGTATCTTTCGTTGCCTCTGTTATCTCTGAGGTCCATCTTTTCATCATTGGCCCCTAGTAATTTAAATTTTCACTCTATTTACTGAACATCGCTAGCTTCCTTCACAACACATGTAATAACGGAAACTTGAAAATCTGATAGTAGAGGAAATTAGACATATTTTCATATTATCTGACACGGAATATTGGATAAGGTAAACGCCCACGTGATTACAGGGGCCCAAATATGGGGTGTAAAGAATAGAACCACTGTTACCTGCCACGCATGTCGTAAGAGGCGACTAAGGAGGCGTAGCTGAAATCGGATGCACATATCCTAAACGTGTAAAAATCTATGCATTTAGGGGCCTACCAAACCAATGTGCAACCTATACACGTTCTTGTCAAAGATCAAAAATATCACAAAGAGTGATTAAAATTGGTCGTAAAGAACGAACGCAAAGCAGAACAAGGAGAGGAGGATAAGGGAAAGTCTAAAACTGAGAGGATAATCTCATTAGTCTGTGTTGGTATAGATTTCATATGAATAGCTTGTGCTGTCATACCACTGTGTATGCATTCCTTATGTTTCTCAGAATACCTAGATTTTAAAAATAAGTTTTTAATTTTTTTGGTTAGCATTTTGCTTTGTAGGAAAGGGATATAACTGATAAATGAATGGTTGAATGGGTTAAATTATGGTGAAAATGAAACTTTGTGAAATGGGAATTATAATAATGTTGATAAACAAACATGCATGCTCTCATACACCCATGCTAACAGACACATAACAGCAAGCATATTCACATTCACACATAGATATAAACACACATCCACACACAACTACATGTACAGTAGAGCACAATGCCTCCTTCCGCACACATAGAAAAACAGCGAGAAATAGAGAGAGAAATGGAGAGTGAGAAATACTGAGAGAAATAGAGAGAAATACAGAGATAAATAGGGAGAGAGAAATAGATAGATAGAAAGAGAAATAGAGAAAGAAATAGAGAAAGAAATAGAGAGAGAGAGAGAATTAGAGAGAGAGATAGAGAGAAAAATAGAGAAACAAAGAGAGAAATGGAGAGAGATATAGAAATAGAGAGATAAATAGAGAGAGAGAAATAGAGAGAGAGAGTGAAAAATAGAGAGAGAAATAGAGAGAGAGAAATAGAGATAAATAGAGAGAATAGAGAGATAGAGAGAAATAGAGAAAGAAATAGAAATAAAAATAGAGAGAGAAACAGATATAAAGAAATAAAGAGAGAAATAGAGAGATAAGCAGAGAGATAAGCAGAGAGAAATAGATAGCGAAATAGAGAAAGAAATAGAGAGAGAAATAGAGAGAGAGAAACAGAGAAAGAAATAGAGAGAAATAGAGAGAGAGAGATAGAGAGATAAAGAGAGATAAAATATAGAGAAAAAGAGAAAGAAATAGAGACTGAAATAGAGAAATGGAAAGAGAAAGAGAGAGAGAGAGAAATAGAGAAAGAAATATGAGAAATGGAAAGAGATAAATAGAGATAAATAGAGATAAATAGAGATAAATAGAGAGAAATAGAGAAAGAGAGAAATAGAGAAATAGCGAGAGAAATAGAGAGAGAAATACAAAGATAAATATATTTAAAGAGAGAGAGATAGTGATATCAACTCACATGCACCCATATACAGAGAGAAATAGAGAAGGAAATACAAAAATAAATAAATAAATAAATAGAGAGAGAGAGAGAGTAAGACATAGTGACAGCAACTCACACGCAAATATCTCAACAAACAAAATTGTAGACATTCAACAATCTCTCTCATGTATTTAGCAATCGTTTCTCTAATCATACAGCATACCAGGAAAACTTGGAATTGAATTTGAATAGCGCGTGACAAAATCAGAACATGATCGAGAAACCAAAGACGATTCCAAGACATTTTTAAATTGAATTTCCCCTGAACTAACCAGTTTGGTTGTGACCAGGACACGGACTTCCATTTTAAATTATTGATTTGTCCCAATATATCGAACATAATAAATATGGGAAGATCACACAAGGCTTTAAAGAAAAATATGTCAGAAGAGAAACACTGACAACAGTTTCGATTGATGGCCCTGTTCAAGAGGATTTATAATTTTAAAAAAACAACACAATGAAATGATTAATGGCTAGAAGGAAGAGGAAAGATATGAGGATAAAAGATAATAAGTAGGGTGGTTTGGGGAATGGGCTGAATGTTGCACAGATGATGTTGTATTGTTCTTGTCTTATACAATCAAGGCTCATCGGGCATATAATGTGGAGGTGGTTTAGAACGTTTGGTGACAAGAGGTAACATTCAGGGAAGGAGAGATCGTAGAAGACAGAGAAAGGAAGATCTTGGATGGTCTACAAAATATCGACGTCAGAACTGATTAACATCATCAAGGATAGAGTTGTGGAGAGACATGATCGCCTACGCAGTCAGGCATTGCATTTGATTGACTGGTTATACTCAAAGACGGGTCTGTGGCATACTTATTATCAACTCATCTCAAAACTGATACATTAATATCATATATATATATATATATATATATATATATATATATATATATATATATATAGCCTCTCTCTCTCTCGGTAGACTGTGACGCCCTGGCACTTAGGGCAGAAACAAATTCAGAAGGGTCACTGGCTAGGGCATCTCTACAATGGACATTGGTTGTGAAGAACGTGGTCTCCAATAACATAAGGCGGACAAGCTCAGGTACAAATTCTATGAAATCAGACCACAATCGTCGCGTGAACCGCGCATTTCAGTATTGTTAGATGAAGATATCTATAAAGTATTAGATAAAAGGCAACTGATTGAAATATAATATAACATGCTAAATCAAGATTATATTATGTGACAAATTAAGTTGAGCACTAAGGATTATCAGTAGTATTAACATTTTTCATCAATAAATAACAGTGACTCGAAGAATTGAGTAAAATTGTAGAAAACCATACAATGTTCTATCAAAAACTCTTATAAAAACCAGCCCACATTAAACAGGAATTTAAATTTCCAGTCTGAGCTAGACGGCTTATGTCGCCGGGGTCGTGGCGCGAAAAGAAAGTATATGTCAAATGAAAGAAAGCTTGTGGCCTGACATTGAAACAACTATTGGAAAGGTGGCAAATGGTAACAAGGAAAGTCTTTGAAGCATTAAGGTGTTAATCGATACAAAGAGAATATAGATAGATTCGCATAATATATATATATATATTATATATAGTTAGACAACTAGGCAACAATTGTGTCCTTGATTTTTGCTGTTGCCGCTAAATAATGATTATTTGATAACCTGTCTTGTATCATTTACTGTTGCCGCTAAATAATGATTATTTGATAACTCGTCTTGTATCATTTGCTGTTGCCCCTAAATAATGATTATTTGATAACTCGTCTTGTATCATTTACTGTTGCCGCTAAATAATGATTATTTGATAACTCGTCTTGTATCATTTACTGTTGCCGCTAAATAATGATTATTTGATAACTCGTCTTGTATCATTTGCTGTTGCCCCTAAATAATGATTATTTGATAACTCGTCTTGTATCATTTACTGTTGCCGCTAAATAATGATTATTTGATAACTCGTCTTGTATCATTTACGTTGCCGCTAAATAATGATTATTTGATAACTCGTCTGTATCATTTACTGTTGCCGCAAAAATGATTATTTGATAACTGTCTTTATCATTTACTGTTGCCGCTAAATAATGATTATTTGATAACTCGTCTTGTATCATTTACTGTTGCCGTAAAATGATTATTTGATAACTCGTCTTGTATCATTTACTGTTGCGCTAATAATGATTATTTGATAACTCGTCTTGTATCATTTACTGTTTCCCCTAAATAATGATTATTTGATAACTCGTCTTGTATCATTTACTGTTGCCGCTAAATAATGATTATTTGATAACTCGTCTTGTATCATTTACTGTTGCCGCTAAATAATGATTATTTGATAACTCGTCTTGTATCATTTACTGTTTCCCCTAAATAATGATTATTTGATAACTCGTCTTGTATCATTTACTGTTGCCGCTAAATAATGATTATTTGATAACTCGTCTTGTATCATTTACTGTTGCGCAATAATGATTATTTGATAACTCGTCTTGTATCATTTACTGTTGCCGCTAAATAATGATTATTTGATAACTCGTCTTGTATCATTTGCTGTTTCCCCTAAATAATGATTATTTGATAACTCATCTTGTATCATTTGCTTGATAAGGGAACGTTAGTCAAAACTATGGCTCCCGGCAACGTAAGGCCGACTAGCTCAGACGGGAAATCGAAAATTGATGTTTACGGGGTGGCTGGTTTTTGTATAACTTTGATAGAGCACTCTACGCCTTATTGAGATTGTACTCATTTCTATGAGTCCACAGTTTGTGTATTAATGAAATTATTACTAATACTGATATTCATTAATGTTAAACTTCAGTTGTAATATAATATAACCTTGGTTTAACATATTGTGTTGTTTTTCACATGAATCAGTCTTCATACAACAACACTGGAATGTGTGGATCACGCGACAGTTGTGTTCTTACTTTCTATAATTTTTACATGAGCCCACCAGCCGTATGTTATCAGAGGCCATGGTCAAAACATTGCTTCAATTTATTAATTTACTTTGCCAAACTATCTTACTTCATGTTTGGGAATTCATGTTTGTATAATTCATGTTTGTATAATTCATGTTTGTATAATTCATGTTTGTATAATTCATGTTTGTATAATTCATGTTTGTATAATTCATGTTTGTATAATTCATGTTTGTATAATTCATGTTTGTATAATTCATGTTTGTATAATTCATGTTTGTATAAATTATGTTTGTATAATTCCATGTTTGTATAATTCATGTTTGTATAATCATGTATAATTCATGTTTGGCGAATAGTTTTATTGTAATCTTCACGTTTGTGTAACCTCGTTAAAATTCAAAGCTAACTACAAGTTGATATTTAATTTAACATCTACAATGTAAGGTCTGTGCCAGGTCTCAGTTTCCTGAGTTAAGAAAATACACAAAGAAAGCAGGTGGTCGAATGATTAAACGAGGTTTGTATAGTGAAGTTAACTTTTGTTCTTCCTGATAAATTAAAAACAAGAAAGCCATTTACTATTTCAACAGAACGGTAGAATTTAGGAAACAAGAAAAGCAGTTTATTACTTCGACAGTGCAGTAGAAGTAAAAGAAACAAGAAAAGTAATTTAGTACTTCGACAGAGTAGTAGAAGCAAGGAAACAAGACAAGCAACTTACTACTTCGACAGTGCAGTAGAAGAAAGGAAAACAAAATCTTCGACTTGATTTCGATTTGAATCGTCAGAGAAAAAGCAATTTCTTTTATCTTTAAATTAAACATAGTTATCTTATCTTGTTGCTACTGACTACAGTACTTTGTTTATAAAGGGACGTAAGTCACAATATTCTTGGAGCAAATCAACAATTGAAACAATGACTGTAACCAACCAAATGTACCGCTGCTAATCTAAGATTTAACAAAACAAAAGTAAACTATTCAGACAAACTCATACATCATGGGCTTAAGATAAATGTGTATCACAAGATCTAATCAGATCGCAGAAGGCCATTACTGAGTCCAATGTATCAATAATTACAAATGGTTGTCAGGGATAAGGGTAGAATCGATGGTTGGTTGGCAAACAGCCAGTCAGGGTCAAATGTTAACCAATTTGTCAGCTGTAAACGTTGGGAATTGATACTGGGAACCTAATCAACGCAAATTATGTTAGCCATTTTTAGTTCAGCGTGAGATATTTGAATAGTAAATAGAATACATCGCCCGAGTGGTTACATGAGCTCAAATTATGGGGTGTAAAGAATAGAACCACTGTTACCTGCCAAGCATGTCGTAAGAGTCGACTAAGCAGGATGGCGTGGGACTAGCTACCCCATCCGTTAAAATCATTAGATAGCTACTGAACCCACAACCAGGAAAATTCATAGCTTGCCACCCGAGGAAGAAGAAGGACCCCGCAAGGAGAGACTCATGGCAAGAAAATGGGGAGATATTGTGAAAAGATCGCCTTGGATAGGTGGGCTTGGAAGGCCTTGGTTGCGCACCTAAGCCTCTTTAGGGGCGAAGGGTAAAGAATAAATAAATACGATCTGAAGACTAAACTTCTATTATAAAGTTAAAGGAATTAGAAGACAAGAAAGTAGAAATATATAATATAAAATTCAAGGATTTAGAAGACAAGACGATGTAAGAAAAACCTTGAGGATTTGACAGAGATACTCCATAAACTAAACACCTCAGATTTGACAGACAGATTCCATTAACTAAACACCTCAGATTTGACAGAGAGATTACATAAACTAAATACCTCAGATTTGACAGAGAGACTACATAAACTAAACACCTCAGATTTGACAGAGAGACTACATAAACTAAATACCTCAGATTTGACAGAGAGACTACATAAACTAAACACCTCAGATTTGACAGAGATACTACATAAACTAAATACCTCAGATTTGACATAGAGACTACATAAACTAAACACCTCAGATTTGACAGAGACATAAACTAAATACCTCAGATATGACAGAGAGACTACATAAACTAAACACCTCAGATTTGACAGAGAGACTACATCAACTAAATATCTCAGATTTGACAGAGAGACTACATAACTAAAATCTCAGATTTGACAGAGAGACTACATAAACTAAATACCTCAGATTTGACAGAGAGACTACATAAACTAAATACCTCAGATTTGACAGAGAGACTACATAAACTAAATACCTCAGATTTGACAGAGAGACTACATAAACTAAATACCTTCAGATTTGCCCACGAGAGATTCATAAACTAAATACCTGGATTTGACGAGAGACTAGCATAACTAAACACCTCAGATTTGACAGAGAGACTACATAAACTAAATACCTCAGATTTGACAGAGAGACTACATAAACTAAACACCTCAGATTTGACAGAGAGACTACATAAACTAAGTACCTCAGATTTGACAGAGAGACTACATAAACTAAACACCTCAGATTTGACAGAGAGACTACATAAACTAAATACCTCAGATTTGACAGAGAGACTACATAAACTAAATACCTCAGATTTGACAGAGAGATTACATAAACTAAACACCTCAGATTTGACAGAGAGACTACATAAACTAAATACCTCAGATTTGACAGAGAGACTACATAAACTAAATACCTCAGATTTGACAGAGAGACTACATAAACTAAACACCTCAGATTTGACAGAGAGACTACATAAACTAAACACCTCAGATTTGACAGAGAGACTACATAAACTAAACACCTCAGATTTGACAGAGAGACTACATAAACTAAATACCTCAGATTTGACAGAGAGACTACATAAACTAAACACCTCAGATTTGACAGAGAGACTACATAAACTAAATACCTCAGATTTGACAGAGAGACTACATAAACTAAATACCTCAGATTTGACAGAGAGACTACATCAACTAAACACCTCAGATTTGACAGAGAGACTACATCAACTAAATACCGTCCTCGATCTTCTCCTTCTTCTTCCAACACTCCATATCGACCACTTGTTAAACCACTCTTTGTGATTTGTATGTGATCTGAGCCCAACAGCGATTGTACGTTGTGCAAGTTATGCGCCTACAAGTAGACCAGCACATCCGATTTCAGCGACTCGTTTTGATTATTAGGTAGCTTCCTAAGTCCCTCCCTCAATCGACATTCCTTGTAGGTCGCAGTATTACCAATTTTGGTTCCCCGGCAGCACACCAATGAGCGCCGGTTTTTGGAAATTTGGAAGCAAATTTGTTCGGCGTGGATTTTTACGAAAGGTCAAAATAGACCCCACCGTTCAGAAAACAATGACAAACTACTGAATGTATAAGTGGTGCAAAGAAAATCGCCGATTAGGTTACTGTGGTTGATGGCCAAGTTCTGAAAAGGATATGCAATATTTTTTTTATTGTATTGAAGCCTTCGCTGTGATGTCATCCCTTTCATCAATATTGCTTCCAGCAATCATGGTTACTTGATACATTTCTGATGATCAATATTGATAACGCGTTCAACTTGCCCTTTCTGATGTTTGACATATAAGATGTCAATGTTTGACATAACTTTCAAGTTGAATATAACATGTCAATGTTTGAAGAGAATCAATACTGCTTCCGGCAATTACGGTACTGGATATATTTTTGGTGATCAATATATCTAAAGTGTTAAACGCTTTCTACATTGTTGCTGGACATGTCACAGTTAGTAAATTATTCGAAGAACATTTGAAAAGAATTGTTTTTATCATGTTAGCAGATATTTTTTGTGAATACTTGTGAGGGATTTCTGGGAAAACGTTTGTGAAAATAAAACGTGGAAGACCAAAAAACAAACGATATGGGAGATAACAATAGAACAAGATCTGAAAGAAATGAAACACAGAGTAGAATACAGAGAGGATGGTTAAGAACAGAGAACAATGGCATGCATAAATTTGTATTTTTTTCCTTATTTATATAGTTCTTTTCTGTCTATCGGTGTCAGGATAAGAAGGGATTTATAGAACGATCTTTAGTGTGAGTTTAATAAATAGTGTCGTTGACTATTATCTCTGTTATTTCTATGGCCCACAATTAAAATCAAACAATATATTTGTTGCTGCTCTTAACGTCAAAGGCGTCACAGACTAGAGAACATGATTTGCTTAATAGTCTGAGTCACTTCAGCTGTCGTTAGGGACACTATTGCAACAGGGAAGGGGTATTTGTTATGGAAGTGGTCAGCCTGTTGCCTTGTTTTCTGGAGGTCGGGAGTTCAAATCAGGATCGCACCGCTTGTTTTGAGACTGTTTTTTGTTGTTGCAGGAACTGCGGAGTGCATACTTTGCGCAGAACGTTTGATAGATGGCGTGTTGTGTCTATGAAGAGGTCCCGAGCCATATGATGACATCCAGTTAGATGAAGTTAATCCATAGCATTTGAATATTTGTTGGTAATAGCGTCAGATGTCAACCAAGAGAGATTTCAACGACTTCAGACGAGTTGTTTCGTCACGTCACGACTGTAAAGCCTAATTTGGACATAGAACACCCTACTACAAGTGGGATATAAATGGAAGTATTTGCAGTAGTGGACAAGTTGTTGGAATGTTGTATCATTAGTCTTGTTCTCTCTGTCTTTTTTCTTTCTCTATAATCCTGTCTTGCCTCACAGCGTCAGGATAAGAAGCGATCTCTAGAACGGGTTTTTGTATGCGCCTCATAATTCGTGTTTTTCACTGCCTCTGTTATTTCTGAGATCCACCTTTTGCGTAGACGGTCTTTTGCTTTGTATTCACTGTATCGAAGAAGCTCTTTGAGGCACACTGTCTATTATAATCTGCTTATGTGGTCGAACTATTTAATTTGGTGTTTCTTGATGAAGTTCAGTACTGATGATGTAGCCATGTTTTTCATGATATCTTTATTTCTAAACCGGTGTCTTCCTGATACTCTCATTTTTCTTATTCGTATCACTGTTGTATCATTATTTTCTTTTACTGGTCGAACCTACAAAACCCGCCAAGAAATCGTTCAAAGTCAGTCCAACCTCAGGTCCCATTATTTTTGTTAAGAAAGTGTTTCTAGCAATTTCTTTGTCTTCTTTTCTAAACATCTAGACATTCTAATTATAGACTATGACCTATGGGGTCAGTTTGCGAGATTACGTCACATGTTTACCGTACCTTGTAAAAATAAAACTCTCAAATTAGCTCGTGATCTACGTGGAATTCATTACCAATTGACACGAGAAGACGTGAGGACAATGTTGTGTCTGCAGTCGACAGGTCTCGGAGATCAGAAGGATGATGTAGACGTGTGCGTCATGGTTGGGATTTATTTAGAACAAGTTGGATGCAATGCATGACTGCAAAAGGATGAGGCATGGGCGTACATACGTTAAGGCAAGAGGTGGTGGTGGTGGTGAGGAGGGGGAAGAGATGGGTCAAATGCCACACCTGAAAAATTGATTTTTTATAAAATAGTAATAGTCGAATCTGGCTTTCTGATTTCGCGTTACCGCGTAGTAAAATAAATATAAAAATTAAATTTCCCGTAGCCTTTCAGATATTAAGGTCACCATTGTGTTGCAGGGGCTCACAAGGGGAGCACAGAATAGTGATACTGCGACCTACAAGGCATGCCATAAGAGGCGACTGAGGTAGCTGGCCTAGTCAAGCTACCCTAGTAGATAAAAAAAACCGTCGCAGAAATTGGATGCGCCGGCTTACTTGTACTGACACAGCGTACAATCGCTCTTAGGCTCAGATCACAAAGAGAGCACAAAGTTTGGTTTAACAAGTGGTCGATATAGAAGATTTGACGAAGAAGAAAGATCTGTAGGTAAAAAGTGCCAATCACTTCGTATTTAAGTAAAATAGTGAGCAAATGTTACAGAAGAGTACTTACAATATTATGGACAGAGAAAAGAACAAATGTTACAGAAGAGTACTTATAATATCATGGACAGAGAAAAGAACAAATGTTACAGAAGAGTACTTAGAATATCATGGACAGAGAAAAGAGCAAATGTTACAGAAGAGTACTTAGAATATCATGGACAGAGAAAAGAGCAAATGTTACAGAAGAGTACTTAGAATATCATGGACAGAGAAAAGAACAAATGTTACAGAAGAGTACTTATAATATCATGGACAGAGAAAAGAACAAATGCTTCTGTTCTGCAACAGCTTGATATTAAAGAGAGTTGGTTATAAAAGAACAAAACGTCAAGGAAAATTAAATATTTTGGACACACCAAACGATATGAGTGCCAAAAGAAGATCATTTTGGATGGAATGGTACCTAGAAGAAGAATGAGAGGAAAATCTAGAATTCGATGGCTGCAAGATGTCATTGACGATCTGAGAATGACTGTTGCTGACGCCGGTCAACTTGCACATGATATAGAGTTTTTCAGGACTGCTGTCACGGCAGCCAAGTTCAGGAAAGGACAAGCTACATGATGATGATGAGTGTGCAGGAGGTAGGAGGACAATTTCTTTCCTCTTGTGTGAAACGTCAAGTGTGGGATTGAACTTACAACATCTGGAGTCAAGAGTCGATAAACAAACAATTACGTTAATCCGTCTCTCATACGTTAATCCGTCTCTCATACGTTAATCCGTCTCTCATACGTTAATCCGTCTCTCATACGTTAATCCGTCTCTCATACGTTAATCCGTCTCTCATACGTTAATCCGTCTCTCAACATGTTAATCCGTCTCTCATATAGTAAACTACTACAACATCTGGAGTCAAGAGTCGATAGACAAACAATTACGTTAATCCGTCTCTCATATCGTAAACTACTACAACATCTGGAGTCAAGAGTCGATAGACAAACAATTACGTTAATCCGTCTCTCATATCGTAAACTACTACAACATCTGGAGTCAAGAGTCGATAGACAAACAATTACGTTAATCCGTCTCTCATATAGTAAACTACTACAACATCTGGAGTCAAGAGTCGATAGACAAACAATTACGTTAATCCGTCTCTCATATAGTAAACTACTACAACATCTGGAGTCAGAGTCGATAGACAAACAATTACGTTAATCCGTCTCTCATATAGTAAACTACTACAACATCTGGAGTCAGAGTCGATAGACAAACAATTACGTTAATCCGTCTCTCATATAGTAAACTACTACAACATCTGGAGTCAAGAGTCGATAAACAAACAATTACGTTAATCCGTCTCTCATACAGTAAACTACTACAACATCTGGAGTCAGAGTCGATAAACAAACAATTACGTTAATCCGTCTCTCATACAGTAAACTACTACAACATCTGGAGTCAAGAGTCGATAAACAAACAATTACGTTAATCCGTCTCTCAGTAAACTACTACAACATCTGAGTCAGAGTCGATAGACAAACAATACTTAATCCGTCTCTATCAGAAACTACTACACATCTGGAGTCAGAGTCGATAGACAAACAATTACGTTAATCCGTCTCTCATACAGTAAACTACTACAACATCTGGAGTCAGAGTCGATAAACAAACAATTACGTTAATCCGTCTCTCATACAGTAAACTACTACAACATCTGGAGTCAAGAGTCGATAGACAAACAATTACGTTAATCCGTCTCTCATACAGTAAACTACTACAACATCTGGAGTCAAGAGTCGATAGACAAACAATTACGTTAATCCGTCTCTCATACAGTAAACTACTACAACATCTGGAGTCAAGAGTCGATAGACAAACAAATACGTTAATCCGTCTCTCATACAGTAAACTACTACAACATCTGGAGTCAAGAGTCGATAGACAAACAATTACGTTAATCCGTCTCTCATACAGTAAACTACTACAACATCTGGAGTCAAGAGTCGATAGACAAACAATTACGTTAATCCGTCTCTCTATAGTAAACTCTACAACATCTGGAGTCAAGAGTCGATAAACAAACAATTACGTTAATCCGTCTCTCATATAGTAAACTACTACAACATCTGGAGTCAAGAGTCGATAGACAAACAATTACGTTAATCCGTCTCTCATACAGTAAACTACTACAACATCTGGAGTCAGAGTCGATAAACAAACAATTACGTTAATCCGTCTCTCATATAGTAAACTACTACAACATCTGGAGTCAAGAGTCGATAGACAAACAATTACGTTAATCCGTCTCTCATACAGTAAACTACTACAACATCTGGAGTCAGAGTCGATAAACAAACAATTACGTTAATCCGTCTCTCATATAGTAAACTACTACAACATCTGGAGTCAAGAGTCGATAGACAAACAATTACGTTAATCCGTCTCTCATACAGTAAACTACTACAACATCTGGAGTCAGAGTCGATAAACAAACAATTACGTTAATCCGTCTCTCATATAGTAAACTACTACAACATCTGGAGTCAAGAGTCGATAGACAAACAATTACGTTAATCCGTCTCTCATACAGTAAACTACTACAACATCTGGAGTCAGAGTCGATAAACAAACAATTACGTTAATCCGTCTCTCATATAGTAAACTACTACAACATCTGGAGTCAAGAGTCGATAGACAAACAATTACGTTAATCCGTCTCTCATACAGTAAACTACTACAACATCTGGAGTCAAGAGTCGATAAACAAACAATTACGTTAATCCGTCGCTCATACAGTAAACTACCAAGTAAAATTACGATTTTATTTTCATTTTGCTCCTCCATGGAAGAACTTTAATGGACGCCCAAGGGGAGTTTTTGTGTGGTATTATAACTAATACAGACGTAAGACTTAATGATCAAAAGTTAATTTTTGCTCTCTTTGTACCAAGATCATGTAACAGTTGTCATTAGTTACCATCGCAACAGAATGTCGCGATTACACACAACACGCAATCACGTTACCTACAACACTATATTACGTCACACACACAGAACATCCAAATAGCAAATGCTGCGAGACGCATACAATGTCTGGCGAGAACAAGATTGGGAACATAGTTCCCGTTACCTGTACGAAATTCTTCTTCCTCTTCTTCTGCAATCATCACTCATTTGAGACTCAGATTCTGGATTCTCTGACGATAACAAATGGTTTAAGAGTTATCTCACAAGTTAGACTATTTTTAGAATGTATTCAGGTTGGCGCGAAGTCAGTAATTCGTCCCGTGGTATGTTAGATTAATCACAGCACAAGTGTGTTTTGACAGTGCTTGCGTAGAGGGACTGATTCGAAACCGGGTCTAGCAAATATTGAGCTCAATTCTGATACCAACAGATGTTTGGCATAAATGAAATGATTGATTAGCCCTGATTGCGTCAATATAATATGTCCTTGGTTGCAGGTAGTCGGTAGAAAACGATACTTAAAAGTTAACAGTGAGAACACAATAACTTTAGCTAATGAGAGGAAAATCTTAACGACGGAGATGTGGTGCATTAGAATAGATGCAAGCAATGGCGACTCGTCATTAATGGTTAGTACGGCCGGGCCCCACCAAAAATAATGTGTATTAGTTTTTAAATAAGTAATTTGTTCATAATTATTACTTTTAAAGTGATACTGATTAGATTTAGAAATTGAATATATAACGCTAAAATATCATATTGTCTGAAATTCAGCGTCTTTCCTCCCTAATTAGTAAACTTCCAGTGCATTTCTAGCGCACTATTTTTTGGGGCCAAAAGAAATGTGGTCTATTTAGACCGCCTGTTTATATAGCCACCCCTGACCTCTCTCTAGACTGGTTATTTAGCACAGACAATATGTGATTTTCATTCAATCAGAAGGGGCAATTTTACGTGGCTAAGATATGTGCACAGTTAAACAGTGTTATTGTGCTACAATTTAGCCCGGCTACGTAAATACCGAATTATATATAACAATAACAAAAATAATAGAAATAATTAACTAACCATCATAGAATAGTTTAAGGTAATCGCCCATTACATCCATAAACATCTGTATACAGCACCGTATGTTTAGACAAGTTTACGAGTTGGGACTTACTTTATCAAGTGGTGACTGTGTTGTATTTAATTAAATGAACAGAAAAAACCCATGATTTTTCCGAAAGTATTTGTCTGGTCCCATGAACGAAAATGATCACGTGTCGCTACTGGATGCAAGTGACACTAAGAGAAATGATCACGTGTCGCTACTGGATGCAAGTGACACTAAGAGACAAAATTAGAAATGAAGAAATCAGAAGAAGACTGGATGTAAAACCAGTCATGCAATTCATAAAACAACAACATATAAATACACCTGGCAAGAATGCCCTGGTACCGTCTACCTCAAAGAGCCACACTGAAAAAGTATAACGAGTACAGAGAAAGATGAAGACCACGCAAAAGTTGGAGCGACGACATCAAGAACAGCCTCAATAAAATGAATAACAGCTTACAAAGTGCATTAGAACAAGCACACACAAGATCACTACACCCCCTCACCCCCTCACCCCAACACTTTTATAAAGAAGTAAATGTTGGAAGAGAAGAAGAAGAAGTGAGAGCACAGATAAACTTTATATAGGTGGCATGAATATCATAAATTCAGCTGAATATTTTAAATAAGAGTCAGGTGGTCACTTCCAGGAGCAATGTATTCTCCAGTCACCCAGGCTGAAGATTGGTATGAGGACTTATCTAGCTATAGAAGAATTAGAAATCTTCGTCAAAGAATAAGCTGCAACTTACAGGTAACTGTAATCTAGTTAAATAAGACTAGTCATCTATAGGGGCGCAGCAGTATGCGACATATCCTTCTTCTTTCTTTTCCCTAATCTTGTTTTACCTCACAGCGTCAGGAAAAGAGATTTCTAGAATGGGATTTTGTGTGCACTTCATAAACAGTGTTTTCGTTGGCCTCTGTTATCGTGTAGTTTCAACTTTTGCGTGATCGGTCTATTGTTTTGTATCTACTGTATCAGAGTAACATTGCGCTTTGAGGAGCAGTCACTGGTGGTAATCTGCTTATGTGTCTATTGTTTTGTATCTACTGTATCAGAGTAACATTGCTCTTTGAGGAGCAGTCACTGGTGGTAATCTGCTTATGTGGCCCAACCATTCAATTTATTGTTTCTTGATAAAGTTTAGTACTGATGTTGTACCCACATTTTTCCTGATGTCTTCATTTATAAACCGGTCTCTTCTTGATACTCCCAGAATTCTGCGTAGACACTTCATCTCTATCGTGACTAGTTTTCTTCTATCCTTTAATGTCAGCGTCCAGGTTTGGCACTGATAGCATACTATTTGGAGAAATACTGTGTTGAATAATGCTATTTTAGTATTCATGGTGACATGTTTGCATTTTAAAATTGGTGCTATTTGTTCTATGATTTGATTTGCTTTATTGCGTCTATGTTGTATATTATTAGTTATTCTTCCATTTGCTGAACAAATTCTTCCTATGTATGTCAAATCTTTGACATGTTTTAATGGGTGTTTGTCGATGGAGATATTGGTAGTGTTTTCCTCTCTGGCGAATGTCATTACTTCAGTTTTTATTAATGTTTATTCTCATATTGTATTCATTGCATGTTAACTGGATTCTGTTAATGTGTTGCTGTAGCTGTTCTTCTGTTGTTGATAGGATTGCAGCATAGTATTTATTTCTATTATATTTGACAGTTTAACGAGCTTAAGACACACCTGGAATGTAGCGGTAACAACGCGCATGAATTAATTACTTGTTTTCTCAGACATCAGTTGTAGAAAGCATATTTTTTAGAAAGCAGGTTTCTTGACGAAGGATTGACTTCATTCTACTGGAATTCCCAGTACGTCTCGGCCTTTCTTCCCAGAAATTCCCCACAACCTGTTGAAAGAATTGCAAAAATTTCTTACTCCGTAGTTTCAGTACCAATCCTAGAGATCACTGAATAAAAACGCATTCGTGAACCGAAAGACTATGTCTGAATGTGAACCGACGACCTTCAGAACGCAATGTAAACGGATTAACCACTTCACCACAAGACTCCATGTTAACAAATATAAGAATCCACAAGTTATATAAAACCATTAAACTAGCTACAACATATCTCCATCTTCTCTATCTTATAACAGTTGCAAATGGTGGTTCACTAGATTTTTCTCATTGTATGCTCAACATATCTCCATCTCCTCTATATTGTAACAACTGTTAGTGGTGGTTGACCAGAGTTTTTTTTGATTTCAGAATCTCACCCAATTTGCCCCATTTTATGAACAATATTTTTGCAGACACATCTATTTTGGAAAGAATTCAAATTACTTTCTATATCTTTAGTCATTTTTCAACACTTGCTGACATATGTTAGAATTGATACAAAAATTGGAATTAGATATTTCGTCACAGGTTGAAAACTATTGACACCCAGAGTCAACAAGTAGATAAGACAACTAACAAAGAAACAAAAACAGAAAAACTAACACTGAAATAAAGGTCAGACAGACACAACAAGCAACAACAGCAACAACAAGCAGAAAATACAACTATAATATATATAGAGCAGAACAGCTCTTGGATTAAACAGTGGATGGAAAAAGAAGGACTAGACGTCCAAAGGAAACATGGAGAAGAATGTTGTTCGTTATATAGTGGATTAAAGCATCTTTAAGCTGAGATCTGTCAACATGAGAAGATCGTTGTATAGTGGATTAAAGCATCTTGAAACTGAGATGTCAACATGGAGAAGATTGTTATATAGTGGATTAAAGCATCTTTAAACTGAGATCTGTCAACATGGAGAAGGTTGTTATATAGTGGATTAAAGCATCTTTAAACTGAGATCTGTCAACATGGAGAAGGTTGTTATATAGTGGATTAAAGCATCTTGAAACTGAGATCTGTCAACATGGAGAAGTGAGATCTGTCAACATGGAGAAGTTTGTTGTTCGTTATATAGTGGATTAAAGCATCTTTAAACTGAGATCTGTCAACATGAAGAAGATTGTTATATAGTGGATTAAAGCATCTTTAAGCTACGATCTGTCAACATGAAGAAGATTGTTATATAGTGGATTAAAGCATCTTTAAACTGAGATCTGTCAACATGGAGACGATTATTGTTCGTTATATAGTTTATTAAAGCATCTTTAAGCTTAGGTACGATCTATCAACCTAAGCACGGACCTTGTTTTGATTATATCAGAACGCCTAGGTCAACAAATATGAAAAATAAGAAATCATTCCTTTCGGAGAATCCAAGATGAAATGAACATGGAAAAGAACAGTGGAAAGAGAGTTTAAAGAGTGTGACATTAGATGGGGAACAATTGATCGAAAGACGGTGGAACATTGCAGCAATGGAAATCTCTTGTGGAAGCCTTATGTGTCAAACGGAATATGAAACGGAGATATACATAAATAGAGCAACTAACAATGCAACTAACAACATACAGAATATAAACAACTCATAATACAGCAACCAGCAGAATAATACAACACACAATAACACAGAAACAAGAAAAAAGCGCAGGTAATAAAGCGCAGAAAATGGCACATGTATTTTCAATATACAACAGTATCTGAAAGAAAATCTGTGTCTACCCAACCATGGAAACTTATTTATAACTCTGACAAGAAGGTAGCACCACCGTAAAGATGTTACAGATGCCGCCATGTTGTTGTGTACTTCATCATCAGCCCAAAGTGAGTGTACCTCGTCAGTACCCACAGACGATATAACTACAGGAGCAAGTTTGCTGAGATGCTTAAGTGACATTTTTTTTTATCATTAGAGAGAAAATAAGTACATTCTGTAGAAAGAATTTGTATCGTGTGCCAGTAATGTCTCGTCTATGAATTCTGTTTGTATTTATGATTTAAACGCGTTTCTGTAGTTCTGGTTTATGGTTCAGAGAGCAAATAACAGCCATAATTATACGCTTATATATGACCTTCATAATTCAAAAACATGTATCTTGGGGTAGATTAGTTACACGGACGTTCAACTGCAGATTTAAAAATAGATTAGTTACACGGACGTTCAACTGCAGATTTAAAAATAGATTCGACATATTAAATGAAACATGAGAATCACATGTATATCGTCTTTATGTTATAGTTGACATATAATTAGTCACAAGTGATACCCATTTCTTTTAGTCTTCTGCCTGTATAACCATGGTAGTCCATATCGCTTCTCGGCCTTTTGGATAAGATCAAAGTGCTATTGCCCACTTGATCGCGGCCAACGGACGGGAGCCTTCATAGAGCCAATGCCCACTTGATCGCGGCCAACAGACTGAAGCCTTCATAAAGCCAATGCCCACTTGATCGCGGCCAATAGACTGGAGCCTTCATAAAGCCAATGCCCACTTGATCGCGGCCAACGGACGGGAGCCTTCATAGAGCCAATGGGCAACAAAATCAAAAAGATCCGAGCAGCTCTCGTTCAAAAGGATGACAACGTTCGTGATTTTTACACGTTTTAAAACGTGACAGAATAGCATCCTGTCCGGCACTGAAGGGTAAGGGTACAATAAGGTAGTCCATATCAGTTCCAACTTTTTCAATTCCTTTTCCATCATCGTTCTCTAAATTTTGTTTAGTATGTCTTTCCTTCCTTCCTTCCTTCATCCATCTGAGAGCAGTCTTCGTCAAAGAGACCGGTAATATTCTACACATATGTCTAAACTGTCTCTGTCTTCTTTCTCTGATAGTGTTTGACAATGCTATGTCTAAGCTGTCTCTGTCTTCTTTCTCTGATAGTGTTTGACAATGCTATGCCTAAGCAGTCTGTGTCTTCTTTCTCTGACAGTGTTAGACAATGATATGTCTAAACTGTCTCTATCTTCTTTCTCTGACAGTGTTTAACAATGATTTTTATTCCTTTGTTTTTATTTTATTTTATTTTTCCGATCCAGAAGCACTTGAGCTTTCAACTCTTCGGCTTGGTGCCATGGACATCGTAACCCTTCGGTTCGGTGCCACGAACACCGTAAATCTGGAGAACCTGTGGCTTTTCTGCCATCCCGCGGAATTGAACCGCACTCACATGGGGCTTGTCACCCTTCGTCCAACGCGCTACGAACACGCTGGGTAGGCGGGAATATAAGATGCATCTTCTGTGCTATGTTTTATATTTATGAGTTCCTTTAGTTCGTTGTTTAATATATCATCACCTTCTGTTGTCTAGACTACCAGTTGTATTAATATTATACAAGTTTATTTGGCAAATCTACACGTTTCTTGATTGTCTACAAATATTTTGGAAATAGTTCTGTTAATCTAATTGTTGTAATCATTATTATATTAGTGTCTCACACTTTTTGTTTGCATTTTAGTTTTCTTTTAAAGCGAAATTGTTTTTTTGTATTCTCTGTCGTTTAGTCTGTGCGTTCTTTGATTCAGTACAATGTGTTTTGTGGTTTTGTATTCATATTTGTTTGTTTAGTTAGGTGCCATCCATTAAATAAAGCTTACTTTTTTTTAACAACTGTTTTCTTTTTTCACATTTTTCTATCACTTTAACTCTTTCGCTCCGTTATATTTGTTCCAATCTCCGAACGAATCTACTTGACAATATATGTTTAATTACCCAGTCTACTGAGTTTGTGTTATCTTCAAAATGACCAGTAGACGGAATATCGTCTAATATATTGCCATACTTGTGACATTATTTATTTTAGAACTTATTTTATTTTAGTTCATTTCGCCCGCGTGTTGCCGGGGTCAACAAGGTGAGCAAAGCATAGTAACATTGCAACCCACAAGGCATGTCGTAAGAGGCGAGTGAGGTAGGGGCCTAGGGAATCTACCCAAGTAACTAAAAAGCGTCGCAGACATCGGATGTAGCACCAGTTATGCGCCTACTTGTGAGCGCATAACTTGCTCAACTTACATTCGCTCTTAGACTTAGATCACATACACATCAAAAAGAGTAGTTAACAAGTGATCGATATGGAGCGTTAGTAGAAGAAGAAGAAGTAACATAATGAACGTGGAAAATGAAGAAGAAGATGCCCTTTAGATATATCCTAAACTATACTTTTGTAGCACTTTAACTCTTTCACTCCGTATTTTGTTTGTTTAATCTCCGAACGGTTTCTACACTGACAATATATGTTTAATTAGCCAATCTAATGAGTTTACATCATCTTCAAAATTAACACTAGCCGGAAAATCGTCTAACACAACGTTTCCAAAACGAGGGTCCGCGGTGGACCCTCGGGGTCTGCAAGGTACTCACAAGGAGTCCTCAAGGAGTCCTCAAGGAGTCCTCAAGGAGTCCTCAAGGAGTCCTCAAGGAGTCCTCAAGCACTTGAAGAAATATTATGCTCTTTGATATTTCAAACAGAAAAATACATTTTCAAACATGTATTAAAAAAAAACAGTGGTAAACTAGTTAGAAATGAAAGAACTCGGATCGGACCGGAGTCTATGTGTCTGACAGGACAAAATGAAAGAACTCGGATCGGACCGGAGTCTATGTGTCTGACAGGACAAAATGAAAGAACTCGGATCGGACCGGAGTCTATGTGTCTGACAGGACAAAATGAAAGAACTCGGATCGGACCGGAGTCTATGTGTCTGACAGGACAAAATGAAAGAACTCGGATCAGACCGGAGTCTATGTGTCTGACAGGACAAAATGAAAGAACTCGGATCGGACCGGAGTCTATGTGTCTGACAGGACAAAATGAAAGAACTCGGATCGGACCGGAGTCTATGTGTCTGATAAGACAAAATGAAAGAACGTTTGCAGCTTCCTCGCAGTCTGAGAAATGTAGTCCTAGCTGACTAGTGGTTGGGACTATAATCTCCATCCAGAAGATTGCTTATATATAGAAACTTTAAGCGGATTCAGAGAGCAGTGGTAATTTAAGATCGATGGATGGTTGGCTAAAGAAAAGCTTGAGAACCGATTGCCTAACAATTTCCGTACATGTACAAGTTATTCCAGTTATATCTGTTCTAAGGGTTAAGATCTCGGAATCCTAAGTCTATTGGTATAAGTTGTTCCATATTTAAAGAATTTCAAAGACTATGTGTGACAGGACGGTAAATGAGAGAAAAGAACTCCTGAGATCGGACCGGAGTCTATGTTCTGACAGACAAAATGAAAGAACTCAGATCGACGATCTAGTATCGATAGACAGATAGACTGAATAGAACGATCATTTCTGAATAGTCATGACCTGTATCTATGTCGAAGGATCATATATGCAAAGATGTTCAGACGGGAGCATATGATTTAGACTGGGGAAGAATGAGAACTTGATAGACCTATGTCATAATCAATTAGAGCAAAATGATATAGACAGATCGACGAGTTATGTCATAAGCAAATGCATATGAATTTACAAAAGATCATGATGACTAGAAATTGGCTAGCTTCTTGTGTAAATATATAGAAATTATATTATTACAGAAACAAGTTCACACAATTAAGATCATGTAAACAAAGTATGACCGATCAACAATGTTTCAGTATAGTGTTTCTATTATCCAATAAATCATCGTGTTATATATCGGAAGCTATGTAACTAATGTTCATGCAAACTAGATGTTACCATAAGAACATATATTATATCTGTAACACATCATGTGTTAGAATTGACTGCTTGTAAAATATGCAATTAGGTATGCTGTGACTATCACCAAAAAATCATTTTAACATATGACGCTATGTACACAATGTTCGTAGTTAGGTTCTCTACTATACAAATCAACCATCAGTGTTACACATAGAAGAGGGACTTGATACCAATCAAAATGGACTACAAAGAGAGTAACAATGCAGTAGGACAGTTACCAAAACATCATTAATATGAAGTAACAATGCCTTCAAGTGTTTTCTATATAAATCTAACCATCATCGTGTTACACATAGACGTGCAGAAAAATGACTTAGAGAAACAATCAAACATATCTATGACACTAAGCCTAAATCAAGATTCAGAGTGTAGAGACTAGAACAGATTGGGACTATAACTTACAATCAAGATCAGATTAGAGATAGGAAGATTGGGACTATACCTTACAATCAAGATCAGATTAGAGATAGGAAGATTGGGACTATACCTTACAATCAAGATCAGATTAGAGATAGGAAGATTGGGACTATAACTTACAATCAAGATCAGATTAGAGATAGGAAGATTGGGACTATACCTTACAATCAAGATCAGATTAGAGATAGGAAGATTGGGACTATACCTTACAATCAAGATCAGATTAGAGATAGGAAGATTGGGACTATACCTTACAATCAAGATCAGATTAGAGATAGGAAGATTGGGACTATAACTTACAATCAAGATCAGATTAGAGATAGGAAGATTGGGACTATACCTTACAATCAAGATCAGATTAGAGATAGGAAGATTGGGACTATACCTTACAATCAAGATCAGATTAGAGATAGGAAGATTGGGACTATAACTTACAATCAAGATCAGATTAGAGATAGGAAGATTGGGACTATAACTTACAATCAAGATCAGATTAGAGATAGGAAGATTGGGACTATACCTTACAATCAAGATCAGATTAGAGATAGGAAGATTGGGACTATACCTTACAATCAAGATCAGATTAGAGATAGGAAGATTGGGACTATACCTTACAATCAAGATCAGATTAGAGATAGGAAGATTGGGACTATAACTTACAATCAAGATCAGATTAGAGATAGGAAGATTGGGACTATACCTTACAATCAAGATCAGATTAGAGATAGGAAGATTGGGACTATACCTTACAATCAAGATCAGATTAGAGATAGGAAGATTGGGACTATACCTTACAATCAAGATCAGATTAGAGATAGGAAGATTGGGACTATACCTTACAATCAAGATCAGATTAGAGATAGGAAGATTGGGACTATACTTTACAATCAAGATCAGATTAGAGATAGGAAGATTGGGACTATACCTTACAATCAAGATCAGATTAGAGATAGGAAGATTGGGACTATACCTTACAATCAAGATCAGATTAGAGATAGGAAGATTGGGACTATACCTTACAATCAAGATCAGATTAGAGATAGGAAGATTGGGACTATACCTTACAATCAAGATCAGATTAGAGATAGGAAGATTGGGACTATACCTTACAATCAAGATCAGATTAGAGATAGGAAGATTGGGACTATAACTTACAATCAAGATCAGATTAGAGATAGGAAGATTGGGACTATACCTTACAATCAAGATCAGATTAGAGATAGGAAGATTGGGACTATACCTTACAATCAAGATCAGATTAGAGATAGGAAGATTGGGACTATACCTTACAATCAAGATCAGATTAGAGATAGGAAGATTGGGACTATACCTTACAATCAAGATCAGATTAGAGATAGGAAGATTGGGACTATACCTTACAATCAAGATCAGATTAGAGATAGGAAGATTGGGACTATACCTTACAATCAAGATCAGATTAGAGATAGGAAGATTGGGACTATAACTTACAATCAAGATCAGATTAGAGATAGGAAGATTGGGACTATACCTTACAATCAAGATCAGATTAGAGATAGGAAGATTGGGACTATACCTTACAATCAAGATCAGATTAGAGATAGGAAGATTGGGACTATACTTTACAATCAAGATCAGATTAGAGATAGGAAGATTGGGACTATACCTTACAATCAAGATCAGATTAGAGATAGGAAGATTGGGACTATACCTTACAATCAAGATCAGATTAGAGATAGGAAGATTGGGACTATACTTTACAATCAAGATCAGATTAGAGATAGGAAGATTGGGACTATACCTTACAATCAAGATCAGATTAGAGATAGGAAGATTGGGACTATACTTTACAATCAAGATCAGATTAGAGATAGGAAGATTGGGACTATACCTTACAATCAAGATCAGATTAGAGATAGGAAGATTGGGACTATACCTTACAATCAAGATCAGATTAGAGATAGGAAGATTGGGACTATACCTTACAATCAAGATCAGATTAGAGATAGGAAGATTGGGACTATACTTTACAATCAAGATCAGATTAGAGATAGGAAGATTGGGACTATACCTTACAATCAAGATCAGATTAGAGATAGGAAGATTGGGACTATACCTTACAATCAAGATCAGATTAGAGATAGGAAGATTGGGACTATACCTTACAATCAAGATCAGATTAGAGATAGGAAGATTGGGACTATAACTTACAATCAAGATCAGATTAGAGATAGGAAGATTGGGACTATACCTTACAATCAAGATCAGATTAGAGATAGGAAGATTGGGACTATACCTTACAATCAAGATCAGATTAGAGATAGGAAGATTGGGACTATACCTTACAATCAAGATCAGATTAGAGATAGGAAGATTGGGACTATACCTTACAATCAAGATCAGATTAGAGATAGGAAGATTGGGACTATACCTTACAATCAAGATCAGATTAGAGATAGGAAGATTGGGACTATACCTTACAATCAAGATCAGATTAGAGATAGGAAGATTGGGACTATACTTACTAATCAAAGAATGAATTGGATTAGAGATAGGAAGATTGGGACTATACCTTACAATCAAGATCAGATTAGAGATAGGAAGATTGGGACTATACCTTACAATCAAGATCAGATTAGAGATAGGAAGATTGGGACTATACTTTACAATCAAGATCAGATTAGAGATAGGAAGATTGGGACTATACCTTACAATCAAGATCAGATTAGAGATAGGAAGATTGGGACTATACCTTACAATCAAGATCAGATTAGAGATAGGAAGATTGGGACTATACTTTACAATCAAGATCAGATTAGAGATAGGAAGATTGGGACTATACCTTACAATCAAGATCAGATTAGAGATAGGAAGATTGGGACTATACTTTACAATCAAGATCAGATTAGAGATAGGAAGATTGGGACTATACTACTAATCAAGATCAGATTAGAGATAGGAAGATTGGGACTATACCTTACAATCAAGATCAGATTAGAGATAGGAAGATTGGGACTATACTTTACAATCAAGATCAGATTAGAGATAGGAAGATTGGGACTATACCTTACAATCAAGATCAGATTAGAGATAGGAAGATTGGGACTATACCTTACAATCAAGATCAGATTAGAGATAGGAAGATTGGGACTATACCTTACAATCAAGATCAGATTAGAGATAGGAAGATTGGGACTATACTTTACAATCAAGATCAGATTAGAGATAGGAAGATTGGGACTATACCTTACAATCAAGATCAGATTAGAGATAGGAAGATTGGGACTATACCTTACAATCAAGATCAGATTAGAGATAGGAAGATTGGGACTATACCTTACAATCAAGATCAGATTAGAGATAGGAAGATTGGGACTATACCTTACAATCAAGATCAGATTAGAGATAGGAAGATTGGGACTATAACTTACAATCAAGATCAGATTAGAGATAGGAAGATTGGGACTATACCTTACAATCAAGATCAGATTAGAGATAGGAAGATTGGGACTATACCTTACAATCAAGATCAGATTAGAGATAGGAAGATTGGGACTATACCTTACAATCAAGATCAGATTAGAGATAGGAAGATTGGGACTATACCTTACAATCAAGATCAGATTAGAGATAGGAAGATTGGGACTATACCTTACAATCAAGATCAGATTAGAGATAGGAAGATTGGGACTATACCTTACAATCAAGATCAGATTAGAGATAGGAAGATTGGGACTATAACTTACAATCAAGATCAGATTAGAGATAGGAAGATTGGGACTATACCTTACAATCAAGATCAGATTAGAGATAGGAAGATTGGGACTATACCTTACAATCAAGATCAGATTAGAGATAGGAAGATTGGGACTATACCTTACAATCAAGATCAGATTAGAGATAGGAAGATTGGGACTATACCTTACAATCAAGATCAGATTAGAGATAGGAAGATTGGGACTATACCTTACAATCAAGATCAGATTAGAGATAGGAAGATTGGGACTATACTTTACAATCAAGATCAGATTAGAGATAGGAAGATTGGGACTATCCCTTACAATCAAGATCAGATTAGAGATAGGAAGATTGGGACTATACCTTACAATCAAGATCAGATTAGAGATAGGAAGATTGGGACTATACCTTACAATCAAGATCAGATTAGAGATAGGAAGATTGGGACTATACCTTACAATCAAGATCAGATTAGAGATAGGAAGATTGGGACTATACCTTACAATCAAGATCAGATTAGAGATAGGAAGATTGGGACTATACCTTACAATCAAGATCAGATTAGAGATAGGAAGATTGGGACTATACCTTACAATCAAGATCAGATTAGAGATAGGAAGATTGGGACTATACCTTACAATCAAGATCAGATTAGAGATAGGAAGATTGGGACTATACCTTACAATCAAGATCAGATTAGAGATAGGAAGATTGGGACTATACCTTACAATCAAGATCAGATTAGAGATAGGAAGATTGGGACTATAACTTACAATCAAGATCAGATTAGAGATAGGAAGATTGGGACTATAACTTACAATCAAGATCAGATTAGAGATAGGAAGATTGGGACTATAACTTACAATCAAGATCAGATTAGAGATAGGAAGATTGGGACTATAACTTACAATCAAGATCAGATTAGAGATAGGAAGATTGGGACTATACTTTACAATCAAGATCAGATTAGATATAGGAAGATTGGGACTATACTTTACAATCAAGATCAGATTAGAGATAGGAAGACTGGGACTATACTTTACAATCAAGATCAGATTAGAGATAGGAAGATTGGGACTATACCTTACAATCAAGATCAGATTAGAGATAGGAAGATTGGGACTATACTTTACAATCAAGATCAGATTAGAGATAGGAAGATTGGGACTATACCTTACAATCAAGATCAGATTAGAGATAGGAAGACTGGGACTATACCTTACAATCAAGATCAGATTAGAGATAGGAAGATTGGGACTATACTTTACAATCAAGATCAGATTAGAGATAGGAAGATTGGGACTATACTTTACAATCAAGATCAGATTAGAGATAGGAAGACTGGGACTATACTTTACAATCAAGATCAGATTAGAGATAGGAAGACTGGGACTATACTTTACAATCAAGATCAGATTAGAGATAGGAAGACTGGGACTATACTTTACAATCAAGATCAGATTAGAGATAGGAAGATTGGGACTATACTTTACAATCAAGATCAGATTAGAGATAGGAAGATTGGGACTATACTTTACAATCAAGATCAGATTAGATATAGGAAGATTGGGACTATACCTTACAATCAAGATCAGATTAGAGATAGGAAGATTGGGACTATACTTTACAATCAAGATCAGATTAGATATAGGAAGATTGGGACTATACCTTACAATCAAGATCAGATTAGAGATAGGAAGATTGGGACTATACTTTACAATCAAGATCAGATTAGATATAGGAAGATTGGGACTATACTTTACAATCAAGATCAGATTAGAGATAGGAAGATTGGGACTATACTTTACTATCAAGATCAGATTAGAGATAGGAAGATTGGGACTATACTTTACAATCAAGATCAGATTAGAGATA
Source organism: Arion vulgaris (assembly GCA_020796225.1). Classification (NCBI taxonomy): domain Eukaryota; kingdom Metazoa; phylum Mollusca; class Gastropoda; order Stylommatophora; family Arionidae; genus Arion; species Arion vulgaris. The sequence goes on along the minus strand of CM036753.1, from coordinate 109,611,552 downwards.
GGAAGACTGGGACTATACTTTACAATCAAGATCAGATTAGAGATAGGAAGATTGGGACTATACTTTACAATCAAGATCAGATTAGAGATAGGAAGACTGGGACTATACTTTACAATCAAGATCAGATTAGAGATAGGAAGACTGGGACTATACTTTACAATCAAGATCAGATTAGAGATAGGAAGACTGGGACTATACTTTACAATCAAGATCAGATTAGAGATAGGAAGACTGGGACTATACTTTACAATCAAGATCAGATTAGAGATAGGAAGACTGGGACTATACTTTACAATCAAGATCAGATTAGATATAGGAAGACTGGGGATACAGTTTTCGGTTAAGGTCTCTTTACATAAACATGACTTTATAAACTAATTTTAGTTTAACATAAAAGTTTGTTCCCTAATATCCCAGCAAATCTATGCCATAAATATTGTTCCCTAATGTCCCAGCAAATCTATGGCACAAATATTGTTCCCTAATGTCCCAGCTAATCTTTGCCACAAATAGTGTTCCCTAATGTCCCAGCAAATCTATGGCACAAATATTGTTCCCTAATGTCCGAACAAATATATGCCACAAATAGTGTTCCCTAATGCCCCAGCAAATCTATGCCACAAATATTGTATTATGTCCCAGCAAATCTATGCCACAAATATTGTTCCCTTATGTCCCAGCAAATCTTATGCCACAAATATTGTTCCCTTATGTCCCAGCAAATATATGCCACAAATATTGTTCCCTTATGTCCCAGCAAATCTATGCCACAAATATTGTTCCCTTATTTCCCAGCAAATCTATGCCACAAATATTGTTCCTTATGTCCCAGCAAATCTATGCCACAAATATTGTAATCAGACGCCCATTATTTCCCTCTCATCCTCTACATATCCAGAAATCGAAATGGCAGTTTAAAATTCAGGACGAAGAAACTGACCTTGCTCCCTGTTATCTCAAAGCGTCCAAATTGCCCAAGACCTGTGTCCAAGTAAAGCAGGACAAATCACCAATTGATCCTTCTGGAGAAGCTAAACTTATTTACAAGAATTAATCTGAGTGGTTAGTTTGAAAGAAAAACAACATGGAAAACTTCAGGGATATATAAAGATGTAAGGGAAGGATAAAGAAGAAAATGTGTGAAGAATAAATGTAGAAAAAAAGAGGTTAGGAAAATGTAGACAGAACGCATAGAAGAATAATGGGTTGTGTCCAAGAAATGTATTTATTTGGTCTAGTTGTCTGAACGAACGGAAGAGAGAGTTGAACTTGTTCAATGTGCAGGAAAGTTGTAACAAATGGCAGAATAGAAGGTCGTTGAGAGATGTCACATTCTGTTATCATTGATGTGATGTGACTAGTGATCGATCGATTGATAGTTGAAATCATCATCATTGCACTTCCGTGAGCAACCATGTTCTCTGATCGCTCTCTTACAAATGGATCTCAGCGGCAGTGCACGAACTCCGTAGCACCGACGAGGGTTTCTCGATTTAATTTTGAAGTCGATGAAGTTATTTTGCAGAAATTACATTTGCAATCTTTCTAATGAATTTTGCGTGGGCAGCGGATTTCCAGAAAGCTGTTCTGGATTTTGAACTGCCTAGGGTTCTTTGACATGCTCAGCCTGAACACATTACTTACGTTTTATCGTCCGTCTCCGACAGGACTACGAAGTCGATCTCACCTACACTGAGATGAGGGATCTCTAGAAAAATATAATCTCGTCCTTGGCACGATAGACGAGCACCTAACCTATACGCCACAGAGACAATGTAGTTTTATAAAGTATCTACAGACAAAGGATTGACCTCATTGCATCAGGTTATCTCCATATCGCTCTGCCACTCTTCGCAGAAATGGCACACCACCTGCCGAGAGGTTTGTACAAAGCATGAACTCTGTAGTTTCGGCAATGATCTTAGAGATCTCTGAAAAAAATTCACCCATGAAAAGAAGATTGCAGTCCAGTTTCGAACCCACGATCTTCGACACGCAATCCAAAGGTTTAATTACCTAGTTACAGAGACGTATATATATATATATATATATATATATATATATATATATATATATATATATGAATGATCTAAATTAGTATTCAATCAGGTTTAGTTAAAAGTACTTGTAGCAGCTGTGACTATATAGAGTTTCAGTTTAACATGAGATGGGCATGATTTGCTTAAGTAATAGATAACTATTAGTGATAACAACAATCATATTCATAATATCGTGTTTCGGTGATGATCGGAGTCGAATTTCTATTAAAAATCATATTATATCTCTCTATAGTACATTGTGGCCTCTTGAACTCTGTACATTTCTATGCTTTCTCATACACCTTCTACTTACTTCCAATATATATAAATATATATAACGAAAGAGAGAGAGAGAGAGAGAAAATGTGAGTAAACTAAAGAACGTTACCCTTGTCTGTATTTATCTGTCGCAATGGCCAAACAAGTAAAACAAAGTACTGTAGTTTTACAAGATACAAAAACAATAACAATATCAATTCTAGTACCTGATCTCTTTTTTTTGTATGCTGTTATTGGTGGTTGGTTGTATTCCATTCTCATTAAATATCCAAACCACTGCATTTGTTGTCTTTCAATGTTCTTGTACTGTGTAAAACTACAGTACTTTGTGTTTATGTGTTTTCACCATTGCTACATAGTTTTATTGCAGTCTTCCCCTACATTGATAATACTTTATCTGTTGTAGGAATAACTTGCAAACGTTAAACTCTGAAATTATGACATTTGGATCGGCAGGGATTTGTTAGTCAAAGCGATTATTTTCAACTTCTTACGTGGTTTCTTTACCGTGTTATAAGTTAGTTAAGTTGGTTACAAAATGTAACAGCGTGTTAAATTAGCCCTTATATTAGGTCATTGTTCAATTTATGCACAGCAGTTGCGTGTAAAACTGAATGGTATTATTTGTGAAGCAAAAAATCAATTAAAAATTGGATCAAAATTTGTTTACATATTTTAGTTGTAGTTATTTTTGTTAGCTGTAGTTAGCTATTGTTAGCTGTAGTTAGCTATTGTTAGCTGTAGTTAGCTATTGTTAGCTGTAGTTAGCTATTGTTAGCTGTAGTTATCTTTGTTAGCTGTAGTTAGCTATTGTTAGCTGTAGTTAGCTATTGTTAGCTGTAGTTAGCTATTGTTAGCTGTAGTTAGCTATTGTTAGCTGTAGTTAGCTATTGTTAGCTGTAGTTAGCTATTGTTAGCTGTAGTTGAAGTTAGATACATTTAGTTGTACCCTGAACGCTTGTCAAACATTGTCATTAAAGAGACTAATGAAATGAGCCCATTCAAAATCAGAGGAATTAATATAAGATTTCCACACGATGCTAGTACACAAAAATCACGGCACGTTAGTGATTCTATCATTCATTAACAATGATGTGATTTTGGAATAATTTAGTTTCCACTATTTTCTATATGTAAATTACCAATTTCTGTTAAGTTTTTGTCGTAATATATAATGGAACAAACAATATATATATACATTTTCAAGTAAAGGAAGCCGTTTTAATACCATGAGGCATATTAGTAAATGTTGTGCTCGGCCTGCATTTTTATTTGAGAAACACCACATGGTATGTGATGTTATCAAGATGGCGTCGGCAACCTTTACTTCCAACTATTTCCAACTACTTCGTTGCTGCCCAGTTGAAGTTGGGTAGACATGAGAGCAAATAATTCAAGAACATATTCCACACATCCATCGCATGCGTAGCTGTGTAGTAAAACTAGTTACATATATCAGCATATAAGGAGGAAAAAGAGAGTGCAGAGTTCAGAGAGACCATCCACTTATCATGTCTAGTCACCAGATTCACATGCAACAACTGCACGCCACTCTAGAATAGGCCACTACAGCCATAACAAACTATGTTACTCAGAACAAAACAGACTACGTGACGCAAAACATTTTGTCTCTCAAGACAAAGGTAGCTGAAAATGGTTGATATCTATATATATATTTCTTCCCAAGACAAAGGTAGCTGATGATGGTTGATATCTCTATATATATTTTCTTCCCAAGACAAAGGTAGCCGATAATGGTTAATATCTCTATATATATTTTCTTCCCAAGACAAAGGTAGCCGATAATGGTTCATATCTCTATATATATTCTCTTTCCAAGACAAAGTAGCCGATGATGGTTGATATCTCTATATATATTTTCTTTGCATTTTCGGTATGTCGATATCTGTATCTTTTTCGTTTCGTTTTGAATGCAAAGTTTCGTTTTTATAGCCTTGACATTTATCATAAACAGCAGCAAGTTTGAACGTTGTATTCTATTGATTAAAACCAAAATACTGTTGTTACTGCGTGTAGTACAACTTTTTAAGACGGTGTAGGACAGAAGGGACAAGAGCTTGATGAATCTAATGGACTCATGGCTACTGCAGTCGCTGGTGAAGCTGTTCAGGTTATGATTTTTCATTTATGTCCACAACAGAAAACTATCCTTGGTATTACCGTGAACTGAACATAGGTCTCTAATCCATTCGTCCAGACGTTCCTCTATTGATGACCATTGTTATTAAGCATTAGCGTTGTTACATTCTTTTCTTAAAAAAAACCTTTCATTTGAAACGTTGATTTCTTCTGTTTTTTGTTTGTGTTTATTTGGTAAAACTAGCCTAAATCGTGTTTTGTTATTTGGTAGTAAACGTCTATATATGTGTGTGTGTATCTGTAGGTGTGTGTGTATATGTAGGTGTGTGTGTGTGTGTGTGTAGGTGTGAATATGTATGCTATGTGTGGGGAAGCGGTCTACTTGATAGGGAAAAGGAACTCTATGTGTGTGTCGAAGCGTATGTCCAACTGTGTTGGTATGTGTGTGTGTCGAAGTGTATGTCCAACTGTGTTGGTATATGTGTGTGTCGAAGTGTATGTCCAACTGTGTTGGTATATGTGTGTGTCGAAGTGTATGTCCAACTGTGTTGGTGTATGTGTGTATGTTGAAATAAAATACAAGGGCGAGTCAATAAGTAAGCCACAAAGTTATGTGGGATGGTAGGTAAATATAGTTGGTGTTTTCTAAAGGTGTCATTAGGTGACAACAACATCCAACTTTACATTCCCGTTCGCCAGGTGGCGCAATGTGTCTCATGCGCATGCGCAGCGCATAAATAAAATGCCGACTGTACTTACGGAGGGTACAACCAAAGAGCAACGTGCTGTTGTGCGTTTTTGTGGAAATGACTGCCTACAAAGGACATTCATAAGGAAATGCTTCCTGTTTATGCTGACAAATGTTTGTCCCGTAAAACGGTGCATATCTGAGTAGAACAATTTTCTCAAGGACACTCAAAAAGTGCTGATGAAATCCGATCTGGTCGTCCTGTTGAGATTGCAGCAGAAGCATCCGTGCAGCTGATGGAGGAGAATATTAGAGGTGAGAGGCGAGTAGCGATAGACTATATAGCATCTGCAATAGGGTGCTCACATGGTTCAGCATACAGCATAATGCATGATTGATTGAAATTTAAGAAAGTGTGCTCAATGTGGGTACCCAGACAATTGAAGGAGGAACACAAAATGAACCGATTTGGCCTGTCTTTGCATCATCTCTGTCGATACGAAGATGAAGGAGAAGACATGCTGAACAGGATTGTTACTGAGGATGAATCATGGGTGCATCACTACCAGCCCGAATCAAAGCGTGCTTCAATACAGTGGAAACATCCTTCTTCGCCTTGTGTCCAAAACTTCAAGGTTACGCCATCAACAGGGAAGGTTATGCTGACGGTGTTCTGGGATTGTCAAGGAGTGCTTTTAACCATTTCAAGAAGAAAGGTGACAATGTGAATTCCGAATCGTACTGTGAAGTTCTATCGATGCTTCGTGATGCAATTCGGAAAAACGTCCAGGACTGCTGACTAGAGGAGTGTTGCTTCTTCACGACAATGCAGACCACACACGGCTTGATTAACTCAGGAGAAAATTAACCAACTAAGGTGGGAAGTTCTGGAACATCCACCTTACAGTCCTGACTTAGTCCCTAACGATTTCCACCTTTTTGGTCCACTGAAAACTCACCTTGGCGGGAGACATTTCGTGAATGACGCCAAAGTTGAATGTGAAGTGAAAACGTTGTTTAGAAAACAGAGCCCGCAGTTCTATGCAGCCGGTTTGGGAGGATTGATAAAACGATGGGATTTTTTTTTTTTTCAGATCCAGAAGCACTTGAGCTTATTAGCTCTTCGGCTCGGTGCCATGGACATCGTAACCCTTCGGTTGGTGCCACGAACACCGTAAATCTGGGGAATCTGTGGCTTTTTCTGCCATCCCGCGGAATTGAACCCCACACACAGAGGGATAGTCCCCGTAGTCCAACGCGCTACAAACACGCTGGGCAGACGGGCAAAACGATGGGATAAGTGCATCAACGTTGGTAGAAATTATGTTGAGAAATAAAGGAACAATGTATGTATAAAAATAAACTAGTTTCAAGTTGTTATCATGTTTAGTTATTTTTCTACAGCCATTTGTAGCTTACTTATTGACTTCCCCTCGTACATAGATTGATAAAGCTAGTTATATGTGTGTTTGTGTGTGTGTGTGGAAAATACATGAGCATCTGTGTCTGTGTGATTGTTGTGCGTGTTGATGCAATATATATTATGTGTGTGTGTGTGTGTGTGTCCATGCTTGTGTGTTTGTGAATGGAAATGTGATTTCAAACAAAAACTGCCTACAGCAAAACACAAGATTAAAAATAAATTACATTGTGTCCACTTCTCACTTCAACCAAACAGAGACAAACGTACTACATGTCACTTCTTACTACAACCAAACAGAGACAAACGTACTACATGTCACTTCAACCAAACATAGACAAACGTACTACATGTCACTTCAACCAAACAGGGACAAACGTACAACATGTCACTTCAACCAAACAGAGACAAACGTACTACATGTCACTTCAACCAAACAGAGACAAACGTACAACATGTCACTTCAACCAAACAGAGATAAACGTACTACATCATAAATATCGAAATAGGGGGAAGACTGCAGTAAATCATAAATAAATCATAATACATCATAAATAAAAGTATTTGGACCTTGACCTTGCTTAATAGAACTGTACTGATAGTTCCAGAACTGGAGAAACTCAGTTTAGCCCGTTTAAGAAACGAACCCCGGTCAGTAGGGTCGAGAAGGCTACTTTTCGATCACGAGTGAGCATCGATTATTCCAAGAAAAACTGACAAACAATTTCTTTGCCTGGGGCTTCTGGCTGAGAAGTGGGTTGGAAAAGACAATACAGGTTGAATGGGGTACGTACACATGAGTCAGTGATTACATCCGCTTGCTCTACAATACAACGAATATAACATTACTTGTGTGAGGTCGTCGTTGATAGAAAATTATCCGTGGAATGTACTCGAGTGAAGGGAATAATTATCTTCATGTTAGATGAGATCAGAAAAAATAGTTTGATGCTGAATGTTGGAAGAAAGAGAGAGAAAGAGAGAGAGAGAGAGAGTAAGAGATAGAGAGTGATAGATGGAGAGGGAAAGATGGAGAAAAATAAAGGAATAAAACACACATAATCCATCTTGTTAATTAAAGAATTATTTTATTGCTTCTTGTTTGCAAGCGTAGCTAAGTGCTGGTTAATTTGTTTGTTTTCCAATCTGCAGTATGCATGTCTTAGTGATCCATCTTTTACAAGTTTCTAACATTACTTTATATCAGTAATGCTCTCAGCGCATTTACATTCGTGTCACCTGGACATTTGTCACTTTATCCTGCACTTTCTCAAAACAAATCTCTGCCAAAGCTTCCAACTCGAAAGTAGTTATTTAACAGCTTCTTTCCTATATTCTTTATTTATTGTGTCTATCCACCATGTTCTTTCAATTTGTTTTTAACCTTTAAGCATGCGTGACGTTCTGCAGACTGTATTGCTAGCACTTTTCAACATATCCTCCATGTAAAGTCATTACATAGTAGTTGTCGGAAATACCTTTGCAGGCAAGGAAGGGGAATGTAGAGAAGAATGCAAAGATTTTGGAACAAAGATAATGATTGCAAACTTGTAATTTAGAGAAGAGCACAATCACATCAATCAATCAATTAATTGGCTTGAGTTACCTCTGACGACTTCTCCATGACCGATCAAATCTGATACCACGCTACAGTATAACGTCAGATGGGATGCTTTAAAGGTGGGGTTTTTCTGTAACATCTTACAGCTAGTCATCTGTACAAGTGTGTATTCATTTGGGTAGCATGCAGACAATTTAGCTAAAATTTGGATATGCGTGTCTAACAAACTGCAGGAGGTTAACGGAAACGTTGCGTACTTAAGTTCTTAGCGCAAACCACACAGATCACAACAAGGGATTAACTTAGTTGATAAACGATCGCAAACAAACAAAAACATTTACTAATCAATTAATCAATAACTGAACAATAAATGAATCAATAACACTCCATTTACAAAATCATCATAAATTTGATCTTCTGTTATCTCAAACAAAATCATCATAAATTTGATCTTCTGTATGTCAGTAATCAAAATCATCATAAATTTGATCTTCTGTATGTCTGTTATCAAAATCATCATACATTTGATCTTCTATATGTTTGTTATCAAAATCATCATAAATTTGATTTTCTGTTATCTCAAACAAAATCATCATAAATTTGATCTTCTGTATGTCAATTATCAAAATCATCATAAATTTGATCTTCTGTATGTTTGTTATCAAAATCATCATAAATTTGATCTTCTGTTATCTCAAACAAAATCATCATAAATTTGATCTTCTGTATGTTTGTTATCAAAATCATCATAAATTTGATCTTCTGTTATCTCAAACAAAATCATCATAAATTTGATCTTCTGTATGTCTGTTATCAAAATCATCATACATTTGATCTTCTATATGTTTGTTATCAAAATCATCATAAATTTGATTTTCTGTTATCTCAAACAAAATCATCATAAATTTGATCTTCTGTATGTCAATTATCAAAATCATCATAAATTTGATCTTCTGTATGTTTGTTATCAAAATCATCATAAATTTGATCTTCTGTTATCTCAAACAAAATCATCATAAATTTGATCTTCTGTATGTTTGTTATCAAAATCATCATAAATTTGATCTTCTGTTATCTCAAACAAAATCATAATAATTTTATCTTGTATGACAGTATCAAAATCATCATAAATTTGATCTTCTGTATGTTTGTTATCAAAATCATCATAAATGTGATCTTCTGTATGTTAGTTATCAAAATCATTATAAATTTGATCTTCTGTTATCTCAAACAACACTTGTATAATTCATTATAAAAGATTAAAAATAAAATTACTACAAAAATATGTTCATGATCTTCAAAATTACACCGGGACCCTCGCCAGTGCTACGGAGTTCGTGCACTGTAGCTGAGATCTTCCTGTGTAAAAAAGAGATCGGAGCACACATGATTACTCACCAAAGTGAAATGATGATGGTCCTATCAATCAATCAATCAAACAGCCTAAGAGACTATTCTTCCTGTTGATGTCTATAAATCTAGTTGACATACGAGTATCTATCTTGTTCAAAACATGGACAAAGATTGTTTTCTTTTGTTTGTTTTATCGTTTGTTATTTGTCTGTTGTATGTTATGTAGAGAAGAAGAAGGCTACAAGATATTAAAGAAACTATGAATATGACCATCGACGAAGTGGGTGAACTAGCTAGAGACAGAGTGAATTCCAGATGTGCTGCAAAGAGAGCAACGTCTTATAAAGGATACGCACATTGATGATGATGATGTTATGTAGTGGAGTAAAGCCATTTTAAGCCGAAGCCCGCCCTTTCAACCCAAGTACACACATTGGTTTGGTTATATCAGATCGTATAGGCCAACAAAGATGAGCAATAAGAATTCACTCCTTTCAGGAAAATTAGCGTTTTATTTCAGAACAGAACAATTTAAAATTTTTTTTTTTGTTTTTTTGTTTACACAAGTAGCCTTTAGAAAAGAAAACAAAACTGATCTGCTGAGAATAATATCATGGTAGAATAGTTAAATATGGATTCATCTCATCACCCACACCAACAGGAAGAAATAGAAATAACATGCGTGTTCTCTTCTATATATTCTGTAGTATAAGAGCATTTTTGTGAAAGTGAAGATTTCTTTTTATCAATTATAGAAGTTGTTAGTACTACTCACATATTCAACTCTTGTCTTGAATATACCGCATGCAAGTTATCTACCATCTCAACTCTTGTCTTGAATATACCATACCGCACGCAAGTTATCTACTACCTTTTAACAAAATTCTCTACTTCTTACTTCCCCTTGCTGTGTTGTGTCTGTTCTTCAGTCCCTTTTTTTATTCAGTTTATTCAATTTTCGCTATTTCTTCTCTCTTTCCTGCTTTGATTTATTTATATAGCTGGGAAAAAAAAATCAGTTATCACTTTACGGAACCGATCTGTAACTGTTACTGCAACTATTTCTTCGAATAGAACAAATAAACTAGTTATCACTTTACGGAACCCATCTGTAACTGTTACTGCAAATATTTCTTCGAATAGAACAAATAAACTAGTTATCACTTTACGGAACCGATCTGTAACTGTTACTGCAAATATTTCTTCGAATAGAACAAATAAACTAGTTATCACTTTATGGAACCGATCTGTAACTGTTACTGCAAATATTTCTTCGAATAGAACAAATAAACTAGTTATCACTTTATGGAACCGATCTGTAACTGTTACTGCAAATATTTCTTCGAATAGAACAAATACACTAGTTATCACTTTACGGAACCCATCTGTAACTGTTACTGCAAATATTTCTTCGAATAGAACAAATACACTAGTTATCACTTTACGGAACCCATCTGTAACTGTTACAGCAACTATTTCTTCGAAACGGCACACTTCATAAGGACTGCGGAGCTGTCGAGACAACACCGTCGAGCATGATTATGGGGATCACCGCTGCCTCCAGGGCTCTCTCATGGTTGGTGAGCAATAGGCCACCTATCATCCAAACGATATACATCATAAAAAGGTACATATCAGAATCGATGAATATGCTTCAAAAAATTGAATCTGGAAATCTGTGCGCGGAATGGGGGGCAGCATTCGGTGATCACATCTCAAGAGAATGATTTGGCTGTACACACATGGACATCATGGAGGCGTAACGAACATGCTGACTTTCTTGCCCCAACTCAAGATGGCAGAAGTATGGACAGAGCCGATGTCATCAATGTGGTCCGCACTCATTTATGTGATATGATCGAGTCTCAGACATTGGAACGAGTTTGAGAATTAGGAGTTGAGTTTGGACATGCCAGACAGTGTTGTATTCGTGGTAGAGAGAGAAGATAAACTAATCAATTTCTCACTGGTACGGTGAGCAAGTTGTCTTTGAGATGGATGCTGCCTTGGAGGACAGAGCACGCATGGAAATGCACAGTGTGCGATGACGTTCATAGCATGCTATAACATCATCTTTTTGTCTTTCTCCCATTTCCTTCTTTATAGAATTGTTGGGGGATTGTGGTGATCTTGTGTGTACTTGTTCTAACGCACTTTGTAAGCTGTTATTCATTTTCTTAAGACTGTTCATGATGCCGTGGCTCCATCTTTTGCGTGGTCTTCCACTTGCTCTGTACTCGTCATACTTTTTTTTCAATGTGGCTCTCTATTGTAGACGATAGCAGGTCATTCTTGTCAGGTATCCAAACCATTTCATCAGTTGTTCTTTTACGAATTGCATGACTGGTTCGGTCTTCTGATTTCTTCATTTCAAATTTTCTCTCTTAATGTCACACATGCAGCTCTTCTAAGGTACCTCATCTCCATGGAACATATCATATCATACCATAACATAACATAACATAACCATTTCTTCCTGTTACGTCATACGATCTTACTTGCCAGATTGGCTAAAGTGAGCCTAATTCTGTGAGTCTATATTGGCACTATCTGTAATCGTCTGTGACACGAAATGTAGCCCACACTAATCTAAACATGTAGCCCACACTAATCTAAACATGTAGCCCACACTAATCTAAACATGAAAGCAAATTTCTACAACACCGGTAAATTGAGAATAGATCGTAAACATAATTTGAAATGTTGCATGATTTAAAGTGATTGACACTTTCGTAATAGCTATGTTAGTCTGGGACGTCAATATAAACTTGTGTCTCACATATTCCAGACACTTTCAGACAATTCCAACACCATCTTCTGAGGTCATGTCGTTATCTCACCAGTTGGGGTGTCTAAATTAAGAAAAATGAATTAAGTTTCAGTCAAAGACAGTTAATGATCATAAACTGGGCCGACATTTTGTTGAAAATTATATAAATTCCAACTTGGACATTGTCAGATTATTTCCCCTTGAACTATACACAACACGTAGACACGTCATATTACCTCCCTTTGATGCAAACATTCACGTACAATATAAGGGAAGTCACAGGATGATAAACAATGCTACTCTGGACAAAAAATGCTTCCCAGCAAGTTATTAAATAAATACTACGAGTTTACTTCCATTTCACTGAACTTATTTAATAATCAAACGCCACCTGTTCCAATATGATGGATGTTTCAATAGTTCAAACTAGAACAAAAATAGTTACAACAATTTATTTTCCAATACTAAAAAGTAAAAAAGTAAATGTGATAACATACACTGTAATATTCTATGTACTTCACTGTAATATTCTATGTACTTCACTGTAATATTCTTGTACTTCACTGTAATATTTAGGTACTTCATGTAATATTCATGTACTTCACTGTAATATTCTAACTACCCACTGAAATTATTTTAGTACTTCAACGAATATTCTATGTACTTCACTGTAATTTCTAGGTACTTCACTGTAATAATTCTGTTACTTCACTAGAGCTACTACATCAGATTCTTTCATTGTTCATTGAAGACATCTTCATCAAACATCAGACATGTCTACTATTGCTACAATCATCAAAAGCATGTATTTCAGTGTGTTTAGATAAAACTCCCTGTTCTGTGTTGGTTGATGCATCATCTACTGGGATCTTTCATAGTTTTCCCAACGCTGTCCTATCGAGTTGCCTATACGCCAATAACCAAGATAGAGAATACCTTATCATGTAATTCGTTGTCAAGGCCAACATATTAAAAAAAGACGTATCGCTCTCGGCCATTTTGGCTAAGATCAAAGAGTAATGCCCCCTCGATCACGGCCAAATAGTTGGAGACTTCATCAAAGAGTAATGCCCACTCGATCACGGCCAAATAGTTGGAGACTTCATCAAAGAGTAATGCCCACTCGATCACGGCCAAATAGTTGGAGACTTCATCAAAGAGTAATGCCCACTCGATCACGGCCAAATAGTTGGAGCCCTCATCAAAGAGTAATGCCCACTCGATCACGGCCAAATAGTTGGAGACTTCATCAAAGAGTAATGCCCCCTCGATCACGGCCAAATAGTTGGAGACTTCATCAAAGAGTAATGCCCACTCGATCACGGCCAAATAGTTGGAGCCTTCATCAGAACGATATGACAAAAAGCCAATTAAAACAAACTCAAAGCGCTCTCATTCGACAGATTGGTGACGCTTAGAGTTTTATTCGTTTTCAGGTTCACTCGTACTGGGTCCACCCGTTGTGACACTTCCAGGTAGGGCCCAATAAAAAATAAATACTGTATTAAATTATTTATAAACGAAATAAAATAACGAATAACGAAATCATTTAACTTTTGTCTCCACGTGTTCCACACACGAAGTATGTTCACTGAGTAAACATATGAAGTAATCTCAAACGCGTAAAATGAACCTTAGGTCCGATGTTAAAGATTCAGTTTGAGAATCAACATTATGGTTTCTTCTACGACCTTTTAATCACTTTGTGATATGTTTGATCTGCCAGAATTATAGCATGTTTGAGCCTAAAGACTTCACACTTGACATATGCATCATTTAGCAAACCTAGTCGCTCTGACATGCATGGAGTAAAGTGCATCTTCCCCCGCTATCGTCGACTGTATGACCACTACATCAATATCATCTTCATCATCATCATCATCAAATAGCTTTTCCTGATTATGAGTTTGACACTCAAACAATCCTTTAGAATTTCTTTCTCTCTCATAAGCCATACGTCCCGCCCCTGCAGCAGCCATCATGCTCAAACCATCAGTTACATCCTGAATTCATCTTCTCCATTATATTCCTCTTCTCCGTTTTTCTGAAAACCACTACCAAATAAAATAGGTTAGCTTGGCAACCTCGTAGTACAAATTTGAATTGGCTCAGATTCTGGGTACATTAATGTGATTACACGCTAGAATCGTATTACGTACAGACAGAAAATATTGATATACATTTTTTTCCTAGGAGAAAATAATAATCAGATCTCTTTGACATATCGCTGAAGTCTTAGAAAATATCCTAAAAATAATTAACGGTTAACGGGATCTCTGTAGCGTAGTAGTTAGGTGCTAGACTCTCGTGTCAAAGGTAACCGGTTCACTCCCTCGTAGAGCTATCGAGATATCTTTCCAGATATCCCTGATCTCAGTGTAGGTGAGATCAAGTTTCAAGTCCTACTGGAAATGGACGATAAAACGTAGGTTCAACTTCATTACGTAAAAGAATCCTTGGTAGCTCAAAATCGATAAGAGCAGGCTGGAAAGTCGCTGCCTGGAACAAATTCGTGAGTAAAAGATTGCACATTGAAGTCCTTCAAAATATTTTCACCACCTCCAAATTATATCGAGGAACGTCACCGTCGCTACGGAGTTCGTGCACTGCAGCTGAGATCTTCCTGTGTAAGAAAGATATAGGAGCATACATGGTTACTCATCGATGTGCAATAATGATGATCCTATCAATCAATCAATCAATCAATCAATCCTAAAATAAGATGTTCCAATATGTTGAATAAAGTGCTAGCAACACGGTCTGCAGAACGTCACACAGGTAAACACAGATTGAAAGAACATGGTGGATAGACACAATAAATAAAGAATATAGGAAAGAAGCTGTTAAATAACTACTTTCGAGTTGGAAGCTTTGCGAGATTTGTTTTGAGAAAGTGCAGGATAAAGTGACAAATGTCCAGGTGACACGAATGTAAATGCGCTGAGAGCATTACTGATATAAAGTAATGTTAGAAACTTGTAAAAGATGGATCACTAAGACATGCATACTGCAGATTGGAAAACAAACAAATTAACCAGCACTTAGCTACGCTTGCAAACAAGAAGCAATAAAATAATTCTTTAATTAACAAGATGGATTATGTGTGTTTTATTCCTCTACCTCTTTCTGTATCTTTCATTCTCTCTCTCCTTCTCAATTTGTATATATATATAACTCCATCTTTCAATATGTATTTTCTCTCTCCATCTTTCACTTTACACCTCTCTCTGCATTTCTCTATATCTCTCTTTCTCTTTCTCTCCATCTTTCACTTTCTCTCTCAATCTTTCATTACACAACTCTCTCTTTATATCTCTCTCTCTTTCTCTCCCTCCAACTTTTACTTTCTCTCTCCATCTGTCTCTTTATATCTCTCTCATTATCTTTAATTTGTTCTCTGTCTCTCTCTCTCTCCATAATTTTATCTCTATTTCTCTCTCCACCTTTTCCTTTTGCTATCTCTCTCTCCATCTTTTACGTTTTCTATCTCTTTATTCATCTTTCACTTTCTCTCTCTCAATCTTTAACATTATCTATCACTATCTTTTCCTCCATCTCCATCTCTCTCTCTCTGTCTCTTATATATATATATCCGTCTCTCCCATTATCTCTTGCGTTTTGTCTCCTTTTCATTCTCGAGTTTTCTCTCTCTCCTCCTCTATTTAAAAACTAAGACAGGGTACATAGAAGAATAAGCAACATAAAAAAAACATAAACGCAGCAGTAAAAATGAACATAATTTAACTGTACGTCAAATACAACAGCTTAATATAACAAATTTACATTTACTAATGTTGAGTAATTCATTGCAACAACATACAATTACATTTTCTTTGAATGGAACTAATATCGGTAGAGTTATTTATGTGAGAAAGTTTACAGACAGTTATAATCTGAGTGCAAATAGTGCCAGGAGGAACTAACTTTAGGGGAACTAGTGCCAGGAGGAACTAACTTTAAGGGGAACTAGAGCCAGGAGGAACTAACTTTAGAGGGAATTAGTGCCAGGAGGAACTAGTTTTAGGTTGTATTAGTATCATGTGGAACTAATTTTAGGGGAAACTAGTGTCAGGGAGAACTAATTTTAGGGGAAACTAGTGTCAGGTGGAACTAATTTTAGGGGAAACTAGTGTCATGTAGAACTAATTTTAGGGAAAACTAGTGTTATTTGGAACTAAGTTTAGGTGAAACTAGTGTCAGGTGGGACTAAGTTTAGGGAAAACTAGTGTCAGGGGAAACTAAGTTTAGGGG
Source organism: Arion vulgaris (assembly GCA_020796225.1). Lineage (NCBI taxonomy): Eukaryota > Metazoa > Mollusca > Gastropoda > Stylommatophora > Arionidae > Arion > Arion vulgaris. The sequence goes on along the minus strand of CM036753.1, from coordinate 109,595,091 downwards.
AAACTAGTGTCAGGAGGAACTAAGTTTAGGGAAAACTAGTGTCAGGTGGAACTAGGTTTAGGGAAAACTAGTGTCAGGTGGAACTAAGTTTAGGAAAACTAGTGTCAGGTGGAACTAAGTTTAGGAAACTAGTGTCAGGAGGAACTAAGTTTAGGGAAACTAGTGTCAGGAGGAACTAATTTTAGGGAAACTAGTGTCAGGGAAACTAAGATTAGGGAAACTAGTGTCATGTAGAACTAAGTTTAGGAAAACTAGTGTCAGGTGGAACTAAGTTTAGGAAAACTAGTGTCAGGTGGAACTAGGTCTGCAGGAAATCCATGTTTTATTTCAATTGCAGGATTTGACGAGGTTGAGCGATTTCATTTTATTTTGTTTCTTGTCGCATTGTGATATCTCATCACTTGTTTAACTATATCATCTCATTCTTCCACTAGAGTAGCTGTTTCCATAAACTTGATCAGTCTCTATCTCATCACTTGTTTAACTATATCATCTCCACCTCATTCTTCCACTAGAGTAACTGTTTCCATAAACTTGATCAGTCTCTATCTCATCACTTGTTTAACTATATCATCTCCACCTCATTCTTCCACTAGAGTAGCTGTTTCCATAAACTTGATCAGTCTCTATCTCATCACTTGTTTAACTATATCATCTCCACCTCATTCTTCCACTAGAGTAACTGTTTCCATAAACTTGATCAGTCTCTATCTCATCACTTGTTTAACTATATCCTCTCCACCTCATTCTTCCACTAGAGTAACTGTTTCCATAAACTTGATCAGTCTCTATCTCATCACTTGTTTAACTATATCCTCTCCACCTCATTCTTCCACTAGAGTAGCTGTTTCCATAAACTTGATCAGTCTCTATCTCATCACTTGTTTAACTATATCCTCTCCACCTCATTCTTCCACTAGAGTAACTGTTTCCATAAACTTGATCAGTCTCTATCTCATCACTAGTTTAACTATATCCTCTCCACCTCATTCTTCCACTAGAGTAACTGTTTCCATAAACTTGATCAGTCTCTATCTCATCACTTGTTTAACTATATCCTCTCCACCCATTCTTCCACTAGAGTAACTGTTTCCATCAACCTGATCAGTCTCTATCTCATCACTTGTTTAACTATATCATCTCCACCTCATTCTTCCACTAGAGTAACTGTTTCCATAAACTTGATCAGTCTCTATCTCATCACTTGTTTAACTATATCATCTCCACCTCATTCTTCCACTAGAGTAACTGTTTCCATAAACTTGATCAGTCTCTATCTCATCACTTGTTTAACTATATCATCTCCACCTCATTCTTCCACTAGAGTAACTGTTTCCATAAACTTGATCAGTCTCTATCTCATCACTTGTTTAACTATATCCTCTCCACCTCATTCTTCCACTAGAGTAACTGTTTCCATAAACTTGATCAGACTCTATCTCATCACTTGTTTAACTATATCCTCTCCACCTCATTCTTCCACTAGAGTAGCTGTTTCCATAAACTTGATCAGTCTCTATCTCATCACTAGTTTAACTATATCCTCTCCACCTCATTCTTCCACTAGAGTAGCTGTTTCCATAAACTTGATCAGTCTCTATCTCATCACTTGTTTAACTATATCCTCTCCACCTCATTCTTCCACTAGAGTAGCTGTTTCCATAAACTTGATCAGTCTCTATCTCATCACTTGTTTAACTATATCCTCTCCACCTCATTCTTCCACTAGAGTACCTGTTTCCATAAACTTGATCAGTCTCTATCTCATCACTTGTTTACCTATATCCTCTCCACCTCATTCTTCCACTAGAGTAACTGTTTCCATAAACTTGATCAGTCTCTATCTCATCACTTGTTTAACTATATCCTCTCCACCTCATTCTTCCACTAGAGTAGCTGTTTCCATAAACTTGATCAGTCTCTATCTCATCACTTGTTTAACTATATCCTCTCCACCTCATTCTTCCACTAGAGTAACTGTTTCCATAAACTTGATCAGTCTATATCTCATCACTTGTTTAACTATATCCTCTCCACCTCATTCTTCCACTAGAGTAGCTGTTTCCATAAACTTGATCAGTCTCTATCTCATCACTTGTTTAACTATATCCTCTCCACCTCATTCTTCCACTAGAGTAGCTGTTTCCATAAACTTGATCAGTCTCTATCTCATCACTTGTTTAACTATATCCTCTCCACCTCATTCTTCCACTAGAGTAGCTGTTTCCATAAACTTGATCAGTCTCTATCTCATCACTTGTTTAACTATATCATCTCCACCTCATTCTTCCACTAGAGTAGCTGTTTCCATAAGCTTGATCAGTCTCTATCTCATCACTTGTTTAACTATATCATCTCCACCTCATTCTTCCACTAGAGTAGCTGTTTCCATAAACGTGATCAGTCTCTATCTCATCACTTGTTTAACTATATCCTCTCCACCTCATTCTTCCACTAGAGTAGCTGTTTCCATAATCTTGATCAGTCTCTATCTCATCACTTGTTTAACTATATCCTCTCCACCTCATTCTTCCACTAGAGTAGCTGTTTCCATAAACTTTATCAGTCTCTATCTCATCACTTGTTTAACTATATCCTCTCCACCTCATTCTTCCACTAGAGTAGCTGTTTCCATAAACTTGATCAGTCTCTATCTCATCACTTGTTTAACTATATCCTCTCCACCTCATTCTTCCACTAGAGTAGCTGTTTCCATAAACTTGATCAGTCTCTATCTCATCACTTGTTTAACTATATCCTCTCCACCTCATTCTTCCACTAGAGTAGCTGTTTCCATAAACTTGATCAGTCTCTATCTCATCACTTGTTTAACTATATCATCTCCACCTCATTCTTCCACTAGAGTAGCTGTTTCCATAAACTTGATCAGTCTCTATCTCATCACTTGTTTAACTATATCATCTCCACCTCATTCTTCCACTAGAGTAGCTGTTTCCATAAACTTGATCAGTCTCTATCTCATCACTTGTTTAACTATATCATCTCCACCTCATTCTTCCACTAGAGTAGCTGTTTCCATAAACTTGATCAGTCTCTATCTCATCACTTGTTTAACTATATCCTCTCCACCTCATTCTTCCACTAGAGTAGCTGTTTCCATAAACTTGATCAGTCTCTATCTCATCACTTGTTTAACTATATCCTCTCCACCTCATTCTTCCACTAGAGTAGCTGTTTCCATAAACTTGATCAGTCTCTATCTCATCACTTGTTTAACTATATCCTCTCCACCTCATTCTTCCACTAGAGTAGCTGTTTCCATAAACTTGATCAGTCTCTATCTCATCACTTGTTTAACTATATCATCTCCACCTCATTCTTCCACTAGAGTAGCTGTTTCCATAAACTTGATCAGTCTCTATCTCATCACTTGTTTAACTATATCATCTCCACCACATTCTTCCACTAGAGTAGCTGTTTCCATAAACTTGACCAGTCTCTATCTCATCACTTGTTTAACTATATCATCTCCACCTCATTCTTCCACTAGAGTAGCTGTTTCCATAAACTTGATCAGTCTCTATCTCATCACTTGTTTAACTATATCCTCTCCACCTCATTCTTCCACTAGAGTAGCTGTTTCCATAAACTTGATCAGTCTCTATCTCATCACTTGTTTAACTATATCCTCTCCACCTCATTCTTCCACTAGAGTAGCTGTTTCCATAAACTTGATCAGTCTCTATCTCATCACTTGTTTAACTATATCCTCTCCACCTCATTCTTCCACTAGAGTAGCTGTTTCCATAAACTTGATCAGTCTCTATCTCATCACTTGTTTAACTATATCCTCTCCACCTCATTCTTCCACTAGAGTAGCTGTTTCCATAAACTTGATCAGTCTCTATCTCATCACTTGTTTAACTATATCCTCTCCACCTCATTCTTCCACTAGAGTAGCTGTTTCCATAAACTTGATCAGTCTCTATCTCATCACTTGTTTAACTATATCCTCTCCACCTCATTCTTCCACTAGAGTAGCTGTTTCCATAAACTTGATCAGTCTCTATCTCATCACTTGTTTAACTATATCCTCTCCACCTCATTCTTCCACTAGAGTAGCTGTTTCCATAAACTTGATCAGTCTCTATCTCATCACTTGTTTAACTATATCCTCTCCACCTCATTCTTCCACTATAGTAGCTGTTTCCATAAACTTGATCAGTCTCTATCCCATCACTTGTTTAACTATATCCTCTCCACCTCATTCTTCCACTAGAGTAGCTGTTTCCATAAACTTGATCAGTCTCTATCTCATCACTTGTTTAACTATATCCTCTCCACCTCATTCTTCCACTAGAGTAGCTGTTTCCATAAACTTGATCAGTCTCTATCTCATCACTTGTTTAACTATATCCTCTCCACCTCATTCTTCCACTAGAGTAGCTGTTTCCATAAACTTGATCAGTCTCTATCTCATCACTTGTTTAACTATATCCTCTCCACCTCATTCTTCCACTAGAGTAGCTGTTTCCATAAACTTGATCAGTCTCTATCTCATCACTTGTTTAACTATATCCTCTCCACCTCATTCTTCCACTAGAGTAGCTGTTTCCATAATCTTGATCAGTCTCTATCTCATCACTTGTTTAACTATATCCTCTCCACCTCATTCTTCCACTAGAGTAACTGTTTCCATAAACTTGATCAGTCTCTATCTCATCACTTGTTTAACTATATCCTCTCCACCTCATTCTTCCACTAGAGTAGCTGTTTCCATAAACTTGATCAGTCTCTATCTCATCACTTGTTTAACTATATCCTCTCCACCTCATTCTTCCACTAGAGTAGCTGTTTCCATAAACTTTATCAGTCTCTATCTCATCACTTGTTTAACTATATCCTCTCCACCTCATTCTTCCACTAGAGTAGCTGTTTCCATAAACTTGATCAGTCTCTATCTCATCACGTGTTTAACTATATCATCTCCACCTCATTCTTCCACTAGAGTAGCTGTTTCCATAAACTTGATCAGTCTCTATCTCATCACTTGTTTAACTATATCATCTCCACCTCATTCTTCCACTAGAGTAGCTGTTTCCATAAACTTGATCAGTCTCTATCTCATCACTTGTTTAACTATATCATCTCCACCTCATTCTTCCACTAGAGTAGCTGTTTCCATAAACTTGATCAGTCTCTATCTCATCACTTGTTTAACTATATCCTCTCCACCTCATTCTTCCACTAGAGTAGCTGTTTCCATAAACTTGATCAGTCTCTATCTCATCACTTGTTTAACTATATCCTCTCCACCTCATTCTTCCACTAGAGTAGCTGTTTCCATAAACTTGATCAGTCTCTATCTCATCACTTGTTTAACTATATCCTCTCCACCTCATTCTTCCACTAGAGTAGCTGTTTCCATAAACTTGATCAGTCTCTATCTCATCACTTGTTTAACTATATCATCTCCACCTCATTCTTCCACTAGAGTAGCTGTTTCCATAAACTTGATCAGTCTCTATCTCATCACTTGTTTAACTATATCATCTCCACCTCATTCTTCCACTAGAGTAGCTGTTTCCATAAACTTGACCAGTCTCTATCTCATCACTTGTTTAACTATATCATCTCCACCTCATTCTTCCACTAGAGTAGCTGTTTCCATAAACTTGATCAGTCTCTATCTCATCACTTGTTTAACTATATCCTCTCCACCTCATTCTTCCACTAGAGTAGCTGTTTCCATAAACTTGATCAGTCTCTATCTCATCACTTGTTTAACTATATCCTCTCCACCTCATTCTTCCACTAGAGTAGCTGTTTCCATAAACTTGATCAGTCTCTATCTCATCACTTGTTTAACTATATCCTCTCCACCTCATTCTTCCACTAGAGTAGCTGTTTCCATAAACTTGATCAGTCTCTATCTCATCACTTGTTTAACTATATCCTCTCCACCTCATTCTTCCACTAGAGTAGCTGTTTCCATAAACTTGATCAGTCTCTATCTCATCACTTGTTTAACTATATCCTCTCCACCTCATTCTTCCACTAGAGTAGCTGTTTCCATAAACTTGATCAGTCTCTATCTCATCACTTGTTTAACTATATCCTCTCCACCTCATTCTTCCACTAGAGTAGCTGTTTCCATAAACTTGATCAGTCTCTATCTCATCACTTGTTTAACTATATCCTCTCCACCTCATTCTTCCACTAGAGTAGCTGTTTCCATAAACTTGATCAGTCTCTATCTCATCACTTGTTTAACTATATCCTCTCCACCTCATTCTTCCACTAGAGTAGCTGTTTCCATAAACTTGATCAGTCTCTATCTCATCACTTGTTTAACTATATCCTCTCCACCTCATTCTTCCACTAGAGTAGCTGTTTCCATAAACTTGATCAGTCTCTATCTTATCACTAATTTATCTATATCCTCTCCACCTCATTCTTCCACTAGAGTAGCTGTTTCCATAAACTTGATCAGTCTATATCTCATCACTAGTTTAACTATATCCTCTCCACCTCATTCTTCCACTAAAGTAGCTGTTTCCATAAACTTGATCAGTCTCTATCTCATCACTTGTTTAACGGGCTCGCGTCACACTACAACAGTATTCGGTTTAGTACCGGAGCGGACAAATCTAGATATTCGTCCGGAGATCCTGGATATAAGTACAAGTCAGATATAGTTCCTAGTTCTATCAGAAACGGACGATGAACGTAGGTTTCGTGTTCATGTTCAGCAAGAAAAATGAACACTTTGTAGCTGTAAATCGATAATAGTAGGTTGCATAGCCGCTGCCTAGACAAAATGTTTTTAAAATGTTATATTTTGTAACTAAGAACATCAATTTGGCATTTAAACTGAGTTTTTAGATATTCATTTTATATTGTGTAACAAAGTGAAAGCAGAGATCTAATGTTTCTACACTCGTTAAACACATTGTTCTGATATTTCGATAATAGTGGAGAACATTATTGTTACTTTTGTCATTATTTTTGGTAAATACACCATACGAGTTATTTTTGTTACATACAACATACAAGTTATTTCTGTTTACATACAACACACAAGTTATTTTTGTTACTTACAACACACAAGTTATTTTTGTTACATACAACACACAAGTTATATTTGTTACATACAAACACAAGTTATTTTTGTTTACATACAACACACAAGTTATTTTCGTTACATACAACACACGAGTTATTTTGAAGAAACAAGATCTGATTTAGCTAAAACCAGCCTTTTTGACGGAGTAGACTAATGCGTAAGCGTTCACATGTTGATTCGGATTCACAATGGAATGGGTTCGTGGTTCAATCCCACTCAACGTTTCACACACGATGACAGGAATAGGTTCTCCTACGAACTGCACACTAGGGTCTAGGAATATGAATTGATAAGCACTTCATACGCTAAGATCTAAAAAAAAAAGGTTACGAGAAATTTTCAACAGGATTCGAACATCTGACAACCAGTTTGTCCATGTGTTGCCAGGCCCTGGAAGACAGCAAAGAAAAGCACCACTGTGATCTACAAGGCATATCATAAGAGGCGAATGAGGTAGGGGCGTAAGGAAACTGTCCTAGTATATAAAAAGCGTAGCAGAAATCGGATGTGGCGGCGTACTTGCAGGCGCATAACTGGCACAACGTACAATCGTTCTTAAGCTCAGATCACATACACATTACACAAAGTGGTTTGACAAGTGGTCGATATGAAGCGATCGAAGAAGAAGAAAAATCAGTGACATTTTTCTATACCTAGATGAGACACAGTTTCTATACCTAGATGAGACACAGTTTCTATACCTAGATGAGACACAGTTTCTATACCTAGATCAGACACAGTTTCTATACCTAGATGAGACACAGTTTCTATACCTAGATGAGACACAGTTTCTATACCTAGATGAGACACAGTTTCTATACCTAGATGAGACACAGTTTCTATACCTAGATGAAACACAGTTTCTATACCTAGATGAGACCAAGTTTCTATACCTAGATGAGACACAGTTTCTATACCTAGATGAGACCAAGTTTCTATACCTAGATGAGACCAAGTTTCTATACCTAGATGAGACCAAGTTTCTATACCTAGATGAGACCCAATTTCTATACCTAGATGAGACACAGTTTCTATACCTAGATGAAACACAGTTTCTATACCTAGATGAGACCAAGTTTCTATACCGAGATGAGACACAGTTTCTATACCTAGATGAGACACAGTTTCTATACCTAGATGAAACACAGTTTCTATACCTAGATGAGACCAAGTTTCTATACCGAGATGAGACACAGTTTCTATACCGAGATGAGACACAGTTTCTATACCTAGATGAAACACAGTTTCTATACCTAGATGAGATCCAGTTTCTATACCTAGATGAGACACAGTTTCTATACCTAGATGAGACACAGTTTCTATACCTAGATGAGACACAGTTTCTATACCTAGATGAGACACAGTTTCTATACCTAGATGAGACACAGTTTCTATACCTAGATAAGACACAGTTTCTATACCTAGATGAGACCCAGTTTCTATACCTAGATGAGACCCAGTTTATATACCTAGATGAGACCCAGTTTCTATACATAGATGAGACCCAGTTTCTATACCTAGATGAGACCCAGTTTCTATACCTAGATGAGACACAGTTTCTATACCTAGATGAGACACAGTTTCTATACCTAGATGAGATCCAGTTTCTATACCTAGATGAGACACAGTTTCTATACCTAGATGAGACACAGTTTCTATACCTAGATGAGACACAGTTTCTATACCTAGATGAGATCCAGTTTCTATACCTAGATGAGACACAGTTTCTATACCTAGATGAGACACAGTTTCTATACCTATATGAGACACAGTTTCTATACCTAGATGAGACACAGTTTCTATACCTAGATGAGACCCAGTTTCTATACCTAGATGAGACCCAGTTTCTATACCTAGATGAAACCCAGTTTCTATACCTAGAAGAGACCCAGTTTCTATACCTAGATGAGACCCAGTTTCTATACCTAGATGAGACACAGTTTCTATACCTAGATGAGACCAAGTTTCTATACCTAGATGAGACCAAGTTTCTATACCGAGATGAGACCCAATTTCTATACCTAGATGAGACACAGTTTCTATACCTAGATGAGACCCAGTTTCTATACCTAGATGAGACTCAGTTTCTATACCTAGATGAGACCCAGTTTCTATACCTAGATGAGACACAGTTTCTATACCTAGATGAGACACAGTTTCTATACCTAGATGAGACCCAGTTTCTATACCTAGATGAGACACAGTTTCTATACCTAGATGAGACTCAGTTTCTATACCTAGATGAGACCCAGTTTCTATACATAGATGAGACCCAGTTTCTATACCTAGATGAAACACAGTTTCTATACCTAGATGAGACCAAGTTTCTATACCTAGATGAGACCAAGTTTCTATACCTAGATGAGACCCAATTTCTATACCTAGATGAGACACAGTTTCTATACCTAGATGAAACACAGTTTCTATACCTAGATGAGACCAAGTTTCTATACCGAGATGAGACACAGTTTCTATACCTAGATGAAACACAGTTTCTATACCTAGATGAGATCCAGTTTCTATACCTAGATGAGACACAGTTTCTATACCTAGATGAGACACAGTTTCTATACCTAGATGAGACACAGTTTCTATACCTAGATGAGACACAGTTTCTATACCTAGATGAGACACAGTTTCTATACCTAGATAAGACACAGTTTCTATACCTAGATGAGACCCAGTTTCTATACCTAGATGAGACCCAGTTTATATACCTAGATGAGACCCAGTTTCTATACCTAGATGAGACCCAGTTTCTATACCTAGATGAGACCCAGTTTCTATACCTAGATGAGACACAGTTTCTATACCTAGATGAGACACAGTTTCTATACCTAGATGAGATCCAGTTTCTATACCTAGATGAGACACAGTTTCTATACCTAGATGAGACACAGTTTCTATACCTAGATGAGACACAGTTTCTATACCTAGATGAGATCCAGTTTCTATACCTAGATGAGACACAGTTTCTATACCTAGATGAGACACAGTTTCTATACCTATATGAGACACAGTTTCTATACCTAGATGAGACACAGTTTCTATACCTAGATGAGACCCAGTTTCTATACCTAGATGAGACCCAGTTTCTATACCTAGATGAAACCCAGTTTCTATACCTAGAAGAGACCCAGTTTCTATACCTAGATGAGACCCAGTTTCTATACCTAGATGAGACACAGTTTCTATACCTAGATGAGACCAAGTTTCTATACCTAGATGAGACCAAGTTTCTATACCGAGATGAGACCCAATTTCTATACCTAGATGAGACACAGTTTCTATACCTAGATGAGACCCAGTTTCTATACCTAGATGAGACTCAGTTTCTATACCTAGATGAGACCCAGTTTCTATACCTAGATGAGACACAGTTCTATACCTAGATGAGACACAGTTTCTATACCTAGATGAGACCCAGTTTCTATACCTAGATGAGACACAGTTTCTATACCTAGATGAGACTCAGTTTCTATACCTAGATGAGACCCAGTTTCTATACATAGATGAGACCCAGTTTCTATACCTAGATGAGACCAAGTTTCTATACCTAGATGAGACCCAATTTCTATACCTAGATGAGACCCAGTTTTTATACCTAGATGAGACCCAGTTTCTATACATAGATGAGACCCAGTTTCTATACCTAGATGAGACCAAGTTTCTATACCTAGATGAGACACAGTTTCTATACCTAGATGAGACTCAGTTTCTATACCTAGATGAGACCAAGTTTCTATACCTAGATGAGACCAAGTTTCTATACCTAGATGAGACCAAGTTTCTATACCTAGATGAGACCAAGTTTCTATACCTAGATGAGACCCAATTTCTATACCTAGATGAGACACAGTTTCTATACCTAGATGAGACCCAGTTTCTATACCTAGATGAGACCCAGTTTCTATACCTAGATGAGACCAAGTTTCTATACCTAGATGAGACCCAATTTCTATACCTAGATGAGACCCAGTTTCTATACCTAGATGAGACCCAGTTTCTATACATAGATGAGACCCAGTTTCTATACCTAGATGAGACCCAGTTCATCTCTCATTCAAACACCACAATACCCATTTCACCCTCCCCAATGCATTCCCAAATTTGGGTTTGGTATGACTATATTTATTTGACTGAAGTTGGTATGTAAACTCTGGCCAGAAGAGAGATACGATTGGAACTTAATTATTCATCAAATTTAGCTTTCCTGTCGTGATGACAAAACGTGAGATTGAAAACTAGCTTGGACAGAGAACCATGGGAATATGTCCTTACAGGTTTCCCGAAGCTGCTTGCTGACGGAAGATGTCTAGTAAGTAGAGACGTAAGAATGAATTAGTGATGATGGTATAGTCTGTACTGCGAGGCCGCCTTTTATAATAGATCAAACATTGATTACCACAATAGCGAGTCCGGATATAGTAGTACCTCCCTTAGAGAATCATTTTTGACTGAAATAGTAAGCTGTGTCTGGTCTGTTGCTTATTAAGGAACATAAACGCCGGTGTGGTTCAGGGACCCGGCAAGGGAAGCAAAGAATAGTACTACTGCAACCTACAAGGCATGTCTAAGAGCAACTAATGTGTAACCTAGGAAGCTACCTAGTAAAATAAAGCATCGCAGAAATTGGGAGTGCTGGCCTACTTGTAGGTGCATAACTGGCACAACGTGCAATCGACCTTAGGCTCAAATCACATAAAAATCACACAGGATGGTTAACAAGAGGTCGATTGGAACGTTCAAAGGAGAAGAAGAAGAAGGTAGATTAAAAACTAGGAAAATCAAATATTTCGGAGACATTAAACGACATGAGCCCACGAAGAAGATCATTCTAGAAGGAACGATGTCTGGAAGGAGAGCGAGAGGAGGAAGATCTAGACAACGTTGGGTGCAGGATGTTATTGACGAACTGAAAACTGATAGCTGCTGACTCCGGTCAACTTACACAAAACAGGGAGTTTTTCGGAGCTGATGTCATGGGATACCAGTTCCAGAAGGGACACGTGACTTGATGATGATGATGAGTAAGCGATGGTGTGACGAAATAGCGTAATTCATAAACGTTTGCTTATCAACTCGTACACAAGAAGCGTTGTGGGTTCGATCCTATACCTGACGTTTCACACGTGAGGAAATGAATTGGCCCTTCTACATCCTTACATACTTGGGTCTAGAAATGTGAAGTGACTTCCTATGATAAGGTCTGAAAACATTACGAGAAATGTGAAGTGACTTCATATGATAAGGTCTGAAAACATTATTAGAAATGTCAAGTGATTTCATATGATAAGGTCTGAAAACATTACTAGAAATGTGAAGTGACTTCATATGATAAGGTCTGAAAACATTACTAGAAATGTCAAGTGACTTCATATGATAAGGTCTGAAAACATTACTAGAAATGTCAAGTGACTTCATATGATAAGGTCTGAAAACATTACGAGAAATGTGAAGTGACTTCATATGATAAAGTCTGAAAACATTATGAGAAATGTGAAGTGGCTTCATATGATAAAGTCTGAAAACATTACGAGAAATGTGAAGTGACTTCATATGATAAGGTCTGAAAACATTACTAGAAATTTGAAGTGACTTCATATGATAAGGTCTGAAAACATTACTAGAAATGTGAAGTGACTTCATATGATAAGGTCTGAAAACATTACGAGAAATTTGAAGTGACTTCATATGATAAGGTCTGAAAACATTACTAGAAATGTGAAGTGACTTCATATGATAAGGTCTGAAAACATTACTAGAAATGTGAAGTGACTTCATATGATAAGGTCTGAAAACATTACTAGAAATGTGAAGTGACTTCATATGATAAGGTCTGAAAACATTACTAGAAATGTGAAGTGACTTCATATGATAGGGTCTGAAAACATTACTAGAAATGTGAAGTGACTTCATGTGATAAGGTCTGAAAACATTACTAGAAATGTCAAGTGACTTCATATGATAAGGTCTGAAAACATTACGAGAAATGTGAAGTGACTTCATATGATAAAGTCTGAAAACATTACGAGAAATGTGAAGTGACTTCATATGATAAGGTCTGAAAACATTACGAGAAATGTGAAGTGACTTCATATGATAAAGTCTGAAAACATTACGAGAAATGTGAAGTGACTTCATATGATAAGGTCTGAAAACATTACGAGAAATGTGAAGTGACTTCATATGATAAGGTCTGAAAACATTACGAGAAATGTGAAGTGACTTCATATGATAAGGTCTGAAAACATTACTAGAAATGTGAAGTGACTTCATATGATAAAGTCTGAAAACATTACGAGAAATGTGAAGTGACTTCATATGATAAGGTCTGAAAACATTACGAGAAATTTGAAGTGACTTCATATGATAAGGTCTAAAACATTCGAGAAATGTGAAGTGACTTCATATGATAAGGTCTGAAAACATTACTAGAAATGTGAAGTGACTTCATATGATAAAGTCTGAAAACATTATTAGAAATGTTAGAGAGAGTAAACCATGATATGTCAGTTTCTGGCAAAGAGAAAACATCTCTCTTGATTACACATCCAAGTCATCTCTCCTGTTGTAGTATAGAAGTCCCTACTCAGAAGATCTACTCTGTGCTACACAGAAGATCTACTCTGTGCTACACAGAAGATCTACTCTGTGCTACACAGAAGATCTACTCTGTGCTACACAGAAGATCTACTCTGTGCTACACAGAAGATCTACTCTGTGCTACACAGAAGATCTACTATGTGCTACACAGAAGATCTACTTTGTGCTACACAGAAGATCTACTCTGTGCTACACAGAAGATCTACTCTGTGCTACACAGAAGATCTACTCTGTTCTACACAGAAGATCTACTCTGTTCTACACAGAAGATCTACTCTGTGCTACAAGAAGTATTTATGCTATAGTGGGTCTCTGTGGCTGAGATATGGGGTCTCTGTGGCTGAGATAGGGGGTCTCTGTGGCTGAGATAGTGGGTCTCTGTGGCTGAGATAGGGGGTCTCTGTGGCTGAGATAGTGGGTCTCTGTGGCTGAGATAGGGGTCTCTGTGGCTGAGATAGGGGTCTCTGTGGCTGAGATAGGGGTCTCTGTGGCTGAGATAGGGGTCTCTGTGGCTGAGATAGGGGTCTCTGTGGCTGAGATAGGGGTCTCTGTGGCTGAGATAGGGGTCTCTGTGGCTGAGATAGGGGTCTCTGTGGCTGAGATAGGGGTCTCTGTGGCTGAGATAGGGGTCTCTGTGGCTGAGATAGGGGTCTCTGTGGCTGAGATATGGGGTCTCTGTGGCTGAGATAGGGGGTCTCTGTGGCTGAGATAGTGGGTCTCTGTGGCTGAGATAGGGGTCTCTGTGGCTGAGATAGGGGTCTCTGTGGCTGAGATATGGGGTCTCTGTGGCTGAGATAGGGGGTCTCTGTGGCTGAGATAGGGGGTCTCTGGGGCTGAGATAGGGGGTCTCTGTGGCTGAGATAGGGGGTCTCTGTGGCTGAGTGGTTAAGCTCTTTGCCTTGCGAGTCGAAGGTCGTGGGTTCGAATCCGGACCACGCCTTTCTATTCAAGAGACCCCTAGGATTTTGCCAGAGCTACGGAGTTCGTGCTCTTTCAATACTCTCGGAAGGTGGCGTGCCATTTCTGCTGAGAGGGACGGAGCCGTATGGGGTAAAACCCGGTGCAATGAAGTCAATCCTTCGGCTTAAAACCCCTTTTATTACTACAATAGTTAGTTCTGATATACAATTATCCATCGTTGAAGATATACTCAGTTTTGTTAGCAACAGTTTTAGAAAACCGAACCATTAAAGGTCAGTGGCGCCAGGCCGAACCAAAAATAATGTGCAACATGAATTTATTATTTTATAAATTATTTGTTCATAATTATTACCTTTAACGTGAAACTGTTTATCTTAGAAACTGATTATCTTAGAAACTGATTATCTTAGAAATTGATTATCTTAGAAACTGATTATCTTAGAAACTGATTATCTTAGAAACTGATTATCTTAGAAACAGATTATCTTAGAAATTGATTATCTTAGAAATTGATTATCTTAGAAATTGATCATCTTAGAAATTGGTTATCTTAGAAATTGATTATCTTAGAAACTGATTATCTTAGAAATTGATTATCTTAGAAATTGATTATCTTAGAAACAGATTATCTTAGAAATTGATTATCTTAGAAATTGATTATCTTAGAAATTGATTATCTTGGAAACAGATTATCTTAGAAACTGATTATCTTAGAAACTGATTATCTTAGAAATTGATTATCTTAGAAACAGATTATCTTAGAAACTGATTATCTTAGAAACTGATTATCTTAGAAATTGATTATCTTAGAAACTGATTATCTTAGAAACTGATTATCTTAGAAATTGATTATCTTAGAAATTGATTATCTTAGAAACTGATTATCTTAGAAACTGATTATCTTAGAAACTGATTATCTTAGAAACTGATTATCTTAGAAACTGATTATCTTAGAAACTGAATATCTTAGAAATTTGAATATATAACAATCAAAGACTAGTAGCTGTAGCTGTAGTACTCTATGGCGTTGAGGTTGCGTGCTTGCCTCTCGTTTCAAAGACACTTGTTAGCTTCTTGGTGGAGCCATTATGATATTTTTCAAGAGAACCATATCTCAGTGTAGATGAGATCGAGTGCCTAGTCCTATCGCAGACGGATGATAAAATGTAACTCCTTGTTTAATTTGAGCACGTCAACTAATTCTTGCAGTTTAAAATCGAGAAGAGCCCGCTGAGAGCCACTGTCCGAGAAAAATTCATCCGAAAAGATTAGAAAATAAAGTCCTACCAAATATTTCACCATCTTATAAATTACACTGGGGACCCTCGCCGATGCCACGGAGTTCGTCCACTGCTGGTGAGATCTTCCTGTGTAAGAAAGAGATCGAAGCACACATGGTTACTCACCCAAGTGCAATGATGATGGTTCAATCAATCAATCAATCAATCAATCAATCAATCAATCAATAGAAAGCAACAACGACAAATGTCCATGTGTTCTGAAGTTCTCACAAACCCATCTCTAACATGTTAACGGGTGCATACACGTAGATTTTATCCTGCATTAGAAATAGAAAAGTCCAGATTGGCAGATAGATTGAAATGATAATATTGTGTGAATGGAAGATATATAACACGATATGAAAGGATTATATGTGGCCAAAAATGCATCCCACAAAATGAGACAGATGTGAAAACATATTCATTGTTTCAGATTTTGAACTGACAGCTTGTCTGTTTTTTGGTTTAATCAATTATATTAAAATTTGTGGTCTTACTGTTTGTGCCCTTAATAGCCTGTAAGTGTGTGCTTTATCGTGAGTGAGTGTGTGCTTTATCGTGAGTGAGTGTGTGTTTTACGTGTGTGTTTGTCTAAGCCCGTATGTGTGCCAGTAAGAAGACGAGCATATCAGATAATGATTATGTACACATATATTGGTATAATGATTATGTACACATATATTGGTATAATGACTATGTACACATAATATTGGTATAATTTGAAGAGGTAGCAGTTGCTGAACGTGAATCATGGCTAAACTATAGTTTGTTCCAAAATTCGTGAACATCTTTACCGACCGATATAAAATCATCCACTTGACAGAAATTATTGATTTTTACATTTTTCAATAGATAACAGTGGCATTCGTAAAGTATGTTTTGCCTACCAAAACCTTTACGGCTATAAGATTTTACTTATATGATATTAGTAAAACAACAGTGATGTTGAATTGATATACGTGTAGAAGTTTAACAGTATGATAGTCAAGATTTATTATAATTACGCATTTGCTTGCTCCACATGCAATTCCGCACCATTGCAAATCGAGAATTTCGTTGAATGAGTCATTTCACACTGTATCCGAACGATTGTCATTACCGTATGCGCACACGTTTTATTGTCATTGATAGAAGTGGAAGGTATAATTTGTTCACTATGTCACATTTCTTTTATAATATGTAATAGGGATAAGCCTTTGCAAACATTCGTCACCATTTTGTGTTTACTGTAAATTCAGAATTTTAATTATCATTTTGTTGTGCTCTTGCAAAATTATATAACAAAAAAAAAAAAGATTTTTGCATCAACCAAGCTACCTACTAATTAATTAAACATGAATTCGTAAGGTCGTGAGGTATATAAGACTGCCTGCAAAAATTACTGTTATGCATCAGGTAGATTTCGTACAAATTAAACCTTAGTATGTTCACGAATTTTGGAACGAACTATAATACGAGTAGCTGTAGTAGTATTACTCGGTGGCGTAGAGTTTAAGTGCACGCTTCCGGTTTCAAAGAGACTTGTTCGCTCTGTTTTGGAGTCAGTAGGATATTTTTAAGAGCTCCATATCTCAGTGTAGGTGAGATCGAGTACCTAGTCCTCTCGGATGGGACGATAACATGTGGGTCCTGTGTTCTAATTTAGCACGTAAAAGAATTCTTGCAGTTTAAAATGGAGAAGAGCAGTCTGAAAAGCTGCTGTTCGGGAAACATTCATTAGTAAAATCATATCAATAAAATTCCTACAACATATCTTGTAGTGCCGGGGCCCGTAAGGGAAGCAAAGCATAGTACCACTGCCACCTACAAGGCATGTCGTAAGAGGCGACTGAGGTAGAGGTTTAGAGTAGCTACTCTAGTAAATAAAAAGTGTCGCAGAAATCGGATTTGCTGGCCTACTTACAGACGCATAGCTGGCACAATGTATAATCGATCTTAGGCTCAGATCACATACAAATCACAAAGAGTGGTTAACAAGTGATCGATGTAGAGAGTTTGAAGAAGAAGAAGGTGCATAGTCTAACAAAAACAAAAAACAAAAACGTCTCAGTGCGGCACAGAAAGGCAAATAATTTAATGTTAAAAGAAAGACTAGAACGGTAGCAGACTTTTTTTGTGAACGGCAGCACAACTTGGACAGAAGTGTTAGACAGATGTGGGAGCCACGGTCAGGTGTTTACAAAAGTTGCGTGAAATTGGCAATATGTGTGCGGAGTTGATGCGTTAAGCTGCAAAGTATTATTTCACCTGATATATGTACCTGAAATGTTAAGTTACAGTCATGGGGGAACGAAAGGTGTGTTAAGTGTCAGTCATGCGTAGAAATTATGTCATCATCAGTTGAATGTTGTGCAGATGTTTAAATATCAGAAGAAAACTATGTTTAATAAAAGTACAATTTTCTCTAATCCTGTTTTATAGCACAGCATCAGAATAAGAAAACATTTCTAGAAAATGTTTGTTTATGTGTTTCATGTATGGTGTCTTTCACTGATTTGGTCATTTCTAGAGTCTATCTTTTGCGTGTGCAACCTTTTGCTTTGTATTCACTATATCGCAGTAGCATTGTTTTTTGAAGTGAACTGTCTGTTGATAATATACTTATATGTTCGAACCATTTCAGTTGTTTTTTGTTGATGAAGTTCAGTTCTGATGTACCCATTTCTTCTCCTGATGTCTTCACTTCTTAATCGGTTTCTTTGGTGGCTACTTATTTTTTATATCGTTTGATGTCAGAGTCCAGGTTTGGTACTGATAGCATACTGTAGGAGTAAGTGCTCTTGTCAGAGTCCAGGTTTGGCACTGACAGCATGCTGTAGGAGAAGTGCTCTGTCAGAGTCCAGGTTTGGTACTGATAGCATACTGTCAGGAGAAAGTGCTCTTGTCAGAGTCCAGGTTTGGCACTGATAGCATACTGTCAGGAGAAAGTGCTCTTGTCAGAGCCAAGGTTTGGCACTGATAGCATACTGTCAGGAGAAAGTGCTGTGTCAAGTTTGACACTATAGCATACTGGAGAAATGTCTTTTGTGCTATAGTTGACATTTCGTGTTTTAAAGTGTGAATTGTCTATGATTTATTTCCTTATGTTGATTCTATCTTACTTTTCCTAACTAATTGTTGTGATTTAGTTTAACTAATTGTTGTGATTTAGTTTAACTAATTGTTGTGATTTAGTTTAACTAATTGTTGTGATTTAGTTTAACTAATTGTTGTGATTTAGTTTAACTAATTGTTGTGATTTAGTTTAACTAATTGTTGTGATTTAGTTTAACTAATTGTTGTGATTTAGTTTAACTAATTGTTGTGATTTAGTTTAACTAATTTTGTGATTTAGTTTAACTAATTTTGTGATTTATTTAACTAATTGTTGTGATGTAGTTTTACTAATTGTTGTGATGTAGTTTAATAATTGTTGTGATTTAGTTTAACTAATTTTGTGATTTAGTTTAACTAATTTGTGATTATTTAACTAATTGTTGTGATTTAGTTTAACTAATTGTTGTGATGTATTTTTAACTAATTGTTGTGATATAGTTTAGAAAGTTTCAGTGTATAATTGACAAGTAAACTTTGTAAATAAGGATATTATATGTTATACAGGTGAATAAAGTGTATTTATTGCAATTATTAAAATAACAATATTTGAAATGCAATGTCTACGAAAAGTTACCAACATCACCAGAAAAGACAGGGTCATGAACTAAACTGACAGTCAAATACAGAAGAGTGATTTTTTACAATAATTTCAAACATATTAATTATTCAAATATTTTATATTTATGCATCATTATATATGCGTCTAACACATCATCAAGTAGCTTTTCTGGAGAGCTCTTTCTCACTAACAGTCTGTTGGAATATTTCTCACTAACAGTCTGTTGGAATATTTCTAACAGTCTGTTGAATATTTCTCACTAACGTCTGTTAATACTTCTCATAACAGTCTGTTGGAATATTTCTCCAATTGGCATTTTTCATGATCTCTGCAACTCGTCACGCTCAAATCACCAGTTACATCATGAATCCATCGTCTCCGTGGTCTTCCTCTTCTCCTCTGCGCAAAGATTTTTCCCTCCAAAATAGTCTTCTTCAACTCTTCATATCTCGTTTATATGTCCAAAATACTTTGCAATTTTTTCATTTTTATTTGTAATCAGTCTATTTTCTTTGATTTTGATTTATGTCTGGATAGATCTACTTGTTCTCTCTCTCTCTCTATTCGAGATATCCACTTGACTTTTCTGAATAACTTATGTTCAAATACACAGATATGTTATTTCACTGTCTTGTTAAATGTCCATGATTCACACCTATACGTTCCCACTAGACATATGCATGCTATGAGTATTTTGATCTTTGTTTTCATATCAGCTCCAATTCATACTGTATTCAGTTATTTACATTTTATGTCAGTCTATATTTATGCTTCTTCTTTTTTTCTTTTCTAATCTCTTGCTAGCAGTCAACCTAGATATTCACAACTTTATCCTATCCTATCTCTTGCTATATATCATATCTCTTGCTATATATCCTATCTCTTGCTATATATCCTATCTCTTGCTATATATCCTATAAAATGCGAAGAGAAGGTTTAGAACATTTGGTGACTACAGGTAAAATTCAGGAAGGAGAGATCGTGGAAGACAGAGGGAGAAGATGTTGGATGCCTGACATCATGGTTCGACAAAATATCGACGTCAGAACTGATTACATGCACCAAACAAAGAGAGTTGTGGAGAGACATGATTGCTTACGCGGCAGGCATGGCACTGTTGATTGATCTCTTGCTAGCAGTGAACCGAGATATTCACAACGTTATCCTATCCTATCTCTTGCCAGCAGTGAACCGAGATATTCACAACGTTATCCTATCCTATCTCTTGCTAGCAGTGGGTCGAGATATTCAAAACTGTACACATTTCAAACCCGTTCACATTTTCCATTTTCTCTTCCTTGATAAAAATATCCTTTGTTATGTTTGTTTATTCAATTGTCATTATTTTTGTTTTTGCCACATTGTGAAACGATAACGATTTTGTTTTTTGCTTTTAATACAACAAACAACACACTTGAATTAAATTGTATCGATTTAAGTTCATATTCTGTATTTGTATGTGACAGATGGCTGTTGAGTGCAATTTTCTCCTTAAGATCACTTGTATTATTTAGCGTGGACAACATTTTGTTTTTGCATCCCATGTATCTGAGTAACATTGTCATTTAAAGCGTCTGTTGGTAATCTACTTATTAAGGTCTGTTGGTAATCTACTTATGTGTCCTAAACGTTTTTGTTTTTATGAAGCTCAGTACTGATGTTGTACTCACTTTATTTCTTGATGTCTTCATTTCTCTTCTTGCTACTCCAAACAATTTGCTTAGACACTTCATCTCTGTCGTGATTAGTATTCTTCTACGATTTGATGTCAGTATCATTGTTTGTTTCTATCGACTCTGTCATGTTTTGATGTCAGTATCATAGTTTGTTTCTATCGACTCTGTCATAGACCAGGAAATGGTTTTCGACAGAGTCGATAGAAACAAACTATAGAATTGTCTACATAAATATGGTATCAGCAAACACCTCATAAGGTCTGCAAGAGGTTATACATTTCAAGCAAAATTTACATAGGAACAAAAGCCGGAACATCAAAAACATTCACAGTAAACTCAGGAGTTAGACATGGTTGTGTGCTCTTCCCACTGCTGTTTATAACATTCATGGACAACATAAGTAGAGAAGCAGGAATAGAGGAAGAAAATAATATTTCAGAACTTTTATTTGCAGATTACCAAGTACTGATTGAAGAAAATGAAGAATCTCTCCAGAACTATTTGAGCTTAGTTAACAACAAGGGTGAGAAGTACAACATGAAAATAAATATAATAAAGACAGAGACAATGGCAATAAGTAGACAACCAGAAAACCTTACAATAAAACTCCAGAACGTAGAAATAAAACAAACAATTGAGACCAAATACTTAGGAGCAATTTTCACAGCAGATGGAAGTATCGATAGCGAAATCAGCAATCGGTGCACAAAAGATAACCAGGTACTGGGACAGTTAACAGCAATGTTGTCACATAAAGAGATACGCTAAAAACTAAAGCAAAGCTTAAAAGAACGATTTTCTGGCCAACACTATGTTACCAGTGTCAAACATGACCAATAACAGCAGCTAATGAGCGGAAAATCATAACGACAGAGATGAGGTGTCTTAGAAGAGCTGCAGGTGTGATAAAAAGATAGAAAATTAGAAATGAAGAAATCAGAAGAAGACTGGATGTGAAACCAGTCATGCATTTCATAAAATAACAACAAGTTAAATGGTTTGGACACCTGACAAGAGTGCCCTGGTATCGGCTACCACAGAGAGTGACACAGAAAAATTATAACGAGTACAGAGAAAGAGGAAGGCCACGCAAAAGATGGAGCGATGGTATCAAGAACAGCCTTAAGAAAGTGAATAGCAGCTTACAAAGTGCGTTAGAACGTCATACACAAGATCACTACATTCTCATAACATTTACATAGCAATCAAATGTAAATATCGTTTGCTATGAAAGCCCCTCAAGGGAATGCTTACCTATAAAAACAATGATTTTCATCAAAGTGGATTCTCCGTTAGAAGTGCATTCTTATGTTTCCAGTTTGCCCGCCTGCCCAGCGTGTTCGTAGAGCGTTGGACTGCGGGTGACAAGCTCTCTGTGAGTGCGGGCTCAATTCCGCGATCTGGCAACCGAAGGGTTACGATGTCCATGACACCGAGCGGAAGATCTGAAAGCTCAAGTGCTTCTGGATCGGAAAAAAATGTTTCCAGTTTGTTGGCCTACACGCTCTGATATTCCTAAAACAAGGTTCGTAGTTCAGCTGAGAGGTCTCTCCTGGGCTTAAATATGCTTTAATCACCAGCATAACAAACAAATAAATAATTCAAGTAGATTATGTAGTTTTCTATTAACTATTTTATATTCAAGAATACATTTAATATGAGTTTGAGCACAAACAATGACAAGTGTGTTCACATTTTTTGTTTATTAAATTTCTTTTCTGACATGAATAAAACCTTAAATGTCATTATCAAGCATCTAATATCAAATCTAGCTAAGGTATACTATGCAGGAAAGAAACGAAAAAAACCACAATATAGTAAAATGTTACCATATGTATCTGAAATATGTGGTAAACCCATTACATATCGTTGTATCAACAGGTGCGTTAGTATGGACATAAATAATAAAAACATCAATAACACATAACGAACATTTGCTGAACCATGCAAAGACAAATAGAAATGATAACATGATACAGAGTAGATAAACATGCAAAAAGAACATGGTAATGGTCAAGTAAGCAAGGGTTGTATACACTTCAACAAACATTCAAGAAACAATCAAGAAGAAGCGTGACCAGCGGTTCCCAAACTTTGCATTACTGCGGACCCCCATTTTAAATACATTTTGCTGTCGTGGACCCCAACATTTTCTATATAAGAAAATCTTCTAGCGATGGAGTTATTATTACATCACACCAACAGTCAAGGTGGCTCTAATGTTTCAGAGTGCGAGAAACTTCAAATGATCTTTCATTTTGTCCAGTCAGATATTTAGACTCCGGTCTCGTCCGGATCCTTTCATTTCGCAGTGGAACTAGTTTACCACTGTTTTTATACATGTTCTTAAAATATATTTTTCTGTTTGAAATGTCAAAGATCATAATACTTCTTCAAATCTTTGAGGACCCACTGTGAGTACCTCGTGGTCCCTCGGTGGTCTGCGGACACCAGTTTGGGTAACGCTAGTTAGCACCAATAATTCTTGTTCTTTTTCAGTTTTCAGAGTCTTTGAGGTTCATTGCTGAAGATATCCTAGGTCACCATCCATCTCTATTCCTAGCCTTCTTTTATACCGGACTATTGATTCCAGAGATTAAATAATTACTTCAATGTTATCTCTCCATCGTTTTCTTGGTCTTCCCCGTAGTCTCTTCCTTTTAAACTGTGTTGTACATACAATTTTATGCTCTCTGATCTCTGTTATGTCTCATCGACATTTTCCGATTCGGTAGTGCATATGTTAACTTCTTTAATTGAGATTAATATCAAAATAGGAAGAGAACCAAATGAAGCTGGACTACTGACCTGTTTGGTTCCAAGGTTTCTAACCATACAAGGTAGAGTAGCCATGTCACCTTCTCGTACCGATATGTTTGATTTTGTGTTGAGAAACTCTGGAAGTGGAACAACTGTGGAATTCTCGAATTCGTAATCTGGAAAAATTAGAAATTAATAAAACATAGATGAATTCAGTAAATAATAAAGTAATAAATCAATTTTGCAATTAATAAATCATTAAACAGTATATTCAATCAATACTTAAACAAATCAATAAATCAATGAATTTATTAATCAATCATACAAGTAGCCAGACCATATTCTGTTGTTGGTTGTGACAAAAGAAGATGGAAAAACACGTAAAAACTAAGTACTTTAGTTTTACAAAATGTAAAAATAATAACAATTTACAGCAACAGAAGATGATGTGACATTTCTTGGTTACAAAAACGTATGAAAGCGTGACTTAAAGACGTTTCACACCAATGCACCAGACTGGGAGTAGCTTGCCAGGGACAGGTTGAACTTAAGTAAGGCTCTGATAACCGGTCTGAGAGTTGGCAAAGTCAGACTAAAAAAACATGCTTACTTACAACTTGCTAGGAGAATGCATACATAAAACATTCATCAGCACTACATACTTTGTCTCTCGAGACTAGCAGGATGCTATCATCATTACCATCATTATCATCATCCTCATCCTCCTCATCATCACCACCACAACATTATAATCATTGTCATCATGACTTCAGCATCATCTTCATCATCACCCTTATCATCATACTCAAAATGACTACTAGCATCACCACCACTACCATCCCCATCATTATCGCCATCATCATCATCTTTTTCTAGTAAATATAAACATTATCTCTGATATTGGTATTTGCAACTGACTATTATTATAATACTGGGGCCGTTGTTGTTTCTCACTCTCAGCCTATGCAACGAAAGATCCAGAAATACAGATTGCCGGATGAGTGGATGTCGTCTACAAAAAGGTTCCAACCTCCAAATGACTCACCTGAATCTACTGTCATGGGCATGCGGATGTTCGCGACAACGAGAGAGTGTACATGCTAGCATCAAAAGCAAAGATTATTTGGGAGTTAAGGATGGATAAAAAGGATGTTCTTCAGTCGGCGACCTACTGTTGGATGAAGACACCAACGTTGACGATGAATTCATTCCATCGATTTATTAAGTTTGTAATAGCACGAAGCACAAATATGGCTGGATGATTAGGAGGCAGAGAGAGGAGTGTGTTAAACCAGCGAGACACATGAGCTAGCAGTATTATGTCCTTCGATTCGATTTCTGTTGGGAAAGACTGATCATCTATGGGTCTGACGGAGTACTATGACGTCAGTTCAGTTACTAATAACCAGTAACGATTATTGCATTACTAGTAACATTTCGGAGATATCGAATTTACACGTAAAGTTATTTGATATGACAGAACTCTGTTGAAGTCTTCGCAGTGTGTAACCCGTTTTAGTTTCTGATAAGCAAATCTAGATTCTGTATATTAAATATAGTTGGAATACGAGGATCAATTCTCCAGTCCCTCATCATCATCAGGTGCCGTCTCCACATCGAAAGTTGGCTGCAATGAATCTCCAGCATCCTCTGTCTTTCGCCTTGGTGTTGCACACTGCCAGACTGTAACCTGTCCATTTCTTAAAGTTTCCTCCCACTTATCTCTCGGTCTTCCTCTTGCTCTTCCTCCCTCAACTTTCCCTCTAGTAAATGTTTTATCATGGTGTCATGTCTTTTTATGTGCCCAAAATACTTTACTTGTCTGAATTTTATTTCTCTTAATAATTATTTCTTCATGCCTAGTTTTCCTAAAACTTGTTTATTTGTCTGTTTTTCTGTCCATGAAACTCTGCCTATTCTTCTATATATCCACATCTCAAATGCATCAATTTTGTCTTCTAACTGCTTGTTCATTGTCCATGTTTCCGAGCCATACATTAATATAGGATATATAAAGCATTTGATCATTCTCATTTTTAGCCTGTTTCTCCAGTCACTACAGATACATAAAGATACCTGTTTGTTTTAGTGTAAGATAAGTTTGCAACCGTTACTGAAGAAACAGAACACTTCAGTGCAAACATTCAGTTCAATACTCTCGATTCTAATCAATTTTGCAATTTTAAAAACAATTACCGATAGTGAAATGATTTACAAGGGATGCAAAAATAATTTCTCACATAATTTATATCGATTTTCCAATATACGTTATCTGCAGTCTGATATTATATTAAGTGCATGCAGAAATATTATTTTTATTTTTAGAAACTATAAAAAAAATATATTTTGATCAAATTTGCAAAGTGTCATTATCTCTCTATCTCTTCCCCCTTTTCTCTCTTCTCTCTCTCTCTTCTCTCTCTCTCTCTCTCTCTCTCTCTCTCTTATATATATATATATATATATATATATATATATACAGGGTGTTCAACTTAAAAGCAGCCCGTGAATGGAGCTAATCTGGTATATATGTATGGAAATGGAAAGGTTCAGTTATGACGTAGTATCAAGGTTGTGTGATGGTGTGTAATTGTAGTGCAGGAAGGGGCGATGAGCAAATGTGACGTAGGACAAGCTAGTCAGAACCGGTTTAAATAGTAAATAGACGAGATGCAATGCGTACCTGGCCAATTTCTATTTATCACTTGGGCTGCTTTTAAGTTGAACACCCTGTATAATGAAGGTAATAATCAAAGAACTGTTATATGCGGAAGGTGTAGCAATGTAGCACTCATGAATAACTAAAGTGAGAAACTGTTATTGGTTACAGAAATGATGTGACATAACTCCAGGCAGACCCATAGATGCTCAGTCTCCCCCAACGGATGTTTAAAGGTATGCTTACTGATGGTTCATGTGGCTCGCTGGGTAAACACAGTCGTCTTTCTGCGCCTCAAACATTCAGCTCTATTTGTACACCATATAATTCTAAACTCATTAAATCGTTAGATTGATTCAACGTCAATGTTGGTGTCTGCATCCAACAGAAGGTCGCCAAGAGACTGAAGAACATCCCTTTTATCCATCCTTAACTCCCAAACAATCGATGCTTTTGATGCTAGCATGTACGCTCTCTTGTTGTCGGGAACATTCGCATGCACATGCCAGTAGATTCAGGTGAGTCATCTGGAGGTTGGAGCCTTCTATAGACGACATCCACTCATGCTGCAATCTGTATTTCTAGATCTTTGGAAGCATAGGCTGAGATTGAGAAGCAACAACGAACCCAGTTTTATAATAATAGTCATAAATAGCAATATCAGAGAGAATGTTGAAAAACGATTCAGCTTAAACAAGATTTAAAAACAAAGAAAGAAAAGGTTTGACACCCTAGTAAAAATACGGCCAGACCACACTGTTTATTAAACATTTGACACTACAACATGGGGCCAAGAAACGACATGAAGACCAAACATGGGGCCAAGAATCGACATGAAGACCAAACATGGGGCCAAGAAACGACATGAAGACCAACCATAGGGCCAAAAAACGACATGAAGACCAAACATGGGGCCAAGAAACGACATGAAGACCAAACATGGGGCCAAGAAACGACATGAAGACCAAACATGGGGCCAAGAAACGACATGAAGACCAAACATGGGGCCAAGAAACGACATGAAGACCAAACATGGGGCCAAGAAACGACATGAAGACCAAACATGGGGCCAAGAAACGACATGAAGACCAAACATGTGGCCAAGAAACGACATGAAGACCAAACATGGGGCCAAGAAACGACATGAAGACCAAACATGGGGCCAAGAAACGACATGAAGACCAAACATGGGGCCAAGAAACGACATGAAGACCAAACATGGGGCCAAGAAACGACATGAAGACCAAACATGGGGCCAAGAAACGACATGAAGACCAAACATGGGGCCAAGAAACGACATGAAGACCAAACATGGGGCCAAGAAACGACATGAAGACCAAACATGGGGCCAAGAAACGACATGAAGACCAAACATGGGGCCAAGAAACGACATGAAGACCAAACATGGGTTCCAAGAAACGACATGAAGACCAAACATGGGGCCAAGAAACGACATGAAGACCAAACATGGGGCCAAGAAACGACATGAAGACCAAACATGGGGTCAAGAAACGGCATGAAGACCAAACATGGGGCCAAGAAACGACATGAAGACTAAACATGGGGCCAAGAAACGACATGAAGACCAAGCATTGTCAGGTTCATGCCAGAACGTGCAGAAATACATCACTCCAGACATCCGGGAAGTGCAAGATACATACAGTAGACATTAGGATACAACTGGGTAGTAGTGTGAAGACAAAGGAATCGGTGTAAAGATATACTATGTAAAGGAATGCGGTGGGGAGAGATGAGAGGGGGTCGGTCATCAGGAAAGAGAGACTACGAAACGTTGACATCAGAAGCAGAGTGGACATAACTTCATGCACCGAATACATTGAAAGACAAGAAATGCAGTGGTTTGAACATTTAATAAGAATGGACTACAACCAACAACCAATAACAGCATACAATAAAAAGAGATCAGGTACTAGAGCCAAGAGAAGACCAATAAAAAGATGGATAGACAATATCAAGACCACACTTCATAAACACGGATATAACACAACAAAGGCGACTCATCTGGTCCTGGAACGCATAATTAAATCTCCCATCCCTGACGCTTAACGGCAAGAATGGATAACCAATTGTATAATCCACATGGGGTATAGGCAATAGATAATAGTAAAGCTATACTTGCTAGACTTTTCATAATCTTAGTAGACGTGTTGAGTAAGTATTATTCAATCCATTTTCTTAATTTATGTTCATTCTTTATTCTCTTATAAGTGTCTGGTATCTCTGTAGTTTTCTAGATGTATGATATTATAGTTATTTACCGAGTTATTCTCTTATAAGTGTTCGGTATCTCTCTAGTTTTCTAGATGTATGATATTATAGTTATTTATCGAGTTATTCTCTTATAAGTGTCCGGTATCTCTGTAGTTTGGTATCTCTGTAGTTTTCTAGATGTATGATATTATAGTTATTTAACGAGCTATTAACAAACTATCTCGGATACCGATCATCAGTTTAACCTGCAACGTCTACAGGCAAAAGAAGCCAAGAAAGACAAATATGAGCAAATTGATGAATATCAGACACACTTACATGAGTAATGTCATCAGAACTTAGGCAGATAAGTTGGAATACAAATTGTGGGGAGGGAAAGGAGTGGGCTCGGTGGCTAAGTGGTAAGTCGTTCATGTTGCCTTTCGAAAGTCTTTGGTTTGATACGAACCACGCCGTTCTGTTCACTTTTTCAGAAATATATATTATCCTTGCCGAATCTATAGAGTCTGTTCTGTGTGAAATACACTCGACAGGTTGCGTACCATTTCCGCAGAGAGGGACCGCAGACATGCGATGTACATGGGGAAATGAAGCCAGTCCTTGTCTTTAGAACTTTAAACATGTCATCTGTAGTCACATATTACATATTACTCAATTCGTACTACATTTCTCCTTATTTCATTAAACATGTCACCTATGGTCACAGATTACATATTACTCAATTCATACTACATTTCTCCTTATTTCATTAAACATGTCACCTATGGTCACAGATTACATATTAATCAATTCATACTACATTTCTCATTATTTCATTAAATTCATATCTTCCTGAGAGAAAAAAACCACGCACGTATAGTGTTAGACATCCACAAACAAATGTTCTTGCGCATTTAGCAACTCAACACTCTGTCACATAAGCACTCTCTCAACATTTCTTTATGCACGTATTCACCTCTCTTTCATCCATCAACTGCTAACAGATATTTTTACCTGTGTACAGATCATCAAGGACAGCTAGAGGCGTACATATTGACACGTCTATTGTCACCCATTAAAAAATATCAATATATATAACTTTTTAGAATAAAATAAAAATCAAACACTATTTTCTGCAGAACACTACAAAAATACTACAAATTATACCTTTAAAAAGTACTATTTCTGCGATGGGTGATTACAAAGTCTGATATTTCTGATTCAGAAAAAAAATATAACAAAATATTAAATACAATATTATTTTTATATACTTTATTTCTAGAACAAATATAGCTTTAGCGTGCTAGTTTATTTATGTTTGCTCGCTGATAAATAATGATATTAATTCCTCAGTCATTTATTATTTTATCTCACCCTTAAATTGATTTTTCCAAGTTTTCTGCGTTTATTATTGTAGGAATGGTTTCGTTGCCTTCAGGCACGTATTAAACACATCCAGGTAAACTGTATCATTGACTTCATATGCAGGTAACACCTAGCGTTACTGCTACCTTATCAAATCGTATCAAGTTTAATGAAGCAAATAAGATTCACAGACATGTAGATGAAGATTTGGTGGGATCTCTCGCTATTTTATGTTGTTGAGTTTACTTTCAAGTTTATCGATCACACATGCAGAATTATTTCTTTCTTTCTCTCTCTCTCTCTCTCTCTCTTCTCTATTATATATATATATATATATATTATATATATATATATAATTATTATATATATAGCCATTTTGTTTCTTTACAGACGGTCTATTGGCAAGTGTTTTACTGTGGCAACCTCAGAGTTTACGCTTTTCTCTCTTTTCTTTCACCTCATGTATAAGTCTCTTCTCAAAAGACTGCGTCCTTGCGTAATATCGATTTCCACGCCTCTGTCATCAGCTAGATCATAGGTTCCCAACCTATTTTGAAAGAGCGCCCCCTTTTTCAGTGAATAATTCGATAGTGCCCCCCTTGGCTAAACTATATTGTACATACTATAAATTGAAAAACAAGGACACGTTTTTCAGTTATTTTATTAGAAGATAATACCAATATTACTGTATTGCTCACAGTATCATTGATACAATTTATGTTATAATGTATTAATTAGAGCTGAGCTTGATGTGATGAAACTAATTTTTCGATGTTTGGTGACATTTTTGTCATCAATAATTTTATATCGCCGCATTCTTCTGTTTACAATCTGTTTCGTTTCTTTGTGAATAGTCTGGTGACCATGCTAACTCCTCTTTCAGCTAAATAGGATGATGCATGTACAATAAACATCTTCTTTCTGCTGTCCGTAAGGGTAGATATAATATTGGAGTTTAACTTTGTAGACACAATTCTTGATATCAATTATTCAATTTTCCATTTCAACTATTCATGTGTTGACAATTCTATCAACTCTTCCACCAGTAATAATTCTGTTATTTGTACATTTTCTTCTTCTTCCTCAGCGTGCTCACTAGACTGATTTCGGATTCTCCAATAAAGGCCCATATCAGTCACGTCCTACAGTTTTCTTGGACGCTGGTGTAAGTGGGCCACCTCTTACTTCTCATGCCTGCATACTGAGGTCAATTCGTTCTGTAGGACGTTCTCTGTGATTATATTCGCCAAACCACAGGAGCACAGGTCGTTTGTGCTTATCTTGAATCTAGTTCTGTTCTCATTCTGTTGTGACCCGTCCAGAGGCGAAATATGATAATGTTATCTCTTCTGGGCAGTTCGTAACATCCATCATGCTTTGTTGTGTTTTGTGTGTTATTTTTCCCACTTTGTTGTGTAGTTCCCTCTGATGATGTTTTTTGCTTTTTCCTAGCTGACCAGGTTGTCACCTTGAGGCATCCTGCTCTCTCTTTAGCCAGTCTGTCAGCATCTTCATTCCCAATGAGCTTGCAGTGTGCGGGTATCCACTGGATTACTACAATCTCGGAATCATGGGCTAACTGGTTACGTTGACCTGAGATCACTCAGTTCTGTTTTCCTTTCAGATTTCACTGCTGAGATAGCAGACCAAACAATTATTTTTCCATGTATTTGTTTCATATGTTATAATGTCATTTTTGCAGCTGCATTGAGGGCATCTAGCTCTGGAAGCCTGTATGACCAGGAAGGAGAGGTGCTGGCTGGTTGTATGTGTCTTGGTTGAGCCAGTACTAATATTGGGTCTGCGTGGGCAATCTCTTTGGAGTTTGCCATGAAGCTACTCTTTTTCAATCTGCTCCTATCGTTGCTGTTTATTTGAGGGTGCATTTAATGGTTCATCGGTCTCTTGCATTTTTCACCTCGTTACAGTACCTTCATGTTCCGTCTGTCCTCCATTGGCTGAAATTCTATGGCTGTTTGCAGTATTTCAATATGGGTAGACTTGTGGTTTCAGTGATGATCCGTGAGGCCTGACTTAACACTCGGCTTAGCTTTATGAAGTGTGTCTTGGAGATTATGACCCAGACTGCTATGCCATACTCAAGTACTGGTCAAAGTCTCCCAGTGTAAATCCTTTTCAGAATGCTACAACCCGCACCCCTGTTGGTGTCTGCTAATTTGTTCACGATCCCCATTCTCTTCTTTACTTTTTCCCCCAAATTTGCCTATATGTGTTTTACATGTCCGCCTGCTTACATGATGAGTCCCATATATGTTGGGTATTCGTCCATTGAGAGTAGGTGGTCATTGAACTTGAGCATTTGTTTCTTCTTGGATAGGCTGAAAACTGTGAAATTGATTTCCTTTTTATTTATAAAGGGCAGTCAAGACCTTGTCTATTTTTCTAGCTGTTTAATTACATCTTGCATCCTTGAGGTGGATACTGCTATTGATTCTTCTCGTGTCCACAGTGCCAGATCATCAACGTAGATTGCACCATGCACTCTGATGGGGATGTCTTCCATAATCATTTATAAAAACGAAGTAGCGTGGAGACATGACCCTCCTTGGGGAATAACTTGTTCGATGATTGCCTTCCTGCTATGTTTTTCCTGGTCATATACTTCGGCTGTTCTATTTACCAGATAGTGACACATCCAGATATACATGCTCATTTTGGTTCCGAGTTTGAGCAGTTTGATTTTGAGTCCCTCTCTCCAGACGCTGCTGTCGAAAGTCTTCATTTCAACCCATACCGTTAGTGTATGTTTCTTTTCTTGAAATCCACATTCGATCTTTTGTGCAATGTAAGTTACATGGTCTTCTGTTGATCCATGCTGACTGAATCCACTCTGCTGTAGTAGTATCAATTGTTTTTGCTCCAGTTGCCACATGAGTCTTCTATTAAGAAGCCTATCTATCACTTTTCCAACACACCTAAAGAGGCTAATTGGTCTACGATTGCTTGGATCGAATCTGTATTTTCCTTGTTTTAGATTAGGCACTGTGATAGCTTCTTCTATTTATTAGGTATTTCTTCGACTTTCCGGCTCGCATTCAAAACTTTTAGCAGCTTTTTCTTGACTTTCTTGCCTAGGTTGATAAGCATCTCATTTGTGATGCCCTCCTTTCCTGCTGACTTCTTAGGGTTAAGACCTTGGAGTGCTTCTTCAACTCACCTCTGTCCATGTTGCGACGCCTTGTCTCTTCAGCTCTGCCTTGCGGTTTTCTTAACTGCTCTCCTATATTTAGCAGAGTCTGCCTTGAGTGCTTTGTTGCTTTCTATGCTCTGCTCAGTTTCTACTCTTTCCTGACTCAATTCATCTTCAACAATTTGGACCTCTTCTGACCAATAAGGATTGTAGTCTCTTCTTGCACCTCTAGGAATTGATTCTCTTGCTGTCCTCAAAATGGATATGTTAAGTAGGTCTGTCATGTTCCTGATCTTTTCTGGTGTGTCTTTATGGGGTCACAGTAGATGTCGATGAGCCTCGCAAACTGTGCCCAGTCAGCTCTTTGCATTCCCTGGGTCATTAAGTTTTGGACCTGGGTGAAATATCTAATCTTCAAGGAGAGCTTGACAGGTTTGTGGTTACTGTCTCCTAGATGTTCCATAAATGTTTGATCCAAGTTGTGGGCTATGTTACCGGTGGGAAAGACGATGTCTGGGGGATATATTTTTCTGTCTTCTTGAGTAGAAGGTTGGTGGGTCATCGAGTCCATTTCTGAGCTGCAGGTTGTTATCTATTTCCAGCTGCTCTACCCCCTCCGCCTTTACATTGGTTTCTTGGTATCCTTTCTGAGTGACTGTTAAAGTCTTCCACTACTAGGTAGTTTGTATTGGTCAGTGTCATGGTTTCCAGCATAAAGGCTCTGTTAGTTCGAATCTGTTAGATGTATACAAAGATGCCCATTCTTATGATTTCTGCTTCCCCGTTTGTGCTGACTTCTATCTCTTTCATGGTGTATCTGTTGCTCACGCGTATGAGGCTTCGCCACCTCCCTCCCCCTTCCTCCGTGTGGCAGTATCTGTATAACTGATAACCTCGGACAGAGAAACTGTGTGGGGGATGTGATGTGTGTTTCATGAATACATGCAAAGTCTATTTTGATATGCTAGGTCCCGCTTTTTGGTGTAAATGTCCTCGGCGTTCCAACGGATTATGTTGAATCTCCTGAGTCCGGTGGGTTTTAATCTCTCAAGATTGACCTGCTGCTCCTTTTCTTTAGTACCAGTTACAACGTGATCACCAGAAGTTATTTTTGGCCACCGTCGTGATGGTTGGTCCAATATTCTTTCTTTGTGGC
Organism: Arion vulgaris; assembly: GCA_020796225.1. Taxonomy (NCBI): domain Eukaryota; kingdom Metazoa; phylum Mollusca; class Gastropoda; order Stylommatophora; family Arionidae; genus Arion; species Arion vulgaris. The sequence goes on along the minus strand of CM036753.1, from coordinate 109,560,564 downwards.
TAAGTCTCGGGGGCAGAGTGGCGACCATAGAGTCCGTTATCCCGTCCTCATTTTGAGGGGTCGTTGCAACATGTTATGTGCATTACGGCCTGGTGCACCTGGTTCTGCAAACATCTGTTTCGGGTTAGCATTCCCTAGTCGTCGATTGCTACGCAACCGTCCTACAAGGGAGCAGAGTCTACCCATCTGCATCTCGTCCTGAATGAAAAAAAAGCATAACAACACAGTAATCCTGTATTAACTATAGAATATGTGCGTTCCATGCAAATATTTTTAAACCACGTTACAGAATAGTTTCATTAAATTTGTTGTATAAATCATTCATATAAGCAATATTGCTATAACCTTTCAATAAAATATATCTAAAAGAATCATTTTTGTTTTCCAAAACAACTTTGTAATTGATTCAAAGAGTTCCTAACATCATTTTAGAGAGGTATCTGTTGAGATCCAACGAACTTCTGTATGCAATTGTAAGCTATTGAAGTCTTTGACGTTTTCATTACAAAGCTTTCTAAATAATCTTTCATCGAGAATATTTTCTTCTGGTCATGTTAACTGATGTAATTAATGTTGTAGGAAGCAATGAAGACGATTAGTAAGATTTTTTATGACAAAATGTTGTCGATGAATCACACAGTGCAACATTTGAGAAAGTTTTTTTTTTCAAATATGAAATCAACTGGCTGTAGTTTCCAACCATTGCTAGAGTACCATCGGCAGCAGACAAGATATTATTCAGCAAAATAAAAAATTAAAATTAAAAATGGCATTCCAATACTTTTTCGATTTTTCTTTATTGTCCGTTTCAAATGTTCTTGCAAATAATAGTTCTTGACAAACGTTTTCATCTTTTATGAAGCGAACGTGCGCCAGAGGTAAAGACTCATTCGTTGGTAAAGAAGACGCTTCGAGTTATAAAGAAAGCTTCAAAAGTAGTCTTCAAAACATCATTTCGGTGATTCATCTCTACACTGTGTTATTTCTCAAAGAGACTTTAAAATAATCTCTGACCGCGGCGTAGGCAGTATAGAACGCAGAACCTCTCTCACAGCTGGCAGTATCAATTCTTCGCCAATAGTGTGCCGTTTTTCAGATTTAGCATTAAGTAAGAAAATGTTGCATGAAGAGGTAACTCATAATTTTCTTGTCTTGCTGCCGCCGATACCATACCAGACAAAGTTGGATGTCTCGAATGTTGATCTCTAAGCTTGAACGTCAGTTAATTTTCATCTTTCCACAGGATGTATTTTGCTCACATGTTCTTCTAATTCCGAAGGTTTCATAGCTTCATTTGAAAACATCTTGTAGCAATTCAGACACATTGAGTAATGTCCTGTTTGTGTGACTGGCATATTTGAAGATACAACATATTTCTGATGTTTCTTGATCAACCTCATATTGTCTGAATTGTTTCTTTGATTCGAGCACAACCTGGCACAATATTGTCTGAATTGTTTCTTTGATTCGAGGGACAACTCGTTGCCCTGGCACAATATGCATATATTCTGTCTATTGCACTATTAATCGTTGCGCATGGGCAGGACCCGCGTGATTTTGAATTTTCAGCTTAAGGGGGTGCGGATGGTCCTCAACGCCCCCAATTTACTTTTAACCCAGTGCCCCTTCAAACTTCCCATCGCCCCCTGTGGGCGGTACCGCCCCCGTTGGGAACCTATGAGCTAGATTTTCCCCATGTGTTGGTACCTATACAAAAGTTCTTCATTGAGCCTTGCATACATCTTTATATCGGAGCAGTTGTCTTCCTGGTCCTCTTCCTCCGAAAGATCACAAAACATTATTTGTTTTGGTATGCCACAATTTTCTATTCTTCTCACATGCTCCAACCATCTTAGTGGTCCACTGCTGAGCATGCCCATGATGGAAGGCAGGTTTTATATATATATATATATATATATATATATACCTGAGTGGTTACCTGGGCCCAAATTTGGGGTGTAAAGAATGGAACCATTGTTACCTGTCACGCATGTCGTAAGAGGCGAGTAAGGAGGTTTGGATGAAATCGGATGCATGCGTCCGCTAGGGAATGCTAACCCGAAACAAATGCTTGCATAAAACGGATGCACCAGGCCGTAAGGCGCATACCATGGTGCAACGACCCCTCACAACCAGGGATGGGATAACGGATTCTATGGTCGCCAATCTGCCTCGGAAATTTAGCCACGCAGTAAGAATGTCAGACCTACCATCACGAGGGTGGCCAAAACTTACTGCTGGAAGAGGTCAGCACAAACGGGGAAGCAAAATCATATAAATTATAACCTACAGAACTGCCACTATTATGGACTTAAGAAGAAAGAGGTGGCCCACTTACACTAGCGTCCAAGACAAACTGTATGATGTGGCTGATAATCTTAGGCAGACGACTGCCTTTATTAGAGAATCGAAATCCCAATCTAGTGAGAACGCAGAAGAAGAATATTTATATATATATTTTAATTATAAAACTGAAAATGCTTATGTCTGTTTGTCTAACTAAAAGTTATTAAAAATAAACTCTGGACTCATGAAATTTTCACATCTCATTCATCCTGGAATTTTACAAAGCTACTATTTTTTACTCTATACATTTTCGTTTTCGAAGTTAGAATTTAGAAAAGCTAGAAAACACGTATAGGTTATATGTTGCAAGGGAGCTAATGGTGATTATTAATAAAAACAAGTAATGCTATTCCGATGTACACTGTCAAATGTAGCTAATAAGTAGCAGCTAGCTAAAAAGGAAACACAAACTTGTCATTTAAATATTTCAGAACTTGTATAACTAGTTGAACACCACACCATTTAAGGAAGATTTACATTTGGATTGTATCATCTCAACGACATGGCATAGTATCTCAACGACATGGTTTAGTATCTCAACGACATGGGATAGTATCTCAACGACATGGTATAGTATCTCAACGACATGGTTTAGTATCTCAACGACATGACATTAGTATATCAACGACATGACATAGTATCTCAACGACATGGCATAGTATCTCAACGACATGGTATAGTATCTCAACGACATGGTATAGTATCTCAACGACATGGTATAGTATCTCAACGACATGGTATAGTATCTCAACGACATGGTATAGTATCTCAACGACATGGTATAGTATCTCAACGACATGGTATAGTATCTCAGCCACATGGTATAATATCTCAACGACATGGTATAGTATCTCAACGACATGGTATAGTATCTCAACGACATGGTATAGTATCTCAACGACATGTCATAGTATCTCAACGACATGACATGGTATCTTAACGACATGACATGGTATCTTAACGACATGTCATGGTATCTTAACGACATGACATAGTATCTTAACGACATGACATGGTATCTCAACGACATGTCATAGTCAAAGAGAAAAAAAAAATAAAAGATGAAAGTTTTAAAGATGATTCCACACAACGACACGTGAATGTTAATATAATTTGCTGATGTTTGTAGATCTCATTCCTTAATATGTTTGATGTTTGCAGACTGAGAATATGTTTGATGTTTGCAGACTGAGAATATGTTTGATGTTTGCAGACTGAGAATATGTTTGATGTTTGCAGATTGAGAATATTTTTGATGTTTGCAGACTGAGAATTGAGAAGTATCTGTAGACTAATAAATGGTAGGTGCTTAAAGATGGTTTCTGTGGGGTTAGGGTCAGATCCTTGTCCCTCCAATCAAAAGTACTTGCTACTTCCCCTGAAGCGATTCGGATATTTTTCCAGAGTTCCCTGATCTCAGTGGAGGTCAGATTAAGTTCCTAGATCTATCGGAGACGAACGATAAAACAGACGTTTCGTGTTCAAGTTGAGCACTTGATATCAGTCTGGCAGTTGAACATCGACAAGAGTAGACTGCAAAGAGGCTGCGGGGACATACTTCATAAACATATTCTAATTAAATTTCTGCAAAATTTCTCCCATCTTCAAAATGACATCGTAGACCTCGCCAGTGCTATGGATTGTGTACACTGCAGCGGGGAATCCTCATGTCTGTACACCGCCAACCTCGCCAAGTACTATGGATTTTGTACACTGCAGTGGGGATCTTCATGTCTGTACACCGTCAACCTCGCCAGTACATGGATTTTGTACACGCAGCGGATCTTCATGTGTAAGAAAGAGATTGGATCACATAGGGTTATTTACCGAAGTTCAATGACGATAATCAATCAACCAATCAATCAATCAATCAATCAAACCAAGAAGTTCGATGATGATAATCAATCAATCAATCCAAGAAGTTCAATGACGATAATCAATCAGTCAGTCAATCAATCCAATGAAGACCAATAAATCGCAGATATATAATGCCTGTAGATCAATAACTCGTGTATGGGACGGAATAGCGTTATACATAGAGCGTTTACATATCAACTCGGACACAAAAGGGTTGTGGGTTCAATCTCACACTCCACTCTCCACACATGAGAAAAGCTATTTGTCCTCTTATCTCCCGCACTCTAGGGTCTAGAAATGTGAAGTGACAAGCACTACATACACTTAGGTCTAAAAGACTACGGAAATTGTATTTTTATTTATAGATTAATAACTCACAGCTGTTTGACTTTATTCACTAACATAAATACAACAAGTTGTGGAGGCAACAAACCCACAGCAAACACCCACAAGATCCCATCAGCTGGCTAAACAGAAAACATCACACAACAATATTTCGCATAAGAACAAGTCACTGCACAACCATCACATGCACGGAATAAAACCAGCCCAGACTGCACAGTGTGTATAGCAAACAGAAACACAGAGCACATCCTGCAGTTGTGTCCATTATACATAAACCAACAAAACGAAACGAAACATGGCTTTATGAACGATGCTTACAGAAAAGCTATATTGAACTCTCGAGAAACTCTAACTGACATTCAGTTTCATACAGGCAACCCAATTCATGGTTTAGGCGAGCATACTGAACCGAACGCAAAGAAGAAGATACATTAACATGACATGAAGATGTCAACACGTTTATTAAACTCTGAAGGTATTTGACATCTGTAGACATAACATATGTTAGTGCTTGGTGTATGTAAGAGTTACACAATTTCACTTAAAATGTTATTAGTTTAACTAAACAAGCATAACAACATTCTGTAAAATATTTTATATGAAATTTGTGCAAGTATATAACACATCCACAAACTGATAACTACAAAGATAATAGCTTTGTTGTCTTTGAAACATAATACTAAGATCAAAGGATAGACTAGACTTTGATTGTAATATCTGAAGCTCAGAGAAATGAAATGAATATGTTTAGATGCAGTAAAACAAGGAGCTTTGCAAGACATTGAGAAGAATGTAATCGTCGAGATCGTGTGGATTAATTAAGAACAGAATGGTGTTGAAAACAAAAGTAGCGACTGGTATAGATCTTTAAAATCCAGGAAGCATTAATTAAGAATACAAGAGCAATTTACTGTCTGTATAATTTCTGTAGGATAGGATTTGTTGCTTGATATGATATACTCATGAAACGTATCTTATATTTCGTACCGTTTCTAATGTAGATAATATTTCGCACTTCGTAAATGTAGATAATATTTCGTACCGTGTCTAATGTAGATAATATTTTGTACCGTGTCTAATGTAGATAATATTGCGTACCGTTTCTAACGTAGATAATATTTCGTACCGTGTCTAATGTAGATAACATTTCGTACCGTGTCTGTCTAATGTAGATAATATTTCGTACTGTGTCTAATGTAGATGATATTCATTTACAAGAATTAAACTCCGGATAGTGGAACGTACGACCAAATAGATTAGAGCGCCCTCTACTATTCGGGAAGAACCAGGTTCAATTCGCAATCAAGGATTTTTTTATGCCGGGAACATAAAGAAAAAATTATAACCTGAAAGTTTCCCGGCAATTCAACTCCATAGTCTCATGTTCCCACTGTCCTGCAATGCTATACCCAAATGGTATTACATGTTTTAAAGATATACTACGGAGAACAATTTACTACAGCAGACACTGTCATAATTTTCTACATTTACTTGTCTAGTATAGTATTATAGACATTTAACTAAACTGATTCGCTACACATTGTCTATTTCTAGTATCTCTTATCCCAGTTATTTTGACGCAAGATCTAACATAAGACGCTAACTATTTCTAGCATTTTGGTTACATTTTGTAAATTATGTTAACCGGGACATTACTGCTGGAAGTAGAACATTTTCTTCAGATATCCGGAGTGGTTCTGGTGTTTTACCGATCTGAATTTGTCTGAATTTGTCATGTAAACTTCAATTTAGAAAACAATAAATTAATTGTTAACGGACACTAATGTTGCAATTGTCTGTGGCAATAACACATCTTGTGTCTAGTGTCCATTTTCTCAGTTGCAACATATTTTATTTGGATTACCTACAAGACAATAGCAATTCGATTTTATTATTCAAATATTTGCAGTTGGAATAGTGTGGTAGTTGAAAATGTTTTATCATCGTGTTTATTGCATCATGCTTGCATTTAATATTCCAATGTAATCTTTGCATTACATCCGTTATCAGTTATATGAGGAATATCATTATAGCACTCCAAAACATGTCCATAGATGCTCCGATCTCCGCCTCAGCAAATCCAGCAGTGTCCAGCTGCCCAACACGTCAGTTCGACGTTGATTAATCAATCTTTTTGTCTATTCAGTATGTCGTTCTTTTCGAACTGAACCAATATTGACACCCATCTCTCTCAATCTGGTCAACGAGTGGGATTCACAGCCCTGAAACTCCTCTGTTCGGAAAGACTCTCTCAATGCGTGAAGAATGTCATTTCGATCCATTGCAGCTCCCTCTGATATTGTAGACAAGCCAGAAAATCTATCTTCTCGTTCATTATCCCTAACTCCTGCGTGCCCAGGGATAAAAATGAAGGAGATTTCTCTGATCATTGTCTCTACCAGTACCTCCACCAGTTGCGTCTCACCATTCCTGATTCAACTTTACGAATCATGCTCATGGTGTCACTGAGTATGAAAACACGAGAGTAGGTGTGAGATGCCAACCATTTCACCGCCTCCGTAACCGCCCGAACCTCCAATGTCAAACTACTTGTGGCGGTTGCGTAGGCCCCACTGGCCTCTCTTATTATTTTTCCTCCTGAGCGTTCTGAAAAAGCCCCCGCCCAGCGTTGTTGGCGAATGCAGTCGATTTACTCATAACGTACACCCTTTTCCCTCCAATTTTATATACAAGTTATAATTTAGTCGGCTTTTCGCCCATGTGGTGCTGGGGCCCGCAAGAGAAGCAAAGAAAATACAAGTTATAATTTAGTCGGCTTACGCCCATGTGATGCTGGGCCCCCGCAAGGGACGCAAAGAAAATACAAGTTATAATTTAGTCGGCTTACGCCCATGTGGTGCTGGGGCCCGCAAGGGAAGCAAAGAATAGTACCACTGCGACCTACAGGGCATGTTGTAGGAGGCGACTGATGTAGGACCTAGGAAAGCTACCCTAATAAATAAAAATCAAGTGACATATTACTTGTAAGGTTAGAGGCTTACGATCTAAAGACGAAAGATTGACTTGACTGTACCTTGTTTTACCATATATAGCTCGGTCCTCTCTCCACAGAAATATCACGCAACCTGCCGAGTATTGCACAGAGCACGAACTCCGTAGATTGTGCAAAAATCCTCTAAATCTTTAGAAAATGGGAAACGAAAGCCGCAGTCCAGATTTGAACCTTCGACCTTCTGAACGTTATACTACCGCTTAACTTAGCAACAAGACATTTTCGCCTTCTTCTCTGGTTGGCTCTTATAAGCCGCTAAGGAGCGCTACTATTTATTTCTTTTAAAACAATCTTAAAGAAAATTCATTGACCTACAAAATGGTCTATTACTAAACACAAATTTGTTAATTATTAAGAAAACTACAGTTGAGTTTGTAAACACACCTGCAATGGGAAAATATGACCTCAATTTAATTCAGCCACAAAACAGTTTTTCAATTCAGTAGTTAATCAGTTCTTCTCTTGTCGTGTTGTTGACCTTAGTCCACTATAACAATAATGGCAGGACATTTGGCTCGAATGCCGGATTTCAGAATACCCAAAGGGATCTTGTATGGGAAGCTGCCTAGCGATAAACGCTCCCAGAGTGGTAAAAAAAAGCGATTTAAAGACTCACTCAAGAACTTTGGTATAGATGTTGACAACTGGGAGAATGTTTCTCAAGACAGAGCAGCCTAGCGGACACTTCTTCGACACGGTTTTTCGACCCGCGAGGCAGGTAGAACTGCACAGTTGGAACAAAAACGACAAAATATAAAGACAGTAAAACTCCCCATAAGTGCAAGTATACCCGTGCCCACACTGCACAAGAACATTTCAAGCTTGCCTCGGGCTCACTAGTTATCTACGAAAAACACAAACATAACGCAACTATATTCTCTTGGATGAAAAATGGTGGTCATCATCACCCGTGATGAACGAGCATCATCATGACAATAAACCTGTTAGTAAGTTCCCCCTCTCCCTCCACCAAACACACACACACACACACACACACACACACACACACACACACATAGACAAATGAAGAATGAGGAGTATCTTGTTATCACAACTACATTTGTACACAAACCTGCTACATCTGTACTTGAATAAACTAGGTGTCAACAATTGTTTATGTATTAGCATGGAGATGTGGTGTTTTAGTTCCAGACTAAACAATGTTTCAACTTGAACATATGACTACAACTGTCGCTATTTACTCCACTCTATAATTGTCTGTTTTCTTCAGTTCGGTCTACGCGACTCCACTTGCTTTGACCTCGTCTTCCACAATTCTTCGTTAAGTATAGTCCTGCCTCCTCTTTCTTTCCTGTAACGAACTGTCAAATGCATATTTGGATATGTTGTTTGGCTGTTTCCTGAGAGTGTATTTAATCTATCTCCACCTTGGTAACTGGAAAATAAACTACACCGAACCTGTAACACCGTACACTAATGGACAAACCTAGTGTTCTGCCACTTAGCTGCACCGACTCCTTGACAAGATTCCAGTTATTAGAATCGATATCACTGCATTCAGTGACACTTCAGCAGCTGAATTCCAAATAACAGTTTTTCTGGGGGAGAGATCATCGACAAATAATCATGTTCTTCTGAAGTTCTCCAACAGTTCTGTATTGATTTCATCTAATCATAAAATCACGTCTACGCTTAGAGCTGAGTCGACATCAAGGTTGTTTTAAAAAAAATCAAGTTCACTTATTGTTGTTACTATATTTGGACTCAGAAGTCCAACTTAACAACTTGACACCATGTCAAGATTGACTCAGACAGAATTGCCATGCTAGTAAAAACAAACTTGAATGACAAGACATAGAAACATTCAAACAGGATGTAACATTTGTTCGACAGTTGAACGGGCTAAGAGAGATCTCTGAGCCCAGGCCAATATATCTTTCTCAACCAGCAACATAGAAAAACGAACCCAAAACAAAAGCATGCCACAATCAAACATGAATGCCTACTTTTCTGTAGCAATCTAGCTAACACAACAAACTCACGCTCTAAAGCGCTAATTGCGTACAGACCACAAATGATGGTTTAACAAATAATTGATGTAAAGTGAACAGACCACAAAGGATGGTTTAACAAATGGTTGGTGTAAAGTGAACAGACCACAAAGGATGGTTTAACAAATGGTTGGTGTAAAGTGAACAGACCACAAAGGATGGTTTAACAAATGGTTGGTGTAAAGTGAACAGACCACAAAGGATGGTTTAACAAATGGTTGATGTAAAGTGAACAGACCACAAAGGATGGTTTAACAAGTGGTTGGTGTAAAGTGAACAGACCACAAAGGATGGTTTAACAAGTGGTTGGTGTAAAGTGAACAGACCACAAAGGATGGTTTAACAAGTGGTTGATGTAAAGCGAATTAGGATAAAGCAGGAAAGAAATGAATTAAAAAAGGTAGCTCATGAAGACCGCCCAGAAAGTAATTGCAAACTACTGAACGTATAAGTGGTGTCTAGAAAACTGACGACTTGTTTACTGTGGTTGATAGCTAGATTCTGTAAAGGATATGCCAAAATTTTCCTTTTTCAGCTCACGAATAGGTGTCTTGATTTCTTAGTTTAGTAGTTGAATTATCATCACTGCACATCTAAGCAATAAGTCAATAAGTGCTCCAATTTCCATTTCGGGTATATCTCTCAGCGTGTGGCAAATACCGACACAAGTTCTTTTTTTATTTTAGGATTCTTCTTTGGCTACCAGTATAGTGCTCTTGTCTAGCTACATCCCATTTGACTTGGTGTTCTTGCAGTCCGGTTAGGGTTGTGAAGTCATCAATATTACTTGAATCATTTGCACGTCTTTTAACCCTTAGATGACATTATCAGCCTGGTCCGTTTATCGCCCCTTTTTACAGCAGCCATACATGCAAGCCTATCATCTCGTCATTTCACCTTTCACCTTTCACCCGCATGCCGTTTGTCAGCTTAGACCTCCTCACCGACTCTATCCATTGTCTCCGTGCCCAGCTAATTTCAATCTTCTTGAGCATACTCATTGAGTCACTGAGGATGGATAAAAGTCTGTGATTCCAGCAAAACTATCGCTTTAGTCGCCCGAGTGGTTACCGGGGCCCATATTTGGTGTGTAAAGAATAGAACCACTGTTACCTGCCACGCATGTCGTTAGAGGCGACTAAGGAGGTTTGGATGAAATAGGATGCACGTGTCCTAAACGTATATAAGTCTATGCGTTTAGGGGCCTACAAACCAATGTGCAACGTATAAACGTTCTTGACAAAGATCAAACATATCACAAAGAGAGATTAAAATTGGTTGTAAAGAACGAACGCACAGAAGAAGAAGATCGCTTTAGTTACTGCCATGATTTCGATATTGAGACTACTTGTAGTCACAGCCAAACCAGCAATGTCTTCCTTCACAACATCCCCTGTGACTTGAGCAGTGTACGCCCCTGAGCTCCGCACATGTCGAATAGGCGTCTGATTAAGGTAAATATACAGGACGTGTTTGCAGCCCTAGAACGAGTAAGCTGTTATTCCAGGTATTCATATGAACACATCATATGGTCTTCTAATACTTATTTGTTCAGATCTGTATGTTATGATTACATTACAGCTCAAGCGAAACTTGAAGTGCGACATATGCAAACAGCAGATGTAGTTGTACTTAATCATAGATAGGGCTGTTGTCACTGCTGAAAGTCTCCCTCCATCTACAAATTGCATCAACAAACACTCCAACCCGTTACATATGTCTCATCATGGTGATTGCTAATAATATTAATGTATCTATAAATACAATTTCAAATGTAACACGTTTGTTGAAAGTCAGAGTGAGCTACCGTTCATGTTGCTCTGGCTGGAAGCCAATACATGCCTGTGTCAGTGTGTCTATTTGGGATTATCTTTTATGCCTTCCAGTTTCTAAAACAGAGAGCAACAACTTATCACTCCATTGCACCTGTATGTTACCGGAGCTCACAAGGGGAGCAAAGAGTAGTAACACTGAAACCTGTAAGGCATGTTGTAAGAGGCGACTGAGGTAGGGGTCTAGGGAAGCTACCCTAGTGAATAAAAAACGTCACAGAAATCGGATGTGCAGGCCTACTTGTAGGCGCATAATTGGCACAACGTACAATCGCTCTTAGGCTCGAAGCACATACAAATCCCAAAGAGTGGTTTAACAAGTGTTCGGTATGGAGCGTTCAAAGATGAAGATCATGCCGTTATTCCAAATTATGATGTGCTTGTCTTACATGTCGTAGGGCAGTGCTGTTCCACGTGGCACCCACAGTCGCCATGGCGCCCGGGTCATGCATTCATGGTGCCCTTTTTTACTCCTCAGACATTAACGCTAATCAGATTTCACGAAAACAAACTATTTCTCAGTTTTTAGTAGAGCTCCCATAAACACAATCTTCCTACTTTTAGTAGCACTCCCATAAACACAATCTTTCTACTTTTAGTAGCACTCCCATAAACACAATCTTTCTACTTTTAGTAGAGCTCCCATAAACACAATCTTTCTACTTTTAGTAGAGCTCCCATAAACACAATCTTTCTACTTTTAGTAGAGCTCCCATAAACACAATCTTTCTACTTTTAGTAGCACTCAAATGAACACAATCTTCCTACTTTGGCAATCTTATTTTATTTTGTAACTATTTTACTGCTATCTAACACTATCCTTTTTGTTTTTTTTCACTGAAGAAAGTGTCCAAATCTAACATATTTTAATATTACTATTTTCATTATCAGTAGTAGTGAAGTAGTAGCAGTAGTAGTGTAACGTAGTAGTAGCAGTAGTAAGTAGCAGGTAGTGTAGTGAGTAGTAGAGCGTGTAGCACAGTGTAATGTAGTGCAGCGATGCGTAGTGTAGCAGGTGGTAGTAGTGGTAGTGTGGTAGTGGTAGGTGGCAGGTGGTAGGTAGGTGGTAGGAGTGAGCGGTAGTGGTAGTGGCGTGTATGGTAGTGAGTAGTGAGGTAGTGTGGCAGCAGTGGTAGGTGAGTGGTAGGTGGTGTGGAGTGTAGTAGTAGTGGCAGGTGGTGCAGTGCGTGTAGTGGTAGTGGTAGTGTGGTAGTGGTAGTAGTGCAGTGGTAGGTAGCAGTGGTAGGTGAGTGGTAGCAGTGGTCAGTGAGCAGTGCAGTGGTAGCAGTGAGTAGTAGAGTAGGTGGTGGTGAGTAGTAGAGTGAGTAGTAGCAGTAGTAGCAAGCAGTAGTAGTAGTAGCAGTAGGTAGTGCAGACAGCAGTAGTAGCAGTAGCAGTAGTAGTAGTGGAGCATTGGACAATCAACACATGGCGGCTCTTTATTTAATAAGGTAGCTTTCCCAGGTCCCTACCTCAGTCGCCGCGTACGACATGTTTGTTGGTCGCAGTATTACAATTCTGTACTCCCCTTGAGCCCCAGCAATACACGAACTGTTCTCGGCACCAACTAGCTACATTCTTCATAAAGTGGTCGGTAAGAATTGGTGTTGTTGTCGAACCCCCAGGAAGTATGAGTTTTCACACTTTGTCCTATAGAAGCATGGGGGGAGAGTACCCGGCTTCTTACAGACCCCAGAAACCTCCAACAACTCAAGGCGTGAAGTGCTATGTTTAGTGTTTCTCAGACTCCTTCTCAGATAACGTCCAAGAAGAATAAACACAATTACAAACAACATCGTCAACATTTATATTAGTACATTTATATTAGTACATTTATATTAGTAATATATTATATTTATATTAGTACATTTATATTAGTACATTTATATTAGTACATTTATATTAGTACATTTATATTAGTATATTTATATTAGTACATTTATATTAGTACATTTATATTAGTACATTTATATTAGTACATTTATATTAGTATATTTATATTAGTACATTTATATTAGTACATTTATATTAGTACATTTATATTAGTACATTTATATTAGTATATTTATATTAGTACATTTATATTAGTACATTTATATTAGTACATTTATATTAGTACATTTATATTAGTATGTTTATATTTCTTTCTTCTCGAATCCTGTTTGCCTTACAGCGTCAGGTCAAGAAGAGATTTCTAAAACGGGCCTTTGTATGCGCTTCGTAGATAGTCATCTTTCGTCGCCTCTTTATCTCTGAGTCATCTTTTCGTGGCTCGGCCTTTTGCTTTGTATCCATTGTATCTAGCAGCATTGCTCTTTGAGGTGCACTGTCTGTTGGTAATCTGCTTACGTGGCCGAACCATTTAATTTGTTGTTTTTGATGAAGTCTAGTAGTGATGTTGTGCCCACTTTTTTCCTGATGTCTTCATTTCTCAATCGTTCTCTTCTTGTTACACCCAGCATTCTGCGTAGACACTTCATCTCTGTCGTGACTAGTTTTCTTCTATCATTTGTTGTCAGTGTCCAGATTTGGCACTGGTAACAAATCACTGCATTGCAGTTTGGACATTTAATAAGAATGGACTACAACCAACCACCAATAACTGCATACAATACATACATTGAGTCCAGCTGATATATATAATGTGAAAGTATAATCTACTCTATACGCCATCTATAACCAATAAAATCATTATAGTAGAAATTATGTCAGCGAATAAAATGAGCTAGCAGCCATACCTGGCACAGTGACGAAGCTAGAACTGAATACTACTTCCGGGAGAGAACAAAAATAGTGTCTACGATCATCTAGAGCCAGGCCGATATTGATATTTTAGTATAGATTTATTTTGTTTGTTTGTTTTCGAATCCTCAGAAATTATGAATCTATTTTCAATCCTTTCCTATATTTGAATGCAGGAGTCCCTTTTTATCTTGTAGATCTAGAAATCTTCTAACAAATCTGAGGAGGATTGTAGTACTATGCTAAGTGTTGTAGATCTGAAGAATCTTCAACAAATCTAGGAGGATTGTAGTACTATGCTAAGTTTGTGATCTAGAAGAATCTTCTAACAAATCTAGGAGGAGGATTGTAGTACTATGCTAAGTGTTGTAGATCTAGAAGAATCTTCTAACAACTCTAGGGAGGTAGTACTATGCTAAGTGTTGTAGATTTCGTTTTAAGCCAGCTATAAAACAATCTTTCATCGCGTTTCAGTATAATCTTCTTTAATATTTCATTATAACACATCTGGCAACGTATTCGTATTTCCTTCCATTTCTCTTAATGTGTTGTGACACGATAGACACGCAAACAACGCACGTCAGTGCGTGTGTGTGTGTGCTCGCAATGCACATTATCTTCACATTACGCTAGAACATTTGTTCAGAGAGAATGTAGACTGATATATCTGAGCATACATATTGTGTGTCATTTATATTGGTAAGAATGTCATATCTGACACTGCTACTGGCTACAGTTTAATTATATATATCAACTATTACTTCGGAATGTGTTGCCAAATAGTAAGATTTATTATACATGCCTAACCCATTCATCTTTCTGGGCCAATGGACTGGATCGCAGTATTTTTCTAAGATGGCGCCAGACCGATAAACGGGGGGTTGGCGGGGTGTCTCTATAGCTAAGTTGTTAAGTCTTTGCTTTCCTTTCCGAAGGTTGTGGCTCCAATCCGGACAGCACGGTTCTGTTGGTAAGTGTATTGTTTTCTCTAGAGATCCCTAGTATTGTTACCGGAGTTACGGAGACAGTCCTGTATGCTCTATTCTCGGCAGATGACATCTCAATTTTGCGGAGTAGGACTGAGGTATTTATGGTAATGGTGGAGAAAGTTGATTGTCAGAGATTGTCCTTCGTAGTGATAGAGATCCGGTTTATCGATATTTTCAGAATCTAAGGTTGCATGACTAGTAATAATTCACGAATAGTATATGACCCTTCTTCATCTTTACAGACGGTCAATTAGAAAGTGTTTTACTGTGACAACTTGTAAGTTTTCGCTTTTCTCTCTTGTCTTTCAGCTCATACATAAGTCTCTTCTCAAAAGACTGCACCCTTGCGTAATATCGCTTTCCACGCAATTCTGTCATCAGCTAGTTTTCCCTATGTGCTGGGAGCTATAGAAAAGTTCTTCATTGAGGCCTTGTAGACATCCTTTTATCTGAGCAGTGGTCTGCTCTGATGCCTCTTCCCCTCTGAAAGTTCACAGAACATTTATTTTAGTATGCGACAAATTTCCATTCTTCTTACATGCCACAACCACGTTAGTCTTCTACTGTTGAGCATGTCTATGATGGAAGGCAAGTTTGCACGTTGCAGTACTTCAGAGTTGGTTATCTTGTCGTACCACCTGATGTTCATAATATTGTGGAGACATCGAAGGTGAACGATGTTAAGTCTCCTCTCGTGTCTTGAGTAGGCTGCCCATGTTTCTGAGCCATAAAGAACTAATTACACAAGCTCGATATATTTCAATCTTTGTTTGCAATGTCAGTTTTGTGTTGTCCACGCTCGCTTTGATAGTTTGCCGAATGTAGTAGTCGTACTCCTATTCGAGCGTTGATTTCTTCATCAAGAGAAAGACTGGCAGTGACCATGAACTCAAGATAGCAGAATTTTTGAACTGTTGTTACAAGGTTGTCATTTAAAGTGATATTTGTTGTGTTATCTCCCTGACATAAAACAACTGTTTTGGAGACACTTATGGTCAAATAAAGTAAGTCGCATGCCTTGGCCAAATTATTGGTTAGGCATTGCAGTGTAGTCTCACTGTGGGCGACTAAGGCAGCATCGACAGCGAAAGGAGTTCACTGAGAAGAAATTCCGTTGTTTTTGTTTTGGTTCTTAAGCGAGCCAAGCTAAAGAGTGAACCCCTCTTACCTCAGTCACCTCTTACGACATGTCTTGTAGGTTGCAGTATTACTATTCTTTACTCTTATGTCGGGCCTCGGCAACACACATGCGAGATTTACCATATAATATAAGGTATGGAAAACACCACTTGCAACAGACTGTACACATGCAAGATTTACCATATAATATAAGGTATGGAAAACACCACTTGCAACAGACTGTACACATGCAACATTTACCATATAATATAAGGTATGGAAAACACCACTTGCAACAGACTGTATACATGCGAGATTTACCATATAATATAGGTATGGAAAACACATCAACAGACTGTATAAAATAAAATATTATTGCCATTTGAAAATGGCAACTTCTTAAACAGATCTCAAAAAATATACTTTAAAATTAGACAAAGATTGACAGATCCAGATGTTGGACTAGTTTTTAGAGAGAAATAAGAAGAGTGACGTCATGACATGAGGCAACAAATGAAAACACAACATATTTCTTTCTAATCCACCTTTCCGTGTCTCTATTCTGGTGAACCCTTGCACCACCGAGAGATAAAATCTATTTTAGTCTAAGCAAAATATGCCATTTTTCTTGTTTGTTGATATCGTTTATAATCTCCATGGTGATTTGTGTTGCTCATCCACTTTACGAATAATTGGAAAATAATTTGTGTTTATCTCTTAATTATTTACATTATCATTTTTCTTACTCACAATATTGACTGCAACATGTTGTTTCCATCATTTTTCTTACTCACAATATTAACTGCAACATGTTGTTTCCATCATTTTTCTTACTCACAATATTAACTGCAACATGTTGTTTCGATTGTTTGCGTTTGAGAACTTTATATATGCCCTTTTCATCTTTACAGACGGTCAATAGGCAAGTGTTTTACTGTGACAACTACAGAGTTTTCGCTTTTTCTCTTGTTGTTCAGCTCGTACATAAGTCTCTTCTCAAAAAGACTCTGCGCCCTTTCGTAATTTGGCTTTCCACAACTCTGTCATCAGCTAGTCCTGCCATGCTGGGATCTATAGAAAATTTTTCATTGAGGTTTTGCAGACATCTTTATATCTAAGCAGTGGTCTGCCCTGGTGCCTCTTCCCCTCCGAAAGTTCACAGAACAACATTTGTTTTGGTATGCATTTAGTTCCATTCTTCTCACATGTCCCAACCATCTTAGTCGTCTACTGCTGAGCATGCCCATGATGGAAGGCAGATTTGCACGTTGTAGTACTTCAGAGTTTGGTTATCTTGTCGTACCACCTGATGTTCATAATCTTGCGGAGACATCGAAGGTGAAAGATGTTAAGTCTCCTCTCGTATCTTGAGTAGGCTGTCCATGTTTCTGAGCCATATAGTAAAGAACTAATTACACAGGCTCGATATATTTGAGTCTTCGTCTGCAATGTCAATTTTTTGGTCCACGCTCGCTTTGATAGTTTGCCGAATGTAGTAGCCGCACTCCTATACGAGCGTTGATTTCTTCGTCAAGAGAAAGGCTGGCAGTGACCGTGGACCCAAGATAGCATAATTTTTGCACTGGTGTTAGATGGTTGCCATTTAAAGTGATATTTGATGTCTTACCGCCCTGGCATAATACAACTGTTTTGGAGACACTTATTGTCAGAGAAAAGAGGTCGCATGCCTTTGACAAATTATTAATTATACATTGCAGTGTAGTCTCATTGTGGGCGACTAAGGCAGCATCGTCAGCGAAAAGGAGGTCCTGAGAAGTATTTCCGTCGTTTTTGTCTTGGCTCTTAAGCGAGCCAAGTTAAACAGTGAACCATCAGATCTAGTGCGGATGAAAACATCACCATCAGCGTCCCCTAAGGCGTGGTTCAAAAGGACTGCGAAGAAGATACCAAAGAGAGTGGGGCAAGGACACAGCCCTGCTTGACTCCACTCTTAAGAACTTTACAATTCTCAACATTTCCAAACACTAACTAACTTCTGCCTATCTCACAATAATAGAAAACTATGTAGATATAGAGACATGGCCAGATAGAATGACGAAGAGAGAAAACGTTGACGAGACAGAACAATCAAGAGATAGAACAATGCAAAGATACAAGGTAGAACAAAAAGAGATAGAACAATAAAGAGATAGAACTATAAAGAGATAAAACTATAAATATATAGAACTATAAAGAGATAGAACAATAAAGAGATAGAACTATAAAGAGATAAAACTATAAATATATAGAACTATAAAGAGATAGAACAATAAAGAGATAGAACTATAAAGAGATAAAACTATAAATATATAGAACTATAAAGAGATAGAACAAGAGATAGAACAATAAGAAGATAGAACTATAGAGAGATAGAACAATAAAGAGATATAACAATAAAGAGATAAAACAATAAAGAGATAGAACAATAAAGAGATAAAACTATAAAGAGATACAACTATAAATGTAACAATAGAACAATGTAAAAATACGAGAAAAGCGAATACCAACAGATGTGTAATAACAGAACACATAATACGTTAAGCAACTACATGATGATTTTACAACAAGTATTTCTATTATTTGTCACATTTCGATTAACAAAAGTCGACAAGAAAATTGAGATTAACTATCGACAGATTTTGATTGAAATATTTTGATTAACAACAACGGACAGATATTTCTTGTGACATTTAGATTACCAGTGTGCGACAGATTTCTCTCCTAACATTTAGACAGAAAAAAAACTAACAACTCGCAGACAAAAACACAATGAAGAGAAGAATAGTGGCCACACTTGGCAGATGTGGTCATACAGATGAAATCTTAAATAACCACATCTGGCAACCTAGTCTTGCGACACATTCTCAGCTTGAGATACTTGACAAGACACTCCACTCCAGGAGATATCCTGTTTACAGCGGCGTCGACATTCATATTGATCACGAAAGGGATTAGCTGGGTGTTTTTTTCATCATGATTTGGTCTCAACCTTGTCGCATTTCTGAGAACTGTCAGTAACTATCCGTCGATTACTACAGACCTGTCTCTAACCTTTTGTCGCCGGGAGCTCTTGGAAGGATCTTCTTGCATTTGTCGATCATTTAATTTTCTTAGAATATGTCATATGAGTCAGTGATGTTACGCTTATAATATTTTCTCTCTCTCCCCTCTCTCTCTTCTCTTTCTCCTTTCTCTTTCCTCTCTAACTCTTTATCTCTCTATCTTCCCTCTCTCTTTCCTCTCTAACTCTTTATCTCTCTATCTTCCTCTCTCTTTCCCTCTAACTCTTTATCTCTTTTCTTTCTTTTCCTTTCTCTCTCTCTTATTCTCTCTCTTTTTGATCTCTCTCTTTCTCTATCCACCACCTCTTTCTCTCTCTCTCTCTCTTTCTCTATCTCCCTCCCTTCTCTCTTTCCTCGCTGTCTTTCTCTTTCATCTCTCTCTTTCCTTTCTCTTTCCTCTCTCTCTCTCTCTTCTCTCTCTTCTCTCTCGTTCTCTGTCTTGTGTCTTTTTAACCCCGGTTAGAGAATAATCCGTCAACCAACTCATGATAAGACCACCTTTCTTTAACCATATCCTGCAGTTCATTCTATAGCTTCTGTATATCGTTAATATCTGCCTCTAAATCTTTTCTCTATGTGTATTTATGCCTCGATCGTTTTCGTTTTTTTTTCAGCGAGTTTCAGGACAGTGCCCTCTATGTAATATTCCCCTAGTGTTTTCTTAAAGTATGTCCTTTCCTCCATCGCTAGCGTCGTTCCTTCATTATTTAGTTCTTTGAGATACGCTTGAAATTAGCAACTTCTATTCAAGAATTTCTTGACAACTGGAAAATAAATAACTAACAAGCAAACAGGGGATCGCTGATAGCGAAGATGATAACGCGCTCCACTGGTGATCTCATGTCGTAGAAAGTCCAGCGTTCGAAGCCAGTTTGCGCACAAAATGTCCTAAATGTAGAAAAAACGTGGTGCGAATACAGAATATCCTGATCTGTTACTTAGGGATCTAAATTATAAGTATCTCTTAAGTCAGAGTTAGTCTCACCTTAATGGCGAAGTCATAGTTAGTCTCACCTTAATGGCGAAGGACACTGGTGATAAAGGAAAGTATGCCTTCACGATAAAGTCAGTCAAAGGCGCCATATTAACCTGCCATAATTACGCCTAAATTGATAACCAGCAGACACATATATTGCTAGACAAGCATTGTGTTGGAAACTGCAGTTATAGAGGAGTAGGGAAGACCTAGAAATACAAAGAAGACAGCCGGGAATGATATTAATAGGATAGTCAAGAGGTAGAAAGAATTGGAAGGAATGACAAGAGAGAGGAAGAGTTGGAGGAAGTTTGTTCAAGATCTGTGCTCCGTTGGGAGTTGAAAGGTGAAGAGAGTGAGGAGAGAGAGAGAGAGAGTGAGGGAGAGAGAGAGTGAGAGAGAGAGAGAGGAGAGAGAGAGAGAGGAGAGAGAGAGGAGAGAGAGAGTGAGGAAGAGAGAGAGTGAGGAAGAGAGAGAGTGAGGAGAGAGAGAGTGAGAGAGAGAGGAGAGAGAGAGAGGAGAGAGAGAGTGAGGAGAGAGAAGGAGAGAGAGAAAGTGAGGAGAGAGAGGAGAGAGAGTGAGGAGAGAGAGTGAGGAGAGAGAGAGTGAGGAGAGAGTGAGGGAGAGAGAGAGTGAGAAGAGTGAGGAGAGAGAGAGTGAGGAGAGAGAGTGAGGGAGAGAGAGTGAGGAGAGAGAGAGAGGAGGAGAAGAGAGTGAGGAGAGAGAGAGTGAGGAGAGAGAGGAGAGAGAGAGTGAGGAGAGAGAGAGAGAGAAAGATCTAAAAATACAAGAAGAAGAGAGGGGGAGAATAATATGAAAGAATATGTAAAACGTAGAAAGAATTGGAAGGGATGCCAACAGAGAGGGACGCCTGGAGGAAGTTTGTTGATGACCTATGCTCCACAGGGAGCTGAAAGGTGAAGAAGAAGACAACAATTTTATATATATTAATCTTCTTCTTCTTTGAGTTCGTTCTTTACAACCAATTTTAATCACTCTTTGTGATATGTTTGATCTTTGCCAAGAACGTGTATACGTTACACATTGGTTTGGTAGGCTCCTAAACGCATAGACCTACACGTTTAGGACATGTGCATCCGATTTCATCCAAACCTCCTTAGTCGCCTCTTACGACATGCGTGGCAGGTAACAGTGGTTCTATTCTTTACACCCCAAGTTTGGGACCCGGTAACCACTCGGGCGATATATATTAATGTATACAATTTTCTTTTCCATTATTGATAAACCAATCCATCAATGAATCTTGCATTTATTGACCAACTTTCATGCTTGTATAGAAATATGAGTAGAAATCTGTTAAAATGATTAATGTATGTATGTCATATTGTCATGTGATTGCTATTCGCGTCCCAACATAAATAAAACAAAAAGTCAACTTGAAACAAACAAAAGCTTCTCAAGTCTGTCACTGATTATGACATGAATATTCTGTCAATATCTCAGTACATTTCTGTCTTGGAAATCTGTTTGACATTCATGTATCACGTTGTACCCGATACGGATGAGTGATTTTGTGAGACGTGTCTCAGATCGATCAGAGATGAAATAATTATGTTGATTATCCTGAACTGTTTAGAAATATGTTCACATAATATATCAATGACAGTAAGGGTAATGGTAGGACAGCTTCATGATGGACATCGGGTAGGAAAAGAAAGCCTTCACGTACAAATGAAAGATTAAGAAGAAGAGTAGTGAACGTTTAAAGATTGTAGCTTGAGTGGGAAACAATTAATAGAATGATTGATTGATTGATAGGACCACTATCATTGCACTTCGATGAATACCATGTGTTTTCAATATCTTTCTTACACATGAAGATCTCAGCAGCAGTGCACGAACTCCGTAGCACCAGCGATGGTCCCGATGTAATTTAGAAGATTGTGCAAATATTTTGCTGACTTTTTATTTTAATATTTCTAATGAATTTTTCCCGGGCAGCCGCTTTCTAGCCCGCTATTCTCGATTTTAAGTGCCAAGGGTTCTTTTGGAGGCACAATTTTAACGCGGGACCTACGCTTTATCGCCCGTCTCCGATAGGACTAGGAACTCGATCTTACCTATACTGAGATCAGGGATCTCTGGAAAATTTATCTATGGCTTCAAGAGGGAGCGAACCAAGTACCTCTGCAACAAGACGCAACCATCTAACCACTACATGACAGAGACACATACAATAAATAGAAAGTCGGTAACACGTCAACCACCTAACCACTACATGGCAGAGACACATACAATAAATAGAAAGTCGGTAACACGTCAACCACCTAACCACTACATGGCAGAGACACATACAATAAATAGAAAGTCGGTAACACGTCAACCACCTAACCACTACATGGCAGAGACACATACAATAAATAGAAAGGTGGTAACACGTCAACCACCTAACCACTACATGGCAGAGACACATACAATAAATAGAAAGTCGGTAACACGTCAACCAACTAACCACTACATGGCAGAGACACATACAATAAATAGAAAGTCGGTAACACGTCAACCAACTAACCACTACATGACAGAGACACATACAATAAATAGAAAGTCGGTAACACGTCAACCACCTAACCACTACATGGCAGAGACACATACAATAAATAGAAAGTCGGTAACACGTCAACCAACGAACCACTACATGACAGAGACACATACAATAAATAGAAAGTCGGTAACACGTCAACCACCTAACCACTACATGGCAGAGACACATACAATAAATAGAAAGGTGGTAACACGTCAACCACCTAACCACTACATGACAGAGACACATACAATAAATAGAAAGTCGGTAACACGTCAACCAACTAACCACTACATGACAGAGACACATACAATAAATAGAAAGTCGGTCCGTCAACCACTAAAACTATGGCAGAGACAGATCTATAGAAATTTATCTATGCTACCAAGATGGCAGAGAACATACTAAAAATGAAGTCAAACGTCAACCAACTAACCACTACATGGCAGAGACACATACAATAAATAGAAAGTCGGTAACACGTCAACCAACTAACCACTACATGGCAGAGACACATACAATAAATAGAAAGTCGGTAACACGTCAACCACCTAACCACTACATGACAGAGACACATACAATAAATAGAAAGTCGGTAACACGTCAACCACCTAACCACTACATGACAGAGACACATACAATAAATACAAAGGCGGTAACACGTCAACAACAGAAACACTTGATTGAAGCTTTATGTTTTAAACGGGACACGATGAGGGTATTAAATACGTCCCTGTTCTTAGGTACCTGCAGCAATCAGGACAATCCGAAATTCGGCCTAACGAGAATTATATGATAACATGCTAGAGATAGAATAAAACTAGTCACGACAGAGATGAAGTGTCTTCTGCGCAGAATGCCGTGAGTAACAAGAAGAGACCGGTTTAGGTATGAAGAGATCAGACAAAAAGTGAGAACAACATCAATACTGAACTTTATCAAGAAACAAACATGGTTTGGCCACACAAGAAGATTATCAACAGAGAGTGCGCCTCAAAGAGCAATGCTATTGAGATACACTGGATACACGTTAAACGATCACCCACGCAAAAGGTGGAGCACATAATAACAGAGATAGTAAACAACTCAATGTACATAAAAACCCGTTCTATAAATCTCTTCTATCCTGATGTTGTGAGGTAAAGCAGAATTAAAAAACAGAAAGAAGCAAAAGGTGTTATAAAATAGAGTTAATATATTATACAAATAATTCACAAATATTTTATATGATATTGATATTATACACATTTAAAAAATGATATATAACGACACTTGATGGCCTAGTATGTAATACTGGTATCATCCCCATACTGCTAGTGTCATGTGGTAAGTTATATGTATGGACGAACATACAAAACTAATAGGGCACACAAACAGTAATATATATCGTCAAAGTTGCTGGTTCGTCAAACTATAACTATATATAGACAAAGCGAGACACTTACGTGCTAACATGTGGATCTTGAGAACACTATACACCTATTTGTCTGGTCAAACACTGGAAACAACAGGAAGAGAAGATGGAGATAAGTTGGACATACTCTGAGACGAAACGATCAAACAACCCCAAAGCAGGCATTCAATGGGAAGGCAAAGGGTTCAAGGAAGAAAGAATGCCATTAGGAAACCCTGAAACAAACTTTACTGAGAGAAGTGAGAACTATCGGGTTCTGTTCTATAGAAAAGATTGATTGAACTGCTTAAGATAGAGCGATATATAAAAAACTTTACTGAGAGAGGTGAGAACTATCGGGCTCTGTTCTATAGAGAAGATTAATTGAACTGCTTAAGATAGAGTGATATATAAAAAACTTTACTGAGAGAAGTGAGAACTATCGGGCTCTGTTCTATAGAGAAGATTAATTGAACTGCTTAAGATAGAGCGATATATAAAAAACTTTACTGAGAGAAGTGAGAACTATCGGGTTCTGTTCTATAGAGAAGATTAATTGAACTGCTTAAGATAGAGTGATATATAAAAAACTTTACTGAGAGAAGTGAGAACTATCGGGTTCTGTTCTATAGAAAAGATTAATTGAACTGCTTAAGATAGAGTGATATATAAAAATTGCTTGCTAGCCTTATCTAACTTATTCTTCTTCTTCTTCAAACACCCCATATCGATCACCGCGTTGTGTGATTTGTATGGGATCTGAGCCTAAGAGAGATCTGGTACGTTGTCCCAGTTATGCGCATACAAGAAGGGCAGCATATCCGATTTCTGCGATGCTTTTTAGGGTAGGCTCTAGGTCAACATCAGTCGACTATTACGACATGCCTTGTAGGCCGCAGTGGTACTATTCTTTGCTTCTCTTGAGTGCCCCAGTATCACAGGAACGATGTAACGTATAACGGCACGAGAGAAACAAATGTGTATATACTTGATCCAGACACAAAAATAGATAATACAATATTATAAAACAAAAGAAGAAGAAGAAGAAGAAGACCTAGCTAGATATATTGGAAATGAACGCCACATTTGATTATGTTGTTTAAATTATTATGTTTCCGCCATGTTTCCTGATCACATCCTCTATGCCAGCAACGACAGGGATATGCAAGTTGCCTCGTCTCTGACACATTCCAACAGACATTTTCTATTTACAGAATATATCAATACTGCCCCTTTCACATTTAGAGATTGTTTAGATACACGCGCAACGCACGTGTAGACATTAATATAATACATACAAATCACGCGCAGACTGATTTCACGTCACATAAGTTTACTCTGATAAACGGTGAGCTTTGACATTTGGAGGTCTCTCTCTCAGGTATACAGTTAAGATCTAGTCATAGACATAACTTTGTCTCCTTAAAGGCACCGACAATTTTGTCAGTTACGGGAAATGATGGGAAGTGTGCGGGGAAAGAATGATCTGCTAAATGGGCAATAGTGATCTGCCAGATCAGCATGGCCAAATAGCGCACTAGAGAAGCTACTTCTGCTTTGAGTGTCATGTAGATCACCTGGAGTGAAAGAGGAATACAGAACGAGGTTTTGGAATATGCTGGGACTTCTAACATTGTTCTAACATCCAGCCCTTTTATTTCTTTTGCACTTCTCTGTTTTTGTGCTGTTGCGTGTCGTATACTTAACTGATGATCAGTTTCCGAGATAGTGCACGCACACTCGCCTGATACTATGTGTAGTTTTACGATGTCTCTAGCTCCAACACTCCATCTTTTTCTTGGTCTACCCCTTTCTCTTTATGATTCCAATTTCAGGTTGTACGCTTTTGCAACTTGTGTAGTCGGGTTCTTTCTCAACAAGTGGCTAAACCATTTGAGTTTCAGTTTGTCAATTAATTTAACAACCCTTATCATCCGACGATAAATAAAATAACTAGGTTACATCAACCGGCTAACTCAAGGCCGGATTCCTAAAGAAAAAATGTACGGGAGCTGACTTCTGGTAAAAGAACTGTGTGGAGACCCTTTCTAACATGCTAATCCAAGCGTTACTTATAGGCGCTTGACGGAATACACATGACTGGGATGAACTTGCTAAGTACAAGTTCCGGTGAAGTCATAATTTAATAACGGGTCTGTGAACGTGCGGAGACAGTCCTTGTCAACTTGGTATCATAACAAATGCAAGTATAAGCAGAAAGAACATTCCATCAATGCCACTACATCCGTTGTGTCATGGTTAACTGTCATGGGTGGCTGAGCAACAGGTTACCCATACGATCATCATATCAGACTCAATGAATATGCTTCAACTAATTGAATCTGGAAGTATGCGTGTGGAATGGGTGGACATCATTCGGAGATCACATCTCAAGAAAATGACTTGGCTGTACACGCCTGGACATGCTGGAGTGTGGGGTAACGAGCGTGCTGACTCTCTTGCAAACAGTGCCCCGACTCAAGTGGGCAGAAGCATGGACAGAGCCGATATCATCAACGTGGTACGCTCTCAATTGTGTGACATGGGCGGGTCTCAGACACTGGAACGAGTTCGATAATTAGGCGTTAAGTTTGGACATGCCAGACAGTGTCGTCTTCGTGGTAGAGAGAGAAGATATAGTAATCAACTTCTCATGGGTACTGTGAGCAAATGGACTTTGGGATGGCTGCTGCAACGGAGGACAGAGCACGAATGGGAATGCCCAATGTGCCGTGATGTCGATCGCATAACATAACATAACATGGTTAACACGATGTCATCAATAGTCAGAAGCTACACATATGTTGAGCTTATAATCTTGCCATATTATCTACATCATCGTCAAACAATAGCCTCTTTCACTTTGAAATGTACTTCAACTTCGGACACATTTACTTTGCTTGGGGTAACAAGAAGAAAACGGTTAAAAATGAAGACATCAAGAAAAAAAAGGGGGTACAACATCAATACTGAACTTAATCGAGAAACAACAAATTAAATGATTCGGCCACATAAGTAGATTACCAACAGGCAATGCACCTCAAAGAGCAATGTTGCTCCGATGCAATGGATACAAAGCAAACGGCATGCCATGCGAAAGGTGGACCTCAGAGATAACAGAGGTGACCAAAGACACTATTTATGAAGCGCACACAAGAGCTCATTCTATAAATCTCTTCTTATTCTGATGCTGTGAGGCAAAACGTGATTAGACAAAAAGAAATCTAAATTACCAGTAAAATGGCTATGCGTCATTTTGACAAATACTGGGAGCCATTATATCGGTTCAGAAGAGCAAAATCATGAATCACCATTGCCATCATTTCTTTCACTATTTCCTCAAACATTTACCATCATCATCATCATCATCATAATCATCATCGTATATCAAACATATTTTCATTGATAAACAATAACTTTCACGTCAACTTGTACCACTTTATTTTGCTGATATCTGTTTTTGTTGTTTCACCTAATTTTTGCCATGTCATATCACACATTTTCTTTATTATCCTACCAATCTTCTTTTATTCTTGAGTGTTTCAGCTGTCTCACTTCTATGTACATACTACTCTAAGTATGTGTTTCAGCTGTCTCACTTCTATGTACATACTACTCTAAGTATGTGTTTCAGCTGTCTCACTGCTATGTACATACTACTCTAAGTATGTGTTCCAGCTGTCTCACTTCTATGTACATACTACTCTAAGTATGTGTTTCAGCTGTCTCACTGCTATGTACATACTACTCTAAGTATGTGTTCCAGCTGTCTCACTTCTATGTACATACTACTCTAAGTATGTGTTTCAGCTGTCTCACTGCTATGTACATACTACTCTAAGTATGTGTTTCAGCTGTCTCACTTCTATGTACATACTACTCTAAGTATGTGTTCCAGCTGTCTCACTTCTATGTACATACTACTCTAAGTATGTGTTTCAGCTGTCTCACTGCTATGTACATACTACTCTAAGTATGAGTTTCAGCTGTCTCACTGCTATGTACATACTACTCTAAGTATGTGTTTCAGCTGTCTCACTTCTATGTACATACTACTCTAAGTATGTGTTTCAGCTGTCTCACTTCTATGTACATACTACTCTAAGTATGAGAAAGGTGAACTTTGACTATTTTCTTACTTTTATCCTAGGTTTTGATCTATGTCTTCTATTTTCCTTTCACTTGCCCAAGCTTCTTTGATCATTCAACTATTTATTGCGTCTGCAAGTGCACATAATCTGTTTTAGAGACTACTAGTTCTTAGCATAGGAAACCTCTTACTTGACATCAAATATTGCACGTGTAGTACCGGGACTCGCAAGGGGAGCAAATAATAGTCCAACTGCGACCTACAAGGCATGTCGTAAGGGGCGAGTTATGTAGGGGCTGGGAAGCTACCGTAGTAAATAAAAATGTCGCAGAAATCGGAAGTACTGGTCTACTTGTAGGGGCATAACTGGCACAACGTACAATCGCTTGGATCCCATACAAATCACACATAGAACCTGCTGCCTTGCAGGTCGGCTGGGGACAGCCCAAGGCTGATGGAGAGAGAACCCAGTAAGTGCTGGCTAAAACCGGACACATCGCCGAAGGATAAGCACCAGAGCTCCAAATAGCGCTGAAGATGTGATGTAACCCACTCATGCTAAGACTGCAAGAATCAGGTTTCAAAATGAATGAGATTTATGGGGAAAATCTGGTACATCAGTTTAAGGGTGATCGCAAGAGAGAGAAATTACACATAGTTGTTAACAAGTGGTCAATATGGAGCATTCCAAGAAGAAGAAGAAGAAACAGCTGGGAATTGAAAGCATCGTACCTCTGCACATGTCACATTGTGATAAATCTCCACTTTTGGTAGTTTCACCATGAAGCCTGTCTTCCAGTCTGCTGGGATCTTCCCTCTGTTCCCCACCAAGTTAAACAATTTGTGGAGCTGATTTACCATCTCGTCTCCTCCCTCCCTCAGTGTATCAACATGTATGTTATCTACTCTTGCTACCTTGCCATTTTTCAGGTCTTTCGAGGGCATTCTAGGTTTTCCGTTGTCTGATCTCTCCTACATTGTTGTCAAGTGAATCTCCTAGCACCAGGTCTGGTGGGCTTTATGGGGAAGGTCTGATTAACGCTTCTTGGAAATGATTCCCCCTTTCGACCCAGTTGGTCCTCTATTTTAGTCAAAAGTTGTCCAGTCGTATCTCTTACTGGCTTGTTCAGGTTATTTTCCTCCCACCCATTCTAGTGGTCTCATAGAGTGTTTTAAGGTTACCTTTGCTGGCTGCAGCTTTTGTCTGTTCTGCTACTTCATTTAGGAATGATCTTTTGTCTCATCTAAGCTTTCTTTGCATATCTCTGACGTTATATATCACGTTATATCTCTGACGTTATATATCACGTTATATCTCTGACGTTATATATCACGTTATATCTCTGACGTTATATATCACGTTATATCTCTGACGTTATATATCACGTTATATCTCTGACGTTATATATCACGTTATATCTCTGACGTTATATATCACGTTATATCTGACGCTTGTTTTTGATGTTGAGTTCTCGTCTTGTTTACTTCCTGTTTTAATTTCATCATGTCCTCTGCATGTTGCCATGTTTCGTCTGTGATTCACGGCTTCTTGCTTGATGATGGTATTCCAATTACCTGCTAACAGATACTGACAGAAGCCTGCTTTAGGATGTTTCCATGATCTCTCAATGTATACTCCTGTCCCATCATATGCAGTGTTTCAAAACGGTTTTTTAAAGCTATCTGGAAGACTTTCTTTGTGTCATGTGATTTAAGTTTCTTGACCTCAGACTTGGTTCGTGGACTCTGGTGTTTCATCTTTGCTGACAGTTTCATTTTCAGTCTTACAGCAACCAGATGGTGGTCAGATCCTATGTCTGCTCCTCTCCTCAACCTCACATCTTGTATTGATGATCGGGACTTTATATTTCAAAGTAAATGACATCGTCACTTTTAGTGTTTACACATTGCAGTCTCGTCTACGTAATATCCTTCTAAACTTTCAGTGAATTGTGGATGCCAATGTTAGCGACAGAGCCATGTCGGAACAACTTAACTATGAGAGAAAAATACTGATGTTCAACCCCCTTCCAACACACGCGTCCCAACCCACTCCAAGACACTCTCATTCGAGCACACACTTCACCAGTCTTTCGCTCTAACACAGTCTGTCTTACACTTAATTCAACAAACAATTGTTCCCTCATCCTCAATTCAATACAGTCTCACAGAAAACATATCTAGAATTCAACACATTCTAACTTAAAACACACACCAATTTCAACACAATATTGCTCAAAACACACACTAACTCCAACACAATCTCACTCAAAACACACACCAACGCAATCTCACCCAAACACATTCCCATATGTAAATGGTACTAAAACTCATGGGTCTATCAATCTTGAGTGACTATTTAACATACATGTGTCATATTAAGAGCTCACTTAAATGTCCGGAAGACTAAACTTCAGACATAATATCTGGTCTTTCTTAGAGAAGACAACTGAAAGTCTGTCAGACACTGTACTCTTTGTATGTGAAATCCGGAGACAGATTTGAAATGTAAGAGAAACTACGGGCAGACAATTCAATAATAGCCGACTAGCTATACGGTACGGGAGTGATCGTTTTCCGGTTGGTTAACTACACTCGAGGGAGAAAGCTATTTACACTTCTCCATGTACGGATCAAAGACTTAACAATGCAATGATGTTAGTCAGCTCAGTACATTTCCAAGCTTGAAATAGATGGAACATGTTTAACACATTTTGGTGTTGTTATACGTGGGCAATAATGAGAATCACATGGACTGCTAAAATGACTAATGTGGAGGTGCTGAATTAGGTCAAAACACAGTGAAAACTTATCATCAATATAAGACAGAGACAGTCATCATTTTTCGGGTATGTAATGAGGAAGGATATACCTTGGTAGCAACATAGACACAGAAGGAGGAATAAACACAGAAATTAAGATAAGAATACAAAAAGCAAGGGAAAACTTTATTGCATTAAGATATCAAAGGAGATCAAAACAAACACGAAGCTGAGAATCTTTCAATCACATGTGAAGTCAGTGCTGTTCTATGGCTCGGAATCATGGAAGACAACAAAGGAAACCATCAGAAAACTGCAGACCTTCGTAAATGGATGTTTACATAGAATAGAGGGACTGAGATGGTATAATAAGTTTACGAACGAGGAACTCAGAGAATGAACAAAGCATATACCAGTGGAGAAAGAGCTCAGGAAGAGATGCTGGCGATGGATAGGACATACATTGAGAAGACTGACCGGAAGCATTGCAAGACAGGCACTGTTTTGGAAGCCGCAGGGAAATAAAAGTAGGGGAAGACCTAGACATACCTGGAGAAGAGAGCTAGAGGCTGGTATTAAAAGGATAGGTAAAACATGGAAAGAGTTGGAAGGGATGGCAGGAGAGAGGAAGAGCTAGAAAAAGTTTGTTGAAGACCTGTGCTCCGTTGGGAGTTGAAAGGTGAAGAAGAAAAATGAGGAAGGAAGATTTAGAAGACATTGTGACGACTTGTAACATCGAAGACAGATGAGACAGAGGAAGACATTGTGACGACCTGTAACATCGAAGACAGATGAGACAGAGGAAGACGGAGAGAGGAAGTTTTAGACAGCCTGACTTCTGGCACGAAAGAGTATCAACAGCTGAGATGATAGCAAATACAAAGGATAGAGAGTTGTGGAGATCCGTAATCAACTACGTCAGCCGGCACGGCACCTGATGATAAATGTATACAACAGTAAGGAAAGATGTGAATGAGCTGTTATTCTGTAATGTAAGCTACTATCTATACAGATCAACTGAGAAGACATAAATATCATGAAGACATTAATGGTTACAAGTAGTGTAGATATTACGATGAAATCCACAATGATGGAAATATCAGAGCGCTTCACCTATTTGGTTAGAAAACGTGAGTACGGTGAAAAATATAAAACACAAACACACACAAACACACACAAACACACACAAACACACACAAACACACATACAAACACAGGCATGTATAGATATATATATAGATAGATAGATAAATAAATTGGCAGGCACATAGATGTAGTTACTGAGAGACAGACAAGTAGGTAGATAGCTAGACAGATGATAGATAGATATATAGATAGATAGATAGATATATAGATGATAGATAGATATATAAACAGATAGATAGATAAATAGATTAACACGCCTTGTAAATACTAACGTCTAAACCAAACACTAAAGTTCAAATAACGTCATCATGACCCCGTGACCTGCTCCTGGTATATACATGTTCCTACTCCTCATTATCCTCATCATTATCATCATCATCATGTCTTCAATAAGGGAATCACGAGAGGTCACGAGCAGAGGTTGAGGGTTCCAGTTTGTCATTATTATAAATATGATGCCCCGATGGATGAGACCCACAGGTCTCTGAAGAGGTACCTTTCACCTATTGGGGGACAACACAGCCTAGAACGAAATGACATCCAACTAATTTATGGTAATTTTCGATGCTGCTATCTTTGGCACCAGAGGACCCAGGACTCATCTATCACAGACTAGAACAGAAACTTTGTCAGCTAACTTCATTAGGGTGTCACGTCGCAGGTCAGACAGACATTACAGTCTAGCTCTTCTTAAATAAACACAGTAACCTCTGGATCGATGTCAGATAACATTTGCTTGAAATGTTGAAACTGCTAATTTTATCTTTTCTTCCAAATAACTTTTATAACGCGTGCGACCTATCAGCGAACTTGATATATTGTTTTATGTATTTTGACATTTTATCTTGTCTCTATATCAGTTTGACATTTATGTGTCATTTCTTTCTTTATTCATCTGGTATTTGTCTTAACGAAGGGACACATTGACAATGTTGTAGTCTGGTATATGTCTTAACGAAGGGATACATTGACAATGTTGTAGTCTGGTATATGTCTTAATGAAGGGACACATTGACAATGTTGTAGTCTGGTATATGTCTTAATGAAGGGACACATTGACAATGTTGTAGTCTGGTATTCTTCTTAACGAAGGGACAAATTGACAATGTTGTACTTGTCTGGTATTTGTCTTAATGAAGGGACACATTGACAATAGTGTACTTGTCTAGTATTCGTCTTAATGAAGGGACACATTGACAATGTTGTAGTCTAGTATTTGTCTTAATAAAGGGACAAATTGATAATGTTGTACTTTTCTGGTATTTGTCTTAACGAAGGGACAAATTGACAATGTTGTACTTTTCTGGTATTTGTCTTAATAAAGGGACACATTGACAATGTTGTAGTCTAGTATTTGTGTTAATGAAGGGACACATTGGCAATGTTGTACTTGTCTGGTATACTTCTTAATGAAGGGACAAATTGACAATGTTGTACTTGTCTGGTCTTATCTTATCTTATCTTAACCACATTTGCCGTGAAGCGGCGTGGGGGAGATTTCGTTTTCTATCTTGTGTCAGGTGTGTTGCGATTGACGTTGTCTGTCCTCTGAAACCAATGCCGATCATAGACTATGTGTAAGGCTCTAGCGAGGAAAATGGCAATATATCACATGATATGCTTAGCTCAATCGATACCATTG
Organism: Arion vulgaris; assembly: GCA_020796225.1. NCBI lineage: Eukaryota > Metazoa > Mollusca > Gastropoda > Stylommatophora > Arionidae > Arion > Arion vulgaris. Next base: position 109,526,693 of record CM036753.1, on the reverse strand, counting down.
ACCACTTCAGGGGCTTAGAAATCTGAACTAATCAAGCCATTAGCTCTAATCTTGGCTTTTTGCATGGAACCCGTTCTTTCACTTTGTGCTAAACCTGTCAAGGTTTATAAAAAAAAAAAAAACGAAAAAAATGTAATATAAAATTATTCCTACAGACTAATATCCTTACATATTATTTGTCTTACATAATGTATTGACAGACTTATATGAGCCTGATACATACTGCATACAACGTCAGTACGAAATCTTGTTTGATAAAAGCTATAGTTCTCTAAAACAACTTCAGTCAAAATTCGGCAAAGTTTACGGTATGGAAAGAGTTAAGATAAATTTTAATGTTGACAGAAAAGATAGCTGAAGGAGAAAATATATAAATCAAAATTATAGAAACCAAATCTATCATACTATATGAAGAGAGAAAACAAATCTATCATACTATATGAAGAGAGAAAGTAAATCTATCATACTATATGTAGAGAGAAAGCAAATCTATCATACTATATGAAGAGAGAAAGTAAATCTATCATACTATATGAAGAGAGAAAACAAATCTATCATACTATATGAAGAGAGAAAGTAAATCTATCATACTATATGAAGAGAGAAAGTAAATCTATCATACTATATGAAGAGAGAAAACAAATCTATCATACTATATGTAGAGAGAAAACAAATCTATCATACTATATGTAGAGAGAAAGCAAAATAAATACACCATCTTATGAGAATACAGTGTACACGCACTCTGTTGTTACTAGTAGATGACCAGGTCTGTTGTCACGTCCGAGGAAGGGTAAAAGACATGTATAGACAACATTAGAGGAAAACTACGACAAGAAAGGAACCTCTCAATAACCGATACAATACAATTAATGAAATAAAAACTGAAATTTTCACTCATAAGGAAGCTTCTACGCAGAATGGTGGGAGTATCAAGAAGTTTAGAAATGAAGACATCAGGAAAAAAGAGGATACAACATCAGTACTGAACTTTATCAAGAAATGACAAATTAAATGGTTCAGCCACATAAGCAGATTACTAACAGGCAGTGTGCCTCATAGAGCAATGTTACTGCGATATAGTAGATACATAGTAAAAGGCCGTCCACACAAAAGAATGACATCAGAGATAACAGAGGCAACGGAAGACACTAGTTATGAAGCGAGAACAAAAGCCCGTTTTATACATATCTTATTATACTGGTGCTTGAAGACTAAAATATTAGAAAAATGAAGATCATGTTTCACATTTACAGTACAAGTGGTATTTTCTAAGCTGGAATAAATGTCAAGTCAACCCAACCTGAATTAGATATCAGAACAGTTCTGGAAGGTAAAGACCATTAGTGTGATGTTGCTCAGATCTCCCATTAATAATCAATAGACAAAATACACATCTAACAACGTGTTCCCCAACAAACCACATGTCATGAAAAATGGTTTCTTAAACATGAACATTACCACATTATAAGAATCATAGCAGACAGTTACACGTGAACATTACTACAGAACATAAGACCAGTCTTATGTTATAAGTTTACTAAGGGAGAGTGGTCGTGTACATGATTCAGGTAATAGTGGCGAATCTACAATTCTAACCAGACTGCAAGAATTCCAAGTCAAGTACGGTGTACTAGACAAGAGCACTATACTTGTAGTCAAAGACGAGTAGTAAACCAAAAAGAAACAGGGTCTTTAGTCGCCACACGCTGAGAGACATACTGAGGGGGAGATCCATGTGATACGGTTCTTTGCTAGCAGTTGGAGATCTTGTATGGTTTTACATCCCAATAGTTTACTTTCTTGTTGGATTGTTCTTTGAAGAGTGGTCTTTGGTCTTCCACGTTTTCTTTTCCCAACTGGTGACCACATAAGGACTTGTCGATATAGTCTCTTTTCGTCTGATCTAAGAACATGAACTAAATATTTTCACCTTCGTTTCCTTATAATATTTGATACGGGTTGTTGGTGTGTTCTATCTCTCACTGTGTTGTTAGAAACGAAATCACTTCATTTTACTTTTAATATTTTCGTAGACATTTATTCTCAAAGCTGTCCAGTTTCTTATCAATTTTCTTTGTTGATTTCCAACTTTCACAACCGTAGGTCAGTACAGGAATCACACATGACCTAAATAATTTAACTTTTGTGCATATACTAAGGTTTTGAGATTGCCAGATATTCGTTAATTTAGTGAAGGCACTAGCTGCTATAGCAATACGAGAGTTTATTTCTTTCATCGTGTCTCCGTTGTTTGACACTTTACTACCCAAGTATGTAAAATGTTCAACTTTCTCCAGTGTTTGGCCATTTATTACGATGTTGTCTGTCGAGTTTGTGAGGTCCATAATTTTGGTCTTGGCAGAATTAATCTGGAGACCAACCTGTTCTGCAAGTGTGCAAAGATTGCTCGTTAGTTTGGTTTAATTCAATATGGCCACGTCATCGGCAAAGTCAAGATCAAATAGTCTGCTGTTATTAAGCAGTACCAATAGAGAATTGATGGCGGTAGTACAAAAATCATAGAAAATTCAATTTTAAAGATATAGGTGACATATTTTCACACATAATGGACACATTATTAAGCTATCACATCAAGTAAATGTCTCAGGGGTCTAGTATGTACATTTGAGTGCAAGAATATTTTTTTTCATGAAAATTGACTTCACACATGCGGAAAATTAAGATGGTACTTTTTACAGACTTTTAAGCAAACGGTACAACCAAACTCATTCAAATTTAAACAGCATACACACAAATGGTGTAGGTTTCGTAGGAACTAGGGAAAATAGTTTATAATGAATAGTTGTTTTTTTTGGGCACTTGAAATTTGTCTTAAATATGGTTTGAAAATTGTCAGCTTTAAAAAATCATAGAAATGAATATATTAAAGATGTTTTAATCTCTCTAGAATACAAGAGAGGCCATAGTAGTGAAATTAGCATGCCAAATTTAATTCTGATTGGTTAATAATTGACAAAGTTATGATGTAAAGATGACAGATAACTGATAATTTTGGAACAAAATCACAAACATATTTTTGTCACATGTTTACCTCAATGACTCCCAGAAGACGTCGTCATCTATGAGTCATGATAACTCAGAAGCTATTTAACTAATTGTAAAAATTTAAACATAAATGTGTAGAAAATTGGGTAATCTTTAATTTGATACCAAGTTTGTTATGATATTTAAAAATCACATTTTTTCTAATATCCCTGGTGGTACTTCCCCCTTAAGCCATTTGATGCCTAGTTGATCATCTTGGGTGCATTTGCGCATGATCCAGTCTATAGCTATCTCAAAAAGCATAGGTGACATAACGCAGCCCTGCTTCACACCCGAATTGACTGAACCAGTCTGAGTTTCCTGCATCTGTTCTTACACAGCAGGATGCTTCAGAATAGAAGATTTTATAATATTGATGTATTTTTCGTGGAAGCCATAGGTCTTAAGAATCTCCCAGAGAGTAGAACGATGAAGATTATCAAGTGCAAGAATTCAAATATTCATAGAAGATTGAAAACTCGAAAGAGAAATAAAGGCAAGGTACAAAAAGCAAATGATGTAGCCTACCAGCTAGACCCATTGTTAACACATCCAAACATCTCACTGGCAGCTAAACAGCAGATGATCAACATCATTTTTATACCTACTCCGTGTTACCAGAACCAAACATGGGCAACGATCAGTCTCAAAAATAACTACATGTGAAATGTGATGTTTACGAACATTTACCAGCCAAAGATTGAAATTTGGGACAGAACATTGTTTGAATTACATTGAGAAACAAAGACTGGAGTGGTTCGGCCAACCAAACTCCACTGTATTTTTTTTTTTTTTAAATTTCCGATCCAGAAGCACTTGACCTTTTCAGCTCTTCGGCTCGGTGCCATGTACATCGTAACCCTTCGGTTCGGTGCCACGAACACCGTAAATCTGGGGAATCTGTTGCTTTTTCTGCCATCCCGCGGAATTGAACCCACACACACAGAGGGATAGTCACCCGTAGTCCAACGCGCTACGAACATGCTGGGCAGACGGGCAACTCCACTGTATACAGAGTCTGCTACTAAAGAACATCATGAAAGAATGCGAGAGAAAGACCACACAAAATATGGATAGATGGCATAGCAGAATCCTGTCATAAAAGTATAAATTATCACTTAAACCAATAAATCTGCGCAAGACAAAAACAGAAAATCTCGACACTGGACAACAACCCGGTAAAAGTGCGACGACCACAGAAGAAGAAGAATTATATTTCTTTGAATAAAACTTTCAATTTCAATGCAGGAAGTATGAGATCATTGAAAGCAAATCTGGCTATGTTAATCCTGACATTTAGATTCTGGTTTACTTCTTCTCAGCTTTGAACATTTTGTCACACCTGTACAACTCTTATAATTAAATAATCTTGTCATACCTGTACAGCTCTTATAATCAAATAATCTTGTCATACCTGTACAGCTCTTATAATCAAATAATCTTGTTATACCTGTACAACTTATAATTAAATAATCTTGTTATACCTGTACAACTCTTATAATTAAATAATCTTATCATACCTGTACAACTCTTATAATTAAATAATCTTGTTACACCTGTACAACTCTTATAATTAAATAATCTTATCATACCTGTACAACTCTTATAATCAAATAATCTTGTCATACCTGTACAGCTCTTATAATTAAATAATCTTGTTATACCTGTACAGCTCTTATAATTAAATAATCTTGTCATACCTGTACAGCTCTTATAATTAAATAATCTTATCATACCTGTACAGCTCTTATAATTAAATAATCTTGTTACACCTGTACAACTCTTATAATTAAATAATCTTGTCATACCTGTACAACTTATAATCAAATAATCTTGTCATACCTGTACAGCTCTTATAATCAAATAATCTTGTTATACCTGTACAACTCTTATAATTAAATAATCTTGTTATACCTGTACAACTCTTATAATTAAATAATCGTGTTATACCTGTACAGCTCTTATAATTAAATAATCTTGTTACACCTGTACAACTCTTATAATTAAATAATCTTGTCATACCTGTACAACACTTATAATTAAATAATCTTGTCATACCTGTACAACTCTTATAATTAAATAATCTTGTCATACCTGTACAGCTCTTATAATTAAATAATCTTGTCATACCTGTACAACTCTTATAATTAAATAATCTTGTCATACCTGTACAACTCTTATAATTAAATAATCTTGTCATACCTGTACAGCTCTTATAATTAAATAATCTTGTTACACCTGTACAACTCTTATAATCAAATAATCTTGTTATACCTGTACAACACTTATAATTAAATAATCTTGCCATACTTGTACAACTCTTATAATTAAATAATCTTATCATACCTGTACAGCTCTTATAATTAAATAATCTTATCATACCTGTACAACTCTTATAATTAAATAATCTTATCATACCTGTACAACTCTTATAATCAAATAATCACTAGAGAAACACCCTTGACATTTCATTTGACAAGAATCATAATAACGTCACGTGAAGTAAGAAGATGTCACTTTCTATATGTCAATGATGGTATGCTTCTTAATGTGGCATTCATTAGATATATCTTGCCAGTATGTTACCGGGACTCACATGGGGAGTAAAGAATAGTAACACTGTAACCTACAAAGCATGTCGTAAGAGGCGACTGAGTTAGGGGCATAGGTAAGCTACCCTAGTAAATAAATGCATCGCAGAAATCGGATGTGCAGGCGTACTTGTAGGCACATAACTAGCACAACGTAAATCACTCTTAGGCTCAGATCACATACAAATCACACAGAGTGGTTAACAAATGTTTGATGTAGAGCGTTAAAGAAGAAGAAGAAGAATTAGATGTGTGTGTGTGTGTGTGTGTGTCTGTGGTGTAGGGGTGTGAGAGTTGGAATCTTAACGTCAGTCTCAGTTTACAACGATCTACGAGTTTTGAATAGAAAGGATGTGGTTTAGAAGTGGGTATATTGATGGAATGGATCGTCTCAATTGATATTAATCTGTTTACGAGGAAGACAGCGAGAGATGAGGTTAAATAGGGTACCCTTATGATGAAATTGGACTGAATGGAGAGGATCAGATGAATGAGATGCGAAGAAATGAAAGAAAAGAGAGAAAGAGGAAAGCAGCACAGACATCATCTTTTGTAAACATTTGAAATTTTAAGTGTACTTTAACAATGTTTTGAGAAAAATGTCAGACAGTAAAATAACTAGATAAATGAAGAAATTGGAAATTACGATAACAGATGCAAGTAAGTTGTCGACATGTTGTCAACAGTCAACATTTTGTTCTTCTTATTGTTCTTTCTCATGTTCTTTTCTCTTCTAATATTGCTATTATCATACAGTGACATTGCTATTATCATACAGTGACATTGCTGTCATCAACTCTTCTAATATTGCTATTATCGTACAGTGACATTGCTGCTATTATCGTACAGTGACATTGCTGCTATTATCGTACAGTGACATTGCTGCTATTATCATACAGTGACATTGCTGCTATTATCATACAGTGACATTGCTGCTATTATCATACAGTGACATTGCTGCTATTATCATACAGTGACATTGCTATTATCATCCAGTGACATTGCTGTCATCAACACTTCTAATATTGCTATTATCATACAGTGACATTGCTATTATCATCCAGTGACATTGCTGTCATCAACACTTCTAATATTGCTATTATCATACAGTGACATTGCTATGATCATACAGTGACATTGCTGTCATCAACACTTCTAACACTGTGTTCTTCCAGTTTTATTTCATCATATGTTTTAAGCAAATTAATAAACACAACACTCGAACCACTTATCCTTATTCGTTTATTGCACGCATTGCCTAGCTCAGAAATACGAAAACTTTTACGACACAACCGGCTAGTTATTCAAAAACATAGTTTTACTGACTAGTGTCTTTTAAAAACGCTTCGTTATTTAGACACATAATAATCAATTAAGGTTCGATCGAACAGTGGTTACACAAACACATGCTATAATCTTATTATGCTTGTATATATTTGCGACAAAACAGCATACATTAATATGTATACACTTATATAACAAACTTGTTTACATCATTCATAATAGCTTCAAGTGTATTCGTTGATACTGCGGATTTCGTGCACTGCCACTGAGATCTTGCTGTGTATGAAAGAGATCGGAGCAAACATGGTTATTCACCAAAGTGGAATGATGATAGTCATATTAACCAATAAATCAATGGATCAATCAATCAATTATAAAACGTCTCAATGATTTTGAAAGCTCAACAAGAGAGGGTATGATTTCTGGAAGTTGAAGCAAGGGGAGCACCAAGAGGATGATTGCAGCAGGGCATTCATCTATAAGTGTAACTAAAACGACGATGGAGGAGGTGAGGTAACTTACTAGAATTGAGGGTTTAAGACGGATTCCGACTATGGGCGTCCTTCTTCTTTTCTTTGCGTTCGTTCTTTACGACCAATTTTAAACACTTTGTGATATGTTTGATATTTGCCAAGAACGTGTATATGTTGCACATTGGTTTGGTAGGCCCCTAAACGCATAGACTTCTACACGTTTAAGACATGTGCAAACCAATTTCAGCCAAACCTCCTTAGTCGCCTCTTACGACATGCGTGGCAGATAACAGTGGTTCTATTCTTTACACCCCAAATTTGGGCCCAGGTAACCACTCGCTCGATGGGTGTCCCTATGTTAAGGCAAGGAATCCCCTGAAAAATAACTATTTGATAAAAGAGTTTGATGCGAATTTGTTCATCTACATTTCCGGACAATAAACTATCAACTAACTTTTACATATTAATGTTACCCCTTCCCTAGAAAAAAACAAAACAATTATGTTGATGTCCTTGGCTGTGATGAGATCAACATTCTGAATGCTATATACAGAAAAAGGTAATATTATTTTTAAAACACAGAAAGATTAAAATACGACAGGGAAATAAAAAATAGATTTGCATGTGCCTATAATTAGAATCTGTAAGAACCGTATCTAACTATAAGCCGATTTTTGTCTCTCTCTGTGAAGTGACAGAGTCTGTGCGTGAGTGCTCTTAATTAATTCTTACATGTTGAGGTTTATCATCAGAATTCTACTCAGAACACGAGATAGATCGTAGGATGTACTTGTTACAGATGTAGGCTCATCTGAGAGCATGTAATTAGTCAAGCTTCTTACAGCACCGGTGTGTTTTTCCCGCGAACACATACGCATACACGCACGCCAGGGGCAGACATGGAATTCTGGGATGGGAAATCTGTTACATATAGCTATGTAGATTTGTTTAGTTCGACTACATTTTCTCTATATATCTTTGTCTGTCTGTTTGTTTGTCTGCCTATCTCTCTTTCTCATACCTATTTTCTTGTGTCTCATCTGTGCTTCTCTCTTACGTATAAATATATCTTGTTCTAGTATCTAACTCTTTCATTCCTACGCATATTTCATAACTCGTTTCTCTCTCTTCTCTGGTCTCATACTCTTTCCCTATCTGGTCTCATACTCTTTCCCTATCTGGTCTCATACTCTTTCTCTATCTGGTCGCATACTCTTTCCCTATCTGGTCTCATACTCTTCCATCTGTCTCATACTCTTCATCTGGTCTCATACTCTTTCCCTATCTGGTCACATTCTTTACCTCTCTAGTATATATCTCCCCCTCTCCGTTCGTATATATCTTCTTATCTCTCATCTTGTCTCTCTATTCTGTCGTATTCGCAAATTAATTCTCCCACATCCTCTCTCTCTCTCTATCTGTCTATCTCTTTCTTTCTCTCTCTCTGTCTCTCTCTCTCTATCTGTCGATCTCTTTCTCTCTCTCTGTCTCTCTCTCTCTATCTGTCTATCTCTTTCTCTCTCTCTATCTCTCTCTCTATCTCTCTCTCTCTGTCTCTCTGTCTCTCTCTCTCTGTCTCTCTCTGTCTCTCTTTCTCTCTTACCCTCATACCATCTCCTTCCTAATCTATCATTTACCCGCTTACCATCACTATTATCTCATATATGTGCTTGGTTTTATCTCTTCTCACAAGTACCTTCCCTTACTCAACCTATCTCTCTGAGGTCAGACCCTTGACTCTTTGGCCCACGGCAAACAGATTTTTAGCTCCTTCGGGATTCCGTAACGGTAAATTAACAGTGGGAGTCTTGAGGAAGAGCCAATTTTCAGATTTCTGGACTAAACATATTCTTATGAATTTTGGTGAATAATTTCCCGTAATATTTCGTAGTTTTATGTGTGTATTTCTCTTGACTTGTCGACCACATTACATCTCCCGTATGTTGTCGGGGCACTGAAGGCGAGCCAATAATATTAACACTGCGACCTACAAGACATGTCAAAATAGGTGACTAAGGTAGAGGCATAGGAAAGCTACCGTAGTAAATAAAAAGTGTCGCAGAAATCGGTTCTGCTGGCCTACTTGTAGTTGCATATCTGGCACAACGTACACCTCATGCAAATCATATGCAAATGACACAGTGTGGTTAACCAGTGGTCAATATGGAACGTTCAAAGAAGAAAAAGTAGAACAAGACTGCATGTGAAACCAGTCATGCAATTCATAAAAGAACAACAGATTAAATGGTTTGGACACCTGACAATAATGCCCTGGTATCGTCTATCACAGAAAGCTACACTAAAAAAGTATAACGAGTACAGAGCAAGAGGAAGACCACGCATCAAGATGGAGTGACGGCATCAAGAACAGCCTTAAGAAAATGAATAACAGCTAGCGAAGTACATTAGAACACGCACACACGATCACTACATTCCGCAGCCATGCCCAACACTTCAATAAAGAAGAAAATGATGGAAGCAAAGATGACGAATAAACTTCATACAATGCTTACAACATCTAATAATCTTTTTTTCTCCTAAATAATCAAACTTGTCTTCTATTTTACCTATATCATATCCCAAACATAATCTTAAAGTAAAACTACATTCCGTCCATTAGCTGGACAAACGGAGAACATATTAAAGCAATTTATCACATAATGATTCTAGATTCTTGGTTGCGATAGCCAAAAAGCAATTTTCTGCTTCAGGTATGTCGAAGCCAACCTGGCCAGTTTCAAATTACAATTCATCACGCTATTTTAGTTTGGCTTTCTCCGAAAACATATTTGGTTTACTGCAACAAATATGGCTTCAAATAATGGTCTACATTTAGAGGGGTTTCATACTACGTGCAGGGAATAGTGCTACAGAAAGCATACATCAGACATTGGTGCAAAATAACATGCACTTTGGTAAGTAAAACTTATCTCATATCGGTCTGTGTTTTCTGAGTTCAAATAAATATGTAGCTATATATTTATTTTTGTACTGCATAAACCTCTTTCAGAATGCTTGCTTTTACAAATATTATAGAAAATTAAAAAAAAATTCACAAAACTTGGATTACTCGACAGCAAATTTGCACGTATATTTATTTATGTTAATTTCTTTACTTTCTTCCTAACGTTATGCCACGTGTCGCTATCTGGCATCTCCTTTGTAACCATTGTTCTTACATATAGCGCTAACAATGGCATTTCTAAAACACAGTATGTTCAGTAGCGGTATTTATACCTGAGTATTAGCTGTTCAGGTGAGCAAATATTTGTAATGTTATAGGCCAGAAATATTTAGGAGAAAGTCACAAAGATGTCTAAACGACCATGATGGACTTACTTTTTTGAGCGAAAACAAACTAGGACGAAAGATGAAGGAGTTTAAGAAGTTGGAAAATCTACGACCCGTGGGTCGGTACAAGTCCTCAAAATAATTTTGTCCGGCAGCTGACGGGTTGAACATTACAATACACTTTAGTATTTAATGTAACAAAATTTAATTCATGAAAAATACACACATCAAAGTGGAGAAGATCTAGGCTACTGGACTATTACATTTATTTTTCTCCTGAACAGTTTACAAGGATCACATTGAATGCATAAAAAGTGGTTTAAATATTTCCTAGTACTTCTGTCTTGAACAATATTTGTTTCAAAATGAAGTGGACTAAATTAAACGCAAAAGTTGATTAATTGACAAGCATCTTCATTTAAAATATTTCTCATTGTAGTTCCCGAAATATCACCAGATTTGAAGAACGAAATTTAAGCCCAAAAGTCTCATAAAATCTGTATTCATTATAAATTCGTGTTCATTTCTCTCTCTCTCTCTCTCTCTCTCTCTTCCTTCATATTTTTTATTTGTTTGTTTGTTTTGTCTTTCCTTTCCGTCTACTAGTCTCCCCCAGTTATACGATTTATACATTATACTAGATTGTGTGTACAAATTAAGTAATTAATTTTTCTCTCCTGTTTTCATGGAAGGTATTCAAACTGTGAAAGTATCATCAAAATGTTCGGATCTGACCCACGGTATATGAAAGTTTACCCACTTCAGAGCTAAATTATAGTATATATATATATACATATACATACCAGTATCTTATTCACACACGTTTAACCCTTTGCTGCTACATACTTTCTGAAGGCTGAGCTAAAAATAGCTACTCTTTGTTTCTAGGTCATAAACGTGAATGTACGCCTATAGCAGCGACAGTAACAATGTATAACGTCTTTAGCCCACAGAGGAGAGATAATAACAGCCGTGTTAATGAGCCTTTAGAAGTGAATGGGGAAACGTATATATACGTCCTTAGCAGCTAAAGGGTTAAATAGTATACAACAACAGAAATAACAGAGGCAGTAAAAGACAAAAGACAACATGTACAAAGCGCACACTAGAGTCCGTCTGAAGATCTTTACTTATTTTGAAGCTGTGAGGCAAAACAGGGTTAGCGAAGAAGAAGAAGAAGAAGAAGGATATATCTGCTGTGTAAGGGGCAATTTCATGGCTGTTATAATAAAAAGTTGCGCAGACAATGTTAATTACAGTTGAACCTTTGAACCTTAATGCTTAATGCATTCATAGTTATACATGCTTGTCCTATACCTTCTGTAGCCGCTATATTCTAGTTAAAGCATTGTAGTCATCATGAAATGAATAGTTGATAAACATGATAGCTGGTCTACATAACAGTTTTATATCTCAGAGATTTGTCAAACGCAGAAATAAATGTGCCACCTCAGAGTCTCGTTATCAGAGCCTCCACATCGGAGTCTCATTATCATAATCTCATTATCATAATCTCATTATCAGAATATTATTATCAGAATCTCTTTTTCATAACCGCATTATCATAATCTCATCATAATCTCATCATAATCTCATCATAATCTCATCATAATCTCATCATAATCTCATCATAATCTCATCATAATCTCATCATAATCTCATTATCAGAGTATCATTATCAGAGGATCATTATTAAAATCTTATTATCAGGGTTTCAGTTTCAGTGTCTCATTATGAGAACCGCATTATCAAAGATGCTGAATCACCTGTCTTTAGTCTTTAGATTATGAATTCCAAATAATTCCGGAACTATTCTATTTAAGTTTGTTTGTGTAAAGTACAGTAAACATATGACATAGTCTGGAACTAGGTTAGGTTAGGTTAGGTAGCCAGACAAGTAGTTCCATTTCTTTTTTAAGTTTCTACAGGTGTAGAGAAAAGAAACTGTGAAGCACACACATAAGGACAATAAGTTGGAACATAAACCGTATAGTGCACACTTGGATGGGTCCTTATTATAGACACGGCAAGTTGATTACATGTCCTTGGTAAAGATCTTGGCAGTATTGGGCGTTAGACGCCTAAAAGTGTAAAACTCGATAAATACTTTCAGTGGAATTGACAATTGCAAGCTATTCAGTATAGTTCATAGTTCATAGTTCATAGTTCAGTATTTGAAATGAAAATCGAGGTATATACTTTACATGGCGTCGTCATCAACCACAGTAAGGGATTTTCTAAGCACCACTTATATGCTCAGTAGTTTACCATTGCTTTCTGAACAGGGACGTATATTTTTACCTTTCGTAAAAATACCCGGGAACAAAGTTGCTTCTAAACTTCACGTCGTGGTTGAATGCAAGTACTACAAAAGAGTACTCAGAATACTATGGATAGACAAAGTACAAATATATATTTATGTGATATTAATAGGAGGTAATTATTACAATAACGTTTAATTATTTATAATTTTGGAGGTATTGACACTCCAATTGTCACTATTTGTAAGAATGCAACTTTTGTCAGTGTCATTAATGTGGAGGTGTGTTACACTGTATTAGGTATTGGACCAGAAGTCTCTAAACAGAAAAGCTCAGACAACAGTCTTCATACTTAGAACGGGACACTTCGGTCTCAGAGAACACCTCCATAGAATGGGTCTCATGGACTCAGCTGCCTGTACCTGTGAAGCACCACAGAATGGAAATATGTACAACAAAAACAACCGTACAAAACAAACTATGAAGGATTTGTGAAGACCTCAAGCGCACCGCCTTGTTTATGACATATACCAGAGTAGTCACATAGCAGAAGTTGATCGCAGAAGAAGAACTGAAGTCTGAATATAAACAATAAAGACATAGAAGTAGACAATCACCCCTCCTGTTAGTTACATGAAAAACAAAACAATACTAACAAGTTACAGAAAAACAGTCTATTATGAGAAATTCACTGTCCACATGAAATATATATATATATCAATAATAAACATATCAAGTTCAAATTATCAAACTGAAGTTAGCAGTTAATTTTGATTCAAATTTCATAAACATAATTGATGGCTTAGTTTAAATTAAATCAATATGTTATTGACTACGTTCAGATGGCGTTGATAAGAAAATGTCAAGTTGTACTTATTTGGATTGTGTAGAAGAGAGCATAATTTTAACTGACAACTATTTATTCGCCTGTTAAATTCTTCATTTGGATAGCCTGACATTTCATCTATTTTTTCTATCTTCCTACAAGGCGTTGCCTTGAACACGTTCAAAGAAAATTATCTTCGGCCTCAAGTTATTGAACTATCCGTCTGTGAAACTCCAGGGATGTGCATCCTGATGATTTCTGGGTTTTTTGTGGGGATGCTATCATCAAGTGAATTACATTGATCTGTTTTACATCAGGCTGGTGGCTAAATTCATTTGTTTGTTTGTTTTATTGAGAATAAAAGGTTGCTTTTTTATCCAGAGAACACTTTCTTTAAACGTAAAAACTGTTTTTCTTTTGTTATTTTATTTCAGGGGTCTTTTGCCATATACACAAAAAATACACATTTTCTCATTACACAAAGATGTATATATATATATATGTATATAAGTGAAACAGGTTAAATTAAATTGTGTAGTTTTACAATTACATATAATATTACACAACGACGTTTCGACCAAAAGACCCTTATCCAGGAAAGGGTACAAATGAAGTGAAGAAATGCAGGCTTCCTATACACTATATTTACAGTTAAACGATAAATCCATAACGACTCTAAAACAAAAATAAGTGACTAAAAACGAAAAACGAATTACTAAAGAAACTAATAAGTATAAACTAAATGGCAATACGACAAATAGTTGCAGCAATATTGTAAATCTATATCAAACATTGTAAATGTATATCAATAGAAGGAAAGATCACAGTAAAACTATGCAGCAAAGGTGAAACATGTAAAAACAAAGTAATTTCCTTATATCGATAGCATGTATATATTGTCTTGATCGTTGCCACGCTAATATTTTGAATTTCATTCCATCATTCAAAGAGAATGTTAGAATTGAGCTTGAAGGTAACAGAAACAAGCATAAGAATTAGAAGTCGTCACAGTTACTCTATCTGTCTGTGTCTGTCTGTCTGTCTGCATGCTTGCTTGTTGATATATTTGTCTATTTATATCATCTTCGCGTCCAACTTGACACAAGAGAATTTCATAAAATATGTCCATTGTTTCTGTTCTGTCGGTTTTATTTTATTAACTGTATCCACCGTCAGTCCACAATCTTTCAACTTTTTTTGGATCGTTCTTTTCCATGTTGCATTTGGACGCCTAGACTTTCTTTTCATTTCAGCTGTCTATCGGAGAGATCATCATCATCAAATAGCTTGTCCTGAGCAGAACTTTGCCACCCCAACAGTCCTCCGGAATTTCTCTCTCTCATAGATCAGATGTCCTGCCTCTGCAGTCATCATGTTCAAAGCATCAGTTACATCCTGAATACATCATCTCCGTGGTCTTCCTCTTCTTCTCTTTCCGGTATGCCTCCTTCCATGATGGTCTTCTCCAGCCCTTCATGTCTTTTTATATGTTCAAAATATCTCAATTTTCTGTTACTTATTTGTAGCATCAGCCAGTTTTCTTTGATTTTGAGTTCTTTCTGGATAGATCTATTTGTTCTCTTCTCTGTCCAAGACATACGAATTACTCTTCTATAACACTTATTCAAAAGCACATATATGTTTTTTCACTTCCGTATTAAATGGCCATGCTTCACACCCATACGTTGCCACTGGGAATATTCATGTTCTTAGTATTCTGATCTTTATTTTCTTATCATTTCCGTTCCATACTGTTTTGAGGTGTTTAATTTTTTGTAAATCCATGTTTGTTCTTTGATTCCCTTCATCCCATTTCCATCTGTTGTTAGTAGTGAACCAAGAATCGGAGAGATATCCTAGCCAATGTTCCTACTGGCAGACAACACACAAGTGTAATCCCAATCTATCTTCATATTATGCCTAGTCTCTTTGCATCTTGCTTTGTATGCCCAAACGCCCTACATCTTCATCATTTCACTTGCAATATCAGGTGACATACATTCGTCATTTTGTAATCATAGACACTGAACTATTAGTATATAATCATAGACACTGAACTATCAGTATATAATCATAGACACTGAACTATCAGTATATAATCATAGACACTGAACTAACAGGAAATAATCATAGACACTGAACTAACAGGAAATAATCATAGACACTGAACTAACAGGAAATAATCATAAACCTTGAACTATCAGTATATAATCATAGACACTGAACTATCAGCAGATAATCATAGACACTGAACTAAGAGGAAATAATCATAGACACTGAACTATCAGTATATAATCATAGACACTGAACTATTAGTATATAATCATAGACACTGAACTATTAGTATATAATCATAGACACTGAACTAACAGGAAATAATCATAGACACTGAACTAACAGGAAATAATCATAGACACTGAACTAACAGGAAATAATCATAAACCTTGAACTATCAGTATATAATCATAGACACTGAACTATCAGCAGATAATCATAGACACTGAACTAAGAGGAAATAATCATAGACACTGAACTAACAGGAAATAATCAAAGACCCTGAACTATCAGAATACAGTCTCTCTCTCTCGCGATCCCACTTAGACTAATGTACCCGATTTTCCCATAAATCTCATTCATGTGGAAATCTGATTCATGCAGCCTTAGCATGGATGGGTTTCGTCACATCTCCAGCACCATTTGGAGCTCTGGTGCTTATCCTTTGGCGATGTGTCCGGTTTTAGCCAGCGTTTACTGGGTTCGCTCTCCGTCAGTCTTTGGCTGTCCCCAGCCGATCTGCAAGGCAGCAAGTTTGACAATATAATCAAGAACACCGAATAATCAGTAAGAGAACATAATTGCAGCTATTGTAATGTGTGTTTATAGAAGATTTGGACGTCTTTCATGGATATAGAATTAAACAAAGGTAGATGAAGTTGGAATTACATGAGTCGCTGTTGAGGGAGATTGAAAAGAAACAAAGGAGTGCGTTAGACAGTTGAACAATCACTTTCTCACACATACATCACGTACATCACGTACATCACATACATCACGTACATCACAATTATACGACCGATGAAAAGAATAGCGAAAGAAAAAGTGGGTAAGAGAAAGGAAACAATATAGTTTGGAAGGTATCATAGAGAGATCAATATTATAAATTCGAATGTTGTATCAATCCACCAGCAAAGAGGGTATGGAAAACCTAATCATGACGACCAAGAAACATAGTGAAGACCAACATCTATATTTGAATACATAAAAAACAAAAATAATGCCAACTGACAAAGCAAAAGGCTCACCTAACATCCAAATAAACAATGAAGAACTCCAATGTGTAGAGAGCTACGAATACCTGGGCTCAATAATTAACAATGAAGAACATGTGGCAAAGCACCAGTAAAATATTAAAATTAAAAATATTGAGAACATGTATTTTCCCAGTGGCTACTTATGGTTGTGAATCATGGACTATTACACAAAAACAAGAACGAAAATCCAGTCCTTCGAAACTAAATGCCACAGAAAGATCCTACGAATACCATGAACAGAAAAAATAAAGAACACTGATGTCCTGAAAGAACTGAAGACAATTGGCTGATAAACAACATACTATACAGAAAAATTACATACTTTGGGCACATCAAGGGTCATGATGTCCTAGAGAGAACAATATTAGAGGGCAGGGGCCCAAGACGCAGAGGCAGACCAAGAAGAAGATGGCTACAAGATATTAAAGAAACCATGAATATGACCATCGACGAAGTGGGTGGCTAGAGACAGAGTGAATTTCAGATGCGCTGCAAAGAGAGTAACGTCCTATAAAGGATATGCACCTTGATGATGATGATCAATCCTAACATATTCCAGCGAGAGTCGGAAAATGACTAAAGATATAGAAAACAAGTTGAATGCATTTGAAAATAGATGTCTGCGAAAAATAATGAACATAAAATGGGATGAAAAATAATGAACACAAAATGGGATGAAAAATAATGAACATAAAATGGGATGAAAAATAATGAACATAAAATGGGATGAATTCATGAGAAAGTGATGAAATCAGGGAACTGTCTGGTCAATCACTAGTATTAATTGTTGTAAAAAGGAGAAGATGGAGATATGTTGGGCATACTCTGAGAAGTCATGTTCAAAGAATATCAAAGCAGGCAATGGAATGGGAGACAAAGGATTCAAGAAAGATAGGACGCTATAGGGAAACTCTGAGACAATCTTTGCTGAGATAGGCAAGAAATATCGGACTCAATTCCATAGAAGACATTGATCGAGTTGCTCAGGACAGAGCGGTGTGGATAACTTACTTTCAGGCGCTATGAAACATATAACGGTACGAAAGAAATATATATATATATATATAATATTGAAAGAAAGATAGATAAAATATTTTCAGCAGAATACACCAAAATGACACGGAACAAGAAATTTTGGGAATATATT